>BCKL01000012.1:0-537216 GCA_001600635.1 Leucosporidium creatinivorum | reverse complement strand
TCAGCCTGCCCTCGCCGCCACCCTTCACCGCCTTCACCTCTCGGAGCGCCGGCGCTCCTCCTAGTTTTCTTCCTCACTCGTCCTCCTCGATACCCACATACCCTCGTTCTTTGCATCTCTCGCACCTCGTTCTCCTCGCAACCCTCGCATCACTCGCATCCTCCTCGCAACACTCGTCGGCCTCACTTCGCCGCTGGCGGCTCGTTCGTCTCCCTCCATTTCGATCTTCCATCACCACTCTTCCTTCTTCGACATACGCCTTCGAAATTTCCTTCCAGTACAGCTCATCGAAATGTACGGCAGGCCGCCCAATTCAGCTACATCTCCCGCCTTGCGTTGTGAACGGCTTCAACAAGATTGGAGCGGTCGAAAGCCACCGCCGAGCAGCGTCGACGTCTCTCGCCAGTACAGCAATGGTGCGGTGACAATGAGGCCGTAGAGGGTAATCGACGTTTGAGATAGTTTTCGGAGGCTGTGAAGGTGTAGAAGAGTAGCTGGGCCAGGGAGGCGAAGGTCAGCTCGTCAAGACGGCGCTGGCTCAGGAAGGGCAGAGGGAGCAAGAGCTCGAGGGCAGAGCTCACCTGTAGGGCTGTAGATTCTGCGCCGGAGCTTTGAAGTAGACGAGGACCGAAAGCGAAGCAGAGAGCAGCGAGCGGCAAGAAGACAAGAGCTCGACTTGCTCGCTCGCCTCTCTCCCTCCCGCCACATCTTTGCTCATTCTCGCTTTCACACGGCTGCTGCTCTTCGGCGATACTCTTAAAGCTGCTAGGTGAGCTACAGAACCCGCTTCACTATCCAAGCACCTCCCTACTCCCCTACAACTCGCTCCACGTCGACCCCCCTTCAGCAGCTCATCAAGGCTCGAGCGCGCTGACCCTCTTGTTGTTCGTCGCGCAGGGGATCGTTTGCTTTGAAGCCTCTCGCCGTCGCTGCAGGACTACAAAGCACCAGCTTGAACCTCTACTCGACTACATCTCCCCTCTCTTACGCCCGCTCACCCTCCTCGTCGCCCCGTTTGCTCGCTCCGAAACTCGAAGCTCAGGATGGCCAAGTGGAACGACCTCCCTACTGAGCTCAAGGCTCGAGTCGTATTGATGGCGGATACCCGAGAGCCTTTACCGGCGAGGGGACCTTCCTTCGGAGGTGTTGAGGCCATCGACAACTCGACGGTGCTCGCTTTGAGCCAGGCCGACCGCGAGCTTCACGCCATTGTCGCTCCAATCCTGTGGGAGGTGAGCTCTGCATACCAGCTGACTTTTGGACATCGCTGACCACCGTCTCGAGCAGATCATCGAGTTTACCGGTCGCCAGTTGCCAGCGGCCGAGCGCTTGCTCTCGGAAATTTCTCCTTTCCACGCCGCCTTTGTTCGCAAGGTCGACTTCTACCACCTCATCCAGCCCAAGGAGGAGGAAGAGATCGAACAACTTGCTGAGACGTGCGCCAGCATCCTCTCCCTCGCCACGAGCGTTACCAGCCTCCGCTTCGGCACCTTCTTCCCCTTCCCAAAGGCGCTCCTCACKCGCCTRTCSCYCGAGACCGCTTCCAGARTTCGACACCTCGACATCGACGGCTATCCCTTCGTGCCCTTCCTCCAAGACGCCAAACTCTCTGCTGCTGAGGCGGCCAAGATCATTCGCCGCTTTCCCAACCTCGTCACCYTCGAGCTCGCCAGCCTCACCGCGGACGGCGTTCCTGGCCTGCTCGAGGTCATTCAGTCCCTTGCCAGCCTTAGGACGCTCGCCTTCAACGGGAACATGCCRGGGTTCGACGACGCCGCGTCCGAGGAAGGCTTCAAAGGACCGTTTCGCAAGCTGAGCTTCGGGAGCACCAACCTTGGCGCGACCTTCTGGTACTCCATCATCTACTTCAACGCCCAGACGATCACCGACTTAGCTATGCCATTCGCTGTAGCAAAGTCAGAGGAACCCATATACCCTGGTCTCGCCGTCCGCACCCTCTCCCTTTACACGAGCGAGAATCCCGCCAACCTCCTCTTCGGCTACACGACGTCGCCCATCGAATCTCTCACCACTAGAGTCCGTTACCACGAGGAGAAGCCGGGCAACATCCTCACCTCCATCGCCGAAGCCGTTACTCGTCATCAAGCGACCCTTCGCCGCCTCTCGATCGAGCTCGTTCCCGTCCGAGTCTCGTCCCAGCTCGGTCAAGACGGCGTATCGGCGTTGGAGAAGCTCAGGAGGAAGTGTGAGGAGCAGGGAGTGTACCTACAGGTCAGTTTCGAGACCAGGGAGGCGGAAGATGTCGAGGAGGAGGAGGAGGCCGAAGCGGAGGATCAATCGGTCGAGTCCGAAGGAGGTGCTGAGGACGAAGAGGAGTAGTAGGCTCGCATGGGCGACGAGTGTACTGGGACTTGGCTTACATGAGTGAGTCGGAGAGGGAATGGATCTCGTTCAGTGCAGCATCGTCGAGGCTCGGCGAGTTGAGAGCGCCGAGACCGCTACTTCGGCGAAGGCGTGGATCGTCCGGAGCTCGCCGAAAAGCTCGGCGCATCTATCCCCTTACAATATCGCTGCGACACCTCTTGCTCGGCGACAGCTCTCAAGTGGAGCCCTACCTTTCGACCTCGATCCCCACCCCTCCGCTCGATGACGGTGCCCTGCCTCTGCAGCCTACGCGTCGAGTATCTCCCAGCTCGCGTTTCTTGCTCTCTTCCCGTTCATTCGGATTCTTCAACACTTTCTCCGAGTCCGTGTCAACCCTCTTCAAGTCCCAAGGTCGTCTCATCGGAGGTCTCGGCGCACTGGCCATCGGGGGAGCTCTTGTGTACCAGAACCGAGGGCAGCCTGCGTCTTCTACTCCTTCGACGAGCGCTAGCAGTGCAAAGAGTGAGCACTGCATTACTCTACAGCTGGGCTCTACTTATCCCTCACCCCACAGCCTCGCCAAAAGTCAACACCCTCTCCTCGGCGACTCCTTCGAACAAGGACAGCACCAACGCTTCAGCTATGCCCGTCAACACTAGCTCGACCGGCACATCATCAGCGAAGGATGCCAAGGGAACGAGCGACAACGTATCGGGCTCGAGCAGTGCCAAGACCAAGTTTGAGCAAGGAGTCGGCGCGACGAGGACGGGAGAGGATGCCACGGGAAGGAGGGGCGGAGAGAGGAGTAGTGCTTGATCTGTTGGCCGGAAATCGAGGTGTACATACGAAAGAGCTGAGGAGAGAGGTGCACGGGAGGCGAAGCTCGGGATGGGCTCGCAAGGCGAGACGGCGGCTGAGGAACGATCGCCGAGCATGGGAAACAGCGAGTTGGGAAGCAGGCTGGAGCGTCTGAGCGGGAAGAAACAGTCTGAGGCATAGAGTGGCACTCGACTCGCTTTCTACACTAGCCGCCTCACCCTTCCCGCCTGCTCAACCTCGCTCGGCGAAGAGGACGAAGCAGCCTTTTGGAGCTAATCATGCACCGCCGACGCTTCGACCGTACTAAAAGGCTTGCTTTCCCTCCTTCAGGGCTTGCTGCAGCTCGACACAGCTCCCCTGCTCGTGCCATCGACTTCAGTCGCATTTCAAGCCGGCTGCTCCTTGTCGTTCCCGCGCTCTCCTCGTCTCTGCTACTTCGTCGTCAACGGGATCTTGGGGGTTGCGTGTCGTCGCCGACTGTCTGTACGTTTGCTCTGGTACGCTCCAGACTTCCCCAGCACCTTCACAGATCGACCCGCGCTGAACTCTCGTCGCCTTTCCCTCGGCAGCTCGACTCTCCGCGCTACGCTACTCGCCCGAGCTACTCGTCTGGATTAAGCTGCTTTGATCGTTGCTCTACCGCTGCTCCAGGTGAGCTCGCTGTCCTTCTCGCTCGATTTAAAACGTGTCGGGAGTTGCTTGCTGACCTCTCTCGGTTTCCTGCAGCTCTACGACCCCTCAAGCTCGCTTTCGCTCGCTTTCGCCGTCTTTCTACACCCTCCGCATCTCTCTCTATACGGCCTTGTCAGCTCCTCACCGCCTTCACACTCCCTTGTCGACAGCTCGATCTCAGAAATGGCCGGATGGAAAGACTTGCCCGTCGAGCTGAAGCGGAGGATCGTCCTACGTCTCGATGACGACCGAGCAGTTGTACAGGAGTCGCCGACCCCAATTCCCCAGCCCGGCTAGCCCTCAAGGCCTTGAGCATCGTTGATCGCGAGCTGGACGAGATCACCGGCGCCATCTTATGGCGGGTGAGCTTTGTAGCAACTCTTCGCCTACTGCGATCCATTGCTTACCTTCTGTTTCATCACCTAGGCTCTCACCCTCACCGACCGCACGCCCGCAAGTCTGGATTACTGGACCCGAAGCATCGCACCTCGGCGAGCTTGTCACGTTCGCCAGCTTCTCGTGCACCCCGAGGGTCTCAAAGACATCACAACATGGGAGTCCCTCCCCTTCTACATCGAAGCGCTTCATTCAACGATTAACGTCACCAGCCTGCAACTTCACGCCCCCTCCTTCTTCACCTCGGCGCTCTTCTCGACACTCCGTCCGCAAATCCTGGAGAAGGTCACTCGGCTAGCACTCACCGGTGGTCAATCAGCATTCGGCTACAATGGACTGCCCGATCCTTCCAAGTTTGTGTCGGCCTTGGTAGCGACCCAGGTCCTCCACTCCCTTCCCAACCTCGACTCGCTCTCGCTAGTCCACATCTCGGAGACCAACAACCCGGTCCCCCTCATCAAAGCCCTACAATCCCTCGAGCACCTCACTTCCCTCTCTCTGGAGCACTTCGGATCCTCCGATCATCCTCAAGTCGCTGCATCGTGGCGATCCTGCCTTCGGAACCTCACCCTCGGCGACAGTATGCAGAACTCCACTCTCTTCCCTCTCCTCGCCCACCACGCCTCCAAACTCCGCTTCCTCGCCCTCCTAAGACTTGACCCCTACACCCCACTCCCTTCATCCCTCCCCGCTCCCTTCCCAAATCTCATCTCCCTCCACATCTCATCCGAACGCGGGACCGCCAACCTCCCCCTCCTCTTCGCCGCCTCGCCTCTCCGACTCCTCTACGTCAAGCTACTTGTCGGGGACGCCGAGGCGCACGCTTCGCTGCTAGGACTGAGCCGTGCTTTCGCAGCGATCACGGCCCACGGTCTCAGGGTTCTGAGGAGGATTTTACTGAGATTGGAGGGAGTAGGGCTGGACGATCGAGGAGAGGATAGGGTGATGAAATTGTGGAGCGTGGCGAATGCGCAGCTGGTAGGGCTGCACATCGAGCTCGCGGAGGATAAGTACTAGGGAAGTTGTCGATCTCGCTTCACTCTCGTGCTCTCTGTCTCTCGATTCAGACGGGGGATGATGGTATAGGTATAGAGTTGAGCACATGTATAGCACAAAAAAAATCTAGAGCACTTCAAGTCAAGTGTCTGTCGCAACTTGAACGCCGAAGCGAGCGAGCGACGTCGGAAATGTCCGTTCGAATGTTCCTCTTTCGTCTGCTCTCGCCTGCTTCCTCCACCTATCTTTCCTCGCGCCTCAGCCCTCTCTTCCCCCGTGATCGGCCTACCGCATCTCCCTCTCGCCGCCTCCAGCCCGCTTCACCTCCTCGCCCTCCTCACCATCCTCCTCCCTCCCCACTGCCCATCCGCCCCCGAGCCCGACCCACTTCCATCATCCCAGCTGCTCGTACTCCCACTCCTATCATCCCACGTCTCAGTCGAGCTGTCCCAAGCGCTAGCGGCAGCCGTCATCGTCGCCGAGTCGACCCATTCGGAGGTAGCGGAGGGCTGCACGGCCCAGTCGGAGGTGGGCCAGAGGGAGGTCGTGGAGTCGGTGGTGGGGGTAGCTGCTGGATCGATAGACGGCGAGGAGAAAGCGAGGGAGGAGGAGGAAGCCGAAGCAGCGGCCGCCGCCGAGTCCGCCTCGGCTTTCGAGCTGCTCGACTTGTGCTTGTTCGACATCCCCACTCCCGCTCCCACCGCCACCGCCGTCACCAACAACACTCCCACGGCAATCAGCGCCCACCCACTCCTCCTCTTCCACCACACCTTGCCTTCCTCCTCCCCATCCCCTCCCTTCTCCCCAGCTGCACTTCCCCCAAGCGGCACCGTGAACCACCCGCTCCTCCTCCCCCCACCACTCGACGAGCGGCGTCTGGCCTCCTCCAACTCTTTCGCCCTCCTCTCATACCGCACCGCCGCTCCTCCCCTAATCGACGCCCTCCCCGCCTGTCCAGCGCCCGTGACCGAGGGAACGGGCTGCTGTTTCTCCGACCCGGTCAAAGACGGGGTGGAGGTTGTGGAGATGTGGAAGAAGGGGATGGACCTCCCAGAGGGGGATGGGGAGGAGGAGCGAGGATGGAGGTGAGGGGAGGAGAAAGCGAAAGAAGCGGGCGAGGCGAGGGGGGTGGAGAATGGGTCGTGGGAGGGGTGGACGGTTACCGTGGGAGGGGGAGAAGCGAACGGATCGGAAGGAGGAACTCCAGCGGTGATGAATGGTGGCGAAGGCTCGGGAGGGTACGTCTGTCCTTCTTCTTCCTCAGCCTGCTCGGCGGCGGCGCCGAGCTCTTCCTCTGATTCGTGCACTTGGGAGAGACCGGCGTAACCTCCTGCGCTTGCTCGTTGGGGGAGAGGAGGGACTGTGTCGTTCCCTTCGTCGTCGAGGGAGTAGGCTGAGGCGGAGGTGGCGACGGAGAAGGGACGGGAGGGGGAGGGGGAGATGGAGAGAGTTGGCGCCGAGGGGAGGTTGGAGCGAGAAGTCGCGCTGTGGCTGAGATCCTGCGGGGTGTAGTGGTGTAGTGGGGGGTCCGTCAGCTCTCTTCTCTCTATTCTTACACCCTCAAGCGGAGCCTCCGCTGCTCGGCGCCGACCTTCTCCCACCCTTCTCGTACAGCAAGCAAGCGCGCACTCACCTCTCCCTCAGCACCTCTCATCAGCCCCTCCTCTTCTCCACCAACACTCGCCTCACTCATCCTCGTCTCCCTATGCCCAGCCGGCGGCGGCGGGGGAGCGACCGACGCTCGGTTGAAAAGGAGCTTCTGCGTCGAGGCGGTATCCTGGGCTTCTTTGCTGAAGGACGGCATAGCTGTAGGTTGCTAGTTGGTGGTTGTAGGTGGTAGGAAGACGAGAAGAGGGATCGGCGGTGCTGCTGTTTCGAAGTCGCGCGCGAGGCGGTGTGGCAGCTCTGAGACGCCTCGAGTAGTGTAGGCGATGTAGGCTAGCAGGCGAGATCAGATAACTGTAGTACAGTAGCCGAGCTGAGTCGAGTCGAGCGAAGAATGAGGTAGGAAACCAAGAGACGTCTCGCGCCGTTCGCAGCTCCAACGAGCGACGAACAGTCCTTCTTGTCCTCGTTGCTTTTCGGGGTGTATCCGCCCAGGAGTAGTTCTGCAGCTCTCTGGACGTCACTGGCTGCTTTGTATCGCTACACCATCATCAGCTCGTTTTGGTTCCGACTCTCGCACGCGCTAGTTCGGTGAGGCTCTTGAACAACAGTGAGATATTCCAGTGAACGGAGCGGAGATCTAGGAAGTACAACGATGACTGCAAACGAAGTGAATACTACGCCCCTCGGCTCTCCTACCGCTCGGCGAAAGCGACAGACGGGATCGCCGAGCCCCTCCTCCCTCGCCTCCCGCCCTGCCCCCTCCCGTGCCATCCCGTCGTCGTTCCCATCCCCTCCGAGCGGTCCTCGACCACCGTACTCCGCCCAGGTAGCTAAAGCCTTCCACCAAAGGCGACCGACCCGTTGAAACAGGATCGCCGAGCGCGCTCAAGCTTCGTCTCGTCGACTCCGGCTTCACTGGTATCGCGGGGAGGGGGGAGCTGATATCCAATCATCGATGGGAATGGAAGTGAGGTGGTGTGTCACAGGAAGGTAGGGCAGAGCCTGACGCGGAGGGGAGGTAGGAAAGGAAGGGGCAGGTTGCCCTTCCCGAGCCGAGCGATCTGACGATGAAAGTTGGCCGAGCTGGTAGGTCGGGTGCTGATGACGAGGTTCAGTGTGCAGTGCGTGGAGTGTGGAGCGAAGGGGCGTGGAAGGTGCTGACAGAGGAGAAAGTTTGTTGGTGTTGGTGCTGGTGCGAAAGAGGCGAGCAGCGGTTGAAAGAGGGGTGAGGCGCGGAAGGGGAAGGGGAGTCGAGCGCCGAGGTTCGGCGTCGGTGGTTCGAGGGGGAGGTGAGCGTCGAGCGAGAGAGTGCAATAGGGCTGATGGAGTGAGAGCCGAGTTGTGGCGAGTCGAGTAGGTGAGGAAGGACTTTGCTCCAAGCTCTAAGCTCGAAGCGAGCGCTGCTGACCTCTCCTGCCCTCTCCCTCCCTCCCACCCTCCCTCCCTCCCTCCCTCACGCTCCTTCTCCCCGCCCTTCGCCCTCCTCCCTCACCCCCGTCCAGCACCCACCCCACCTACAAGCGCATCACCAACCCAAAGATCGCGCCATACAGCACCGCACAGACCACTCCCACCAGTACGACCACATCGCCCGAGGTGCGGAAGGCGCGGCCCCAGGACCTTTGGTTTGCTGGAGGTAGGGGTCGGGAAGAGGGTGTGGGCGTGGATGGGAGGGAAGGTGTAGGCGACGAGGGAGAGGGAAGACGACGAGAGGGGGAGGGCGAAGGGGAGGTCGTGCGGAAGAGGGAGGTCCTCGGCGCTGTTCCGCCTCCTGCTCCTGCTCCTGGTGCTGGAGCAGCGAGGGGGCGATAGATATCTGCTCGATTCAGGCGAGAAGATCAGCTCTTGCCCTTCGCCCCGCGACTCGCTCAGCAGCCCCAGCCCCAGCCATCGCCGAGCCTCCGAGTCGATCGACCCCAAACGTCGAGACAAGAACTCACCCGCGAAATCATGATCGCTTCTCCTACTCCTCCTGTAGCTGATCAGCAGCAACAAGACGGCGAGGATAACGTAGAGCAGGCCGACTGTTGAGCGAGCGAAGCGAAGCGAAGCGAAGCGAGTTGGCGGCGAGGGAGTGTGAGCGAGGGCGAGGGGGTCAGCTACAGCACAGCAGGGGAGGGAGGGAGGAAGATATGAGACGTACTCCTCGCAAACTCCTTGCTAAACACCTTGAGAATCAGCAGCGCGTACCCGAAATTGCCTAGGGCCGTTCGGACGTAGGCGCCTGCTCATCTCCCCACACCACAGAGCGCTGGTCAGCTACAGCTACAGCTACAGCAGAAAGAGGCTAGAGAAGGAGAGAGCAAGCGCCGCACGCACCATCGAAAGTCCGCTGCCGTGCCCGAAGTTCGACGAGCTCGTCGATATCGTGTGTGGTCCAGGAATTGCGGCGGTGCCCTGTAGAGCGGTACAGCGCGATCAGCACCTACTCTCTCTTATCGTCCTGCGGCTGCTGCTGCTGCTCCCCCACCCCTTCCCAGTCCCACGAGAAGAGCGCCCAGGTCGAGCCCGACAGACAGCAACGCAACCCCCGCGGCCTGCTAGCTCGCCATCCTGCACTACACCAGAGAGAGAGAGCGGGTAGCGAACCTTTGTACCGATGATGCACCACCTCATGCTTTGGTGGAGGGAACAAGTGCGAAATGACCTCGGGCGGGGACAAGTGGGCCATCGCTCGCTCGAGATGCTCGAGGGGGGCAGGGAGAGCAGCGAGGGCGGGCGGAGCCAGAAAGGAAGGGAGCGCGAGTTGGCAAGCGGAAGCGGACAGGGTCGATAGTGAAAATGTGCTATTAGACCTTTGATAAAATGATTGAAACCTAGTGCTACGCGAATAAGCTACCTCCCTACAGCCGACCAGCAGCCCTCCCTCGGCGCTCGGCCCTGCCCTTCCTTCGTCTCTCTCGCTGCCTTCCTAACCCCCCGCCACTCTACAACACCAACCCACCCACCACAGCGAGCACCAACCCAACCGCTCCTCCCACTCTCACAGCTCCAGCCCCCGAGCTCGGCGCAGCACTCTGACTCGCCGCTGCCTGCTTCCCCGTCCCCGTTCCCGTTCCCGAGCTGACAGCCACCCCACTAGCCACCAAACTAGGTACCTTAGCCACGCTCGTCGCACTGCTCTGATTGGGATCATAAGTGGCCTTGGAAACCACGCTGGCCGCTTTGCTCGCTGCTGCCGAACCTGAGGCCGAGGAGGCGGGTTTGGTGCCGATTGAAGAGCGAGGAAGGGAGGAGGTGGAAGCCCCGACGGCGACGGTGCCGGTGACGGAGGCGAGGCCTTCGGTCGTGCAGAGGTCGACGTAGGCTGTGAGGGCGGGAGAGGGAGCGTGGCGACCGAGCAGTTGCGGCGGGCGAGGAGATGGAGTTGGAGGGGCGGCAAGAGCGAGAGCGGTGGGAGTAATGAGATAGACGAGTCGGGAAAGGTGAGAAGGAATGAAGAGGGTAGGGGAAACGCAGAAAGATCAGCTCGGCGCTCTTCCCCTCTCCCTCTTCTCTCCTCCCTCTCAGAAGCAAGGCTCACCATTATAATCGTTCACCACCCCTTTCCCATCCTTGTCAGCCGTCTTCCTATCCCCCGAAATACAAGCCGCACAACTCCCTAGAGGTTCCTCGCATGGGTCAGCCTCCTGCTTGTCTGCTCGGGGGTCAAGAGGAGAGAGAGCGAAAGAAACGCACGAACGTCGCCGATGGCTTGAGCGGAGCAAGCGCACGAGGCGATGGATGATTGGGAGGGGAGGGCGGCGCAGGCCTGTCGTGTGTACAGATCGCAGATCAATGCCCGGTCAGCTGACGCTCCGCCCCGAGCAGGAGACGGCGGAGAGGCAAAAACGTACAATGAAGTCCTGTGTAGCCAACTCGCAAGTGGCGTTACATCCGGCGGTGACGAGACTACAGTGTGCAGCAGATTAGCAGGACGCCCCCGGCAGCAGCGCAGCGAGGACAAAAGCGCCAGCAGACGCACCCGAAGATGCTGGCCAAGTAACTGCTACTACTCGCTACCGCCCTTTTGTCCAGTCCTAATCCTGCAGCAGAACTGAGAGTAGATAACTCCCTAATGACGAGGGCTTCCCGCTCGGTTGAGAGAGCGGCGGCGGCGGCGGCGAGAGCTGTTTCGACGAGGAGGAGGGCGGGGCGTTGAGTGAGGAATGCGAGGGATGGAGCAAAGGAGGGAGACTTACGGAGCAGGGACAAGAGAAGAGTAGTGGGGTGCATGATTGTAGGTAACGAGCGTGTGGGAGCCGAGCAAGCGGGCGATATGGGAGACGAGCAGAAGATGAGCGGAGGAGGGCAACGAGCAGACGGTCGGCGGAGACTTCTCCTTTCCAACAAGTCCCTCTTCTCTCGGCGATTCCCTCTTACAATCCTAGTTACATCCTTCCGCATCCATCCTCTCCCTCGCGCTTGGCTCGTTTTCGGTGTGCTCTCCTTCTTCGAGGGCGATCGCCTCGGCGCGAGACTTGCCGGAAATGGCAGTGGATTCGGTCCAAGGGGGAAGGAGGAGGGGAGAGGAGGAGAAACGAGGTGCAGAGAGAGGATGGCAGGGAAGATGGAGATGGGAGGAGATGAGGGAGAGGAAGAGATGGGAGAGATGAAAGCAAGGTGAGGAGGGAAGGCGCTCGGCGAAGCTAAGCTTGCGAGAGGTCCTGTGAGCTTGCCTGAGCAGCTTTTCACTATCTGCTTGCTATCAGTACTCCTCAGCGAGGTCTTGGTACATTGCAGTCGTCAACGAACCGTCCTGCGAATACTAAGAAAGCTGAAAAGAAAAGCGAAACGACTCGGAGTCGAATGCTCGGCGCTGAAAGATCCGCTTCTTTCGCGCGTGCTCTGCCCTCCAGTCTTCCTGCATGCGGGTGGTAGATTCATTACTCGATTTTCTGTCTGATCTGAGCTGCTTGGTGCCGTAAAGGAAGTGAGAGCCAGCCGTCCTCGGCGGCCAGACTTTCAAGTCGAGGGCAACTTGCTTCCTCGTCTTAACTCAAGCTATCGCTCCTTCTCTGCCCTGTCCTGCAGTGCAGCTACACACATGTTTCTGTATACCACCACACCACACGCGAGACTGAGCACTCGCCCTCAGCTCCGCTCAGGCCTCCCCTCGCCCCTCTCGCGCATCATCGCCGAGCTTCCCTTTCTCGGCACGGCCCCCTCTCCCGGCAAGGGCACGGCCGTCCCCAGCGTTTACCGAGCAATATCGGGCGGTGAACGAGCCGACAGCAAGCCGGGAGGCCTGAGCGAGGCAGAGGGAGAACGAGGGGGAAGGGGAAGGGAAAAGCTCGGCCATTCACTCGCTACTCAACGCGGGTCTTCGCACCCGTCCGACGGCGAGCTTTGCGCTTTCACTTCTCACTTTCTCGTTCTCCTGCCTGCTCGTCACTCTCTCTCGACTCGGGCCCTCGACCCCGGCGCTCTCCAGGTTCAGTCCCGCTCTCCTCCCTTCTCCTTCGCTCGCCTGTCAGCAAGGATTTAAGGCAAGATGGGCTGCACCTCATCCACTCCCGCCGCCTCTGTAGCACTAGAAGGCGCCGCCTCATCACGGTGAGCTGAGTTCTCTCCCCCTGGCCGCCCTCATCGCTTCCCTTTCTCCCACGCGCCGAGCCCGAGCTGAGCGCTGATGAAGGATGGGGCCGGCAGGTCACGAGCTATTGATGCACAGCTACTGCGAGATAACAAGGAACATGCGTGAGTCCCTCGCCTCGCTCTGCTACTGTGCAGTCCAGGATGATGAGCTGATGGCTTCGCCGCCGAGCAGCCAAGATGTGAAGGTCTGTTCCTCCCCTGCATCTGCACTGCATCGCTCGCTAGCTTGCTGATCAGAGACACACGTACTGTAGATGCTCCTACTTGGTACAGGAGAGTCAGGAAAATCGACCGTGATGAGTGAGTCCCCCTTCAAGCCAGCGCCGAGCCGCCCGGGCGACGAGCGGGAGCTGACCCGTTCTGTTTGGCAAGTGAAGAGCAGATGATGATGCTACATGGTGGTGCGCATACGTTTTGCTCCGTACTTTAGTGGTGAGGGGGTGGACAGGAGCAGCTACTAACCCGCATGATGGCTCTCGGCGCTCGCTCGCAGACGGCTTCTCAGATTCCGACCGCGAGGCCTACAAAGAGGTCATGTAGGTGCTCAGAGCTCGCCCGTGCAAGACCTGCACTTTTAAGTGATGACCACGCTGATACCGACTCCACTCCAAACAGCTTCCAAAACACCCTCCAGTCTCTCCTCGCGATCCTCTCCGCCCTCCCTTCGCTCGATCTGCACATCTCGCCGGAGAATTACGAGGCGGCGAAGGTGTTGGAGGAGTGTGAGGAGGATGGAGAGAGTGAGAGGGAGAGGGAAGAGGTGGTGGAGGCGATGGTGCGGCTCTGGGGAGATGAGGCGGTTAGAGGGGCGGTCGGTGAGTTCGGCGAGGAGTTGGGGGATGAGCAAAGGCAGGGGGAAGGAGGGCGGGAGCTGACATTCTGATGGTGCTGCAGTATATCGAGCGAGCTTTCAGCTGAACGACAGCGCTGGTGAGCTCGCCTCTGTCTCCCTGCCCTGCCAGCCCGCCGAGCTGATCTTGCCCTCCCTTTCCTGCTTTACAGAGTACTTCCTCAAAGCCCTCGCCCGCACCTCATCGCCCGACTACATCCCAACAAATGACGACATGCTCCGAGCGCGTATTCGGACCATCGGGGTGCGCTTTCTCTAGCTCTCGACGAGCGCCGAGCGGGGGAAGACTGACCAAACAGCGACGTGCAGATCCAAGAGCACGCTCTCAAGATTGGGAAAGCCAGCTACAGGATCTTCGATGTTGGAGGACAGAGGTCCGAGCGTCGAAAATGGATCAATTGGTGCGCATCGACTCGTCGCCGGCTATGCTCGGCGCTCGCTGACCCCTTCCCTTCTCCTCCTCCACGCCCCGTTCTCGCCACCGCCTGACCGAGGCCTCAGTTTCGAAGCCATCACCACCCTCCTGTTCCTCGTCGCCATCTCCGAATTCGACCAAGTCCTGCGGGAGGACCACACGGTGAATCGCCTCGAAGAAGCGATGACCGTGTTCGAGAGCGTGGCTAGTAGTCGATGGTTCAGTCGCACAGCCCTGGTACTGATGTTGAATAAGTCGGACTTGCTGAGGGAGAAATTGAAGGGGGTTGCGAGGGTCAAGGTGAGTCGGTCGGTGTCGGCGCTCGGTCGAGTTCTGCTGGGCAAGCGAGGGCTGACTGTTGAGAGCGTCAGACACATTTCCCAGCGTACAAGGAAGCGACTGATAGCTACAGGGACGTCACTAGCTTCTTTAGCACTCAGTTCAAGAGCCTCAGCCCGACGTCGAAGCCGTTATATGTGAGGGTCCAGCGCCGAGCCGCGCTTCCGCCTGCGAACTGACGCTGTTCCTCGTCCTCCATGTAGATTCACTTCACCACCGCGACTAGCACAACTCACATGTAAGCTCTCCGGCACGCTCTCGGTAGCATCAAAAGCTGCAGCTGACCCTCGGCTTGAACTTTACTCGGCGCTCGCAGGGAGAAGGTCATTGCCGATACGCACGACGCAATCATGAGGAGCATGTTGGATGTCATACTGTAGTCATGGATAAAAAAACGCGATTAGACTTCACCAGCTACTCGCGCAAGGCTCGAGGCGGAGTGAACCGGCCAGACCGAGCCAGCGAGAGAAAGAGCCATCGCCGAGCTTTGGTGTCCGAGAGAGACAGCACAACTTGGGATCTTTTGACAGTTTGGACAGACAAACAACTACCTCCTCCTCCCCTCATCAAGCCATCTACCACTCCTTCTGCCTCTCGGCCAAGCTCTTGGTCATGTCCTCGACAATCTTCTCCACGGGAATGGGCTCCCATCCGAACGTCTTCTTGGCCTTGCTGTTGTCGATGACATTTTGCTTAGGAGCGGGAGTGCCAGGCTGCCCCTTGATGGCCTTGGGGAAGTTCTCCTGGAGGAGCGAGGAGTACTCGGGCTTGGCGAGGACGTCGAGGAGTTGTTGGAAGGAGAAGGCGGCTGTCGTGGATGTCGGACAGAGTCAGCGATACCATTCCGATAGCGAAGAGCCGAGAGCGTACACGTAGAGACCAGGAAACGCTCGTTGCTCGCCTCGGGGGTAGCGAGAGCGTCGATATGGATGCGAGCGACGTCGCGGACGTCGACGTAGGATCCAGCAGGGGCGACGGCGTCCTCGTCCTTCTTGTTGCCGGTGAGGTAGGCGTAGAAGGCAGCGACCGAGGTGTTGAGCGACGAGGCCGAGGAGATTTGGTGGATGACGGGGCCGAAGATGAGGCTGTCGGGCGGGAAAGGCGGTCAGCGGCGATGCGAGAAAATGAGGATGGGAGACACACGGAGGGTTGACGGTGGCGATATCGAAGGGAGCCTTGCCGTCCTTGGTGTGCTCCTCAAGGAACTTCCAGGCCGCCTTCTCGGCGAGGGTCTTCGAGGCGCGGTAAGCCTGCGAGGGGTCAACGTCCTTGCCCTTCTCCTCGACCTGCTTGGGGCTGTACTCGTTCCAGTCCTGCTCAGTGAAGGTGTACACAGGGTCGTAGGGGGACACCACGGAGGCGAAACTGCGAAGTGGTTCGGCGATGTTAGCTTCAGTGTATAGAGAGCGCCCAACGAGGCCAGCGAGAGCCTTTAGCGCCCCAATTGCACGCTAGTGGCGACTACTCACGACGAAGTGATCACGACCCTCTGCACCTTGGGCTCCAGGAGCGCCGAGTGGAGAATGCCGGTCGTTCCCTTGACGGCTGGGTTGATGAGGTCCTTGTGAGGGTCCTCGACCTTGAAGTGGAAGGGAGAAGCCGTGTGCGCGATCCCATCGACGCCGATGACAGCCTTGTCGAAGGCGCCCTCCTGCAGAGAAGTGGAGGCGGTCAGCTCGCTGCCTCCGAAGGCCGTGCTGTCAAGGAGCGAGCTAAATGATGCCGTGTTGGCTGGAAGGTAGAAAGCTACATACCTGCTCAACGTCCTCGACGATGACATACTCGAAGCCCTCGAGGCCGTCCTTCTTGTACAGCTCCTTGAGGTACTCTCCCTTCTCGCTACTCCTTACAGTTCCCCTAACTTTGTAACCACGCTGCAGAAGCTGCTGACCGACATGAGCGGCGAGGAAGCCCGAAGCTCCAGTGAGGAGAATCTGTAGAGGACCAAGGGGGTCAGCTCCTCGTGGGCGACGACTGAATGGCCACGGCGGGCTGCAGTGGGGGGAGTGACGTACAAGGGAGTTGTTGGGGACAGCGGGCATGTTGTAGTGTAGAGGAGCGTTATGCAGTGTTGTAAAGTGTGCTGAGAGAGGTCGCGAAACTACGAGGTGAGCGTAGGAAGTCAAGAGGCGAGTTGGCGCCAGAGTGGAGGCAACTGGCGTGATTGGTGAGCTGCAGGAAATCGAGCTTGGGGGTGGTAGCATCGACAAGCAGGTTTGTTCGCTGATTGTGGATGGCTACAGCGCAGTGCTGCGCTTTAGGATGATGAAGGCCCCTCTTCTCGGCGCCGGTCCTCTTGCGCCGAGTCGACTCAGTGCTGTCTACGATTCAACTCTATGAGATTCGTCTACGCTCCAACTTCTTTACCTGTGGCTGAGGAACCATCCACCGTCGATACAGATGTGCTGGCCGTACATGAAGTGAGTGCAGGCAAGGAAGAGGCAGGCTTGGGCCATCTCGGAGAGTAGGCCGGGCTGTCAGGCGGCGAAAGACAGGTGTCAGCAAACGAAAATAGCATGATGGTAGAGAATGGGAACGCACGCGTCCGGTCACGTAACCTCGAGCGAGGTAGGCCTCTCGGTCGCTGGCGGGCGGGAAGGCGCTGGTCACTGTAAAGGTGTAGGAGGGTCAGGGTTGACCTCGGGAGACGCTTGAAAAGTTTGCCAGGCGGCGCAGTTCTGCCGAGCCCCAGGGAAGGTGGGTGGCGAATTGAACGCCGAAGCCGACTCACTTTCGGAGGGGAAGACGGCGGGAGCGATGCTGTTGACCCTGACTCCGATAGAGGGATCGCACAGCTCGGATGCCATCATGTTGGTGAGCGAGATAAGGGCGGCCTTGCTGGAGCTGTGTAGGCGTAGAAGGCTTGTCAGCTCGGCGCCGAATTCGAGACTCGGCAGACTACTCACTTGTAGATTTGCTGACCATTCTGAGTCTCGTGTGTGAGGCCCGAGATACTGGTCATGTTGATGATCGACTGTAGACGGCACTCGTCAGCGAAGGAGCCGGCGAAAGAGCGAACGCCGAACTCACAGCTCCCTCCTTGGGCGAGCTGGCGGCCTTGGCCTTGCCGAGCAGAGGCAAGAAGGCAGCCGTAACGAACCAGGGCGAAGTGACGTTGGTTCCGTAGACTGTGAGAGATATCTCGTCAGCCTCAACTAGAGAAGGGCGAAAGCGGAGGACTGACCGAGCTCAAAGTCCGACTCCTTGTAATCGAGCATAGCCTTCGAGTAGGCCTCGGCGCCCTGAGTCTTGGCCTCGGCGCACGCCTTATGGATGCCGGCGGCGATACCAGCATTGTTGATCAGCCTGCAGACCGGATCAGCTCGAGTGTCGGGTCCTTGCGCCGACGTCCAGCACTCACAAGCTGACGTAGCCCTCCGCCTTCTCGATGACCTTGACACCCTCGGCAACGCTCTCCCTGTTGAGAACATCCATCCGAAGCGCGACCAGGCTTCCTTCGCCCTCCGCTTTGAACTCCGAAACCGCCTTGTCCAGAGCCTCCTTCCTGCGCCCCGTGATGTAGACCTTGGCGCCTGCGACGGCCAGGGAGGTTGCCATTGCCAATCCTAGTCCTGTACCTCCGCCGGTGACTGTAGCAGAAAAATGGAAGTGTAGCAGAACAGCGAGCAGAACAAGAAGAGCAGGCGAGCGAGTGCGTCAGCAAGCGACCGTCGGAGGTCTGAAGGGAGAGCGTACCAACTGCTACCTGACCCTTGAGGTCGAAGAGGTTGCTAGCTGAGAATGGATGCGACATGTTGGTGCTGAGACGAGATGGACGAGTGAGCGGAAGAAGCGAAAGAGTTGCAGTCGGCGCTTGGACCGGAGGTGTTCGCCGGCTAGGGCAAGATGTATGCGCGTAGCTCGGACTGATCTGTAGGTCTTCAGAGTGCTGAGAGAGCTCTGAGCGCGTCATTGAAGCTCTCGGATCGTCTCTCTGTAACCCAGCATCACTGAACACTGACTGTCGGATTTCGAGCCGAACCGAGAAACGGAGGGAAACTGAGAAGCAAGCTATACACACAGAACACGAGTAGAATCGTCAAGCCTTCCTCTTTCATCCTCCTCCGCTCTTCTTACCTCCCGCTCTCTTGCCGTTGCCGTTCATCTCGGCGCGGGAGTTGCACTCGGCGCAAGTCCACCCCTCGTCGTCCTTGGGTACGCCGGTGAGTCCGACGCAGTGAGGGTGGTACCACTGGATGCGGCAGTCCGACTCGTCGCAGCCGATGAGGGTCTGCAGTCGAGAGGGGAGAAAAAGCGAGCAGGAGAGCACACCGTGCCGAGCGCCGAAAGAGAGCGAATTGGAGGTCGTCGAGGGAGCGGGAGGTAGACAGAGAGGAGAACGATATAAATCGAGTCAGCGAGACGCTTGTACGAAGCTAGGGACCCTGCAGAAAGCGCAGAGAAGCGAAAATCATTGCCGACCTACCTCGCCGGGGCTCGTCTGGCCGCAGACGCAGGAGGCGTAAGGCTGTAAGGAGTTGGAGGTTAGTTTGTTTCACGTTTATCCGCTCATAGTCTCGGCGTGAACTCACCTCGTGCTCGGTAGCAGGCGTGAGAGGACTTCCGGCCTCGGCGCTTCTCGATCCCTCGCTCTTGAAGCCACTCGCAGGCGAGCCCTCCACCTCCTCGCCTTCTCCCTCCTCTTGCAGCTTCAAATGCGTCTCCTTCCACGCTTCCAACGCCCTGCCATCATCCATCCACGCTCCCACCGCCTCGACGTCGTCCTGAGCTCCTTGGATCATCCTCCAAGCCTTGACACTTTGCTCCGCCTCCTTGACCTTCTTCAACAGTCCATCGGCGAGAGCCTTCTTTCCGGCGTCGTACTCGAGGTAAGGGTCGGTCGAGGCGGTGTGGTGCTGAGCTTGCATGGTCGAGAGGTTCGAGTCGGCGTCGCTGAGTACTTTGGAGATGCGGGAGGTGGCGACGGGGCGGAGTCGGGAAGGAGGGACCCAATGCCTGTAGTGAGGTATGCAGAGGTCAGTAACGGAGTCTCGGAGCAGAAGGACGCCGAGAACCGGAGACGAACCATTCGTTCTTGGAGGGCAAGGGAGCGACGAGGTAGCTGGTGGCGCCTTGCTTGCCGTGGACGCCGGCGGGGGCGGGAGTAGACTCGAAAATCTGTTTCGAGAGACGCCAGCGTTCAGCTTTCACCTCGCAACGAGCCCAGCTCTCTGCCTCCGGCTCATCGCCGAGCCCGCAGCGCGAGAGCAGGGTGTTCGAGCCAGCTGACACTCACCATGCACGGCCAGTAGACATTCTTGTCTCTCGGCTCAAACATTTTGGCCTGCACCAACGATCCGACAGCGAGACGATCCTTGTCCTTCTTCGGCGTCTCGCTCACTCCCCTCCCCGCCGAGCTGGCTCCAACGCGAGGCTTGACGTCCTCCTCTCCTCCCTCGTCGAGGTCGGGTCCGAGGATAGTGCTAGTGCCGCGCGAGAAGGAAGGCGAGATGATATCGCCGCCGTAGCCTTGCTGTTGCGAAGGCGTCTCGTAACGGCCCCTCCCTCCGCCGAGGGCTTGAGACTCGTGGTAGGAGGGAGCGCGAGGAGCAGGGTAGCTTTGGTGCTGCTGAGGGTGGTGGTGGTACTGCTGCTGCTGAAGGTGGTGCTGCTGACCGAGTTGGGGCTGTCCGTTGGCGTAGCCGCCTCCGCCGAGGATGGTGTTACCGTTCTGCTGGTGCGGAGCGCCGAAGGGGTCGCCCTGACGTCCGCTGTAGGTGTGTACGATATCTTCAGATCTGTCTCAGTCTACTCTCGAAAGTCAAAGTGAAGACGCACTACTCTGCACCGCTTCCCTTCGCGTCCTGCTCGTTGGTCTCGGGCTTGGGCGTTTGACTGCCGCCGTGCTGCTTGCTGTGGGCGTAAATCGGTCAATTTCGACAGCTGCAGACGTGCTACGACAACTTACACCACTTCCCACACTCCGCGCTCGAGTTCCTTACACCAACTCGTCGCTTCGACGGCATCCGTCTCGACGCTGAACCTTTCAAAGCGCGCGAGGGTCCTACAGACCAACTCTACACCAAAGTCGCCCCCCAACGCGATTCCACCGCCGATTCCAGCACCTCCCGGTCCCAACTCGCCTACATTGCCATAGAATCTGCTCAACGCCGCTCGGACTTCGTCCCAGACGATGGAGCCGCTCAGAGCAAGACGAGAGAACTCTTGTCCAGCAGGCGAGTTGTAGGCGACCTGAGGAGCATGAGGGCACTGTAGGCGAAGCTCGTGTAGGGCGTGCGAGAGGAGGGCGAGCGAGCGCGGCGTGTTGGAAGTGGGAAGGCCGTGGCTCGTCGAGCGGGGAGTTCCACGCTGATGAAGCGGAGGGTACGGAGGCGCCATTACTCTGTAGCTGAGTAGCTCGCGAGCGGGACGTGTGGCGAGCGAGTGACGAGAAGGTGACGGTAGGAGCGCAAGAGCGGAAAGTCGAAGCGCGCCAGGAGGCGGCGGACCGAGCTGCGGATTTCAAACCGCGCTGAACTGGTTTTGTAGTGATATAGAGCATCTGAGGAGGGTCATAGCTGTGGTCTGATACCACCAGAACGACCTCTGATGCCCTACAGCGCGAGCAGCGCCACTCGCCCGTTGCAGCCTTCGCTCAGCTCGTGTCGTGCAGCAGATTGTCTGAAGCCCTCCAGCATCTTTGTTACTCATTGCTAGACCACGAGGTAGCTTCCAAATCTTGCAAGCAAGGCCTAGCAGCGTCCAAAACTTCCATCTCGGCGATAAACTGCTAGCGCTCTCCCAGCCACACTCGGTTCGAAGGGCAGTCCTCATTGCTCCCCTTGCTCGAACGACGCCACTACATGAAAAGAATAACGAGGGAAAGGGGGCTGACTTGCGAAAGAGGCCGACTGGCGGGCTTGTAGAAGGAGGAGCGCATGGCGAAAGGGAGGGGAGGGAGGCGCTCCGCGCGACGGAGGCGGGAGGACATGAACAGGAGAGGCAGGAGAGCAGAAGTGTCTATGCACAGAAGAAGGTAGCTACAGATGGTGGTCATTAGGATGCGAATGGGTATCACTGCGATGAGAGAAGGGTCAGCTCCCTCATGTCCGAGCTGCGAGTCGCTCGAGCCGCGACTCACCCTGATCGCCCTCTTGTGATGCCTCTTCTTCTTCGCCGCACTCGTGCTAGTAGCGGTAGGAGAAACCCTGAACCTCAGACTACTCGTAAAGCTTCCCCCACCCGTACCGAGCGAAGGGAGGACGACCTCCTCGGTGAACTGGTACTGGCCGTTTGCCCGTACGTCGTAGGAGGAGGGGATGGTGTAGGTGAGGGGTACAGTCGTTTTGAGGGTGCCCGAAGCGAAGGCGAAGGAGGTGGAGAAGGTTGCTTCGGCGGTAGCGGTGGCGGAGGAGGAGCGAGCAGTCGAGGTGTGAAGAGAGGTTGCTGATGGGGTAGTGACGGAGATGACGGAGGTGGCGAGAGCGTCGACGGTGGGGGATGAGGAGGCGGAGTCGGCCGTAGCGAGGCTTGGTCCTCCGCTGTTGCTGCTGCTCGACGCGCCCGAAGCCGCAGCCGCTGAGCTACCCTGCTCCTTGGCCTCGTTGCTCTTGCTCACCCCGACGCCTACACCGACCGCCACACCGATGATGAGCAGAATACCCAAGCACCACAGCATCTTGACATTCCTCTTTCTCCTTCCGCCCTCGTTCTCCCAGCCCTGCGCTCCTCTCGGCATACTAGCGACGGCGCCCCTCCCTCCGCCATCCAGCATACCCATCTCTTTGCCCACACCTCCACTCCTCTCATCTCCCGGCCCCAGATGCCTCGCATTATACGCATAGGTATCATCGCCGAGCGTGAAGCGATGCCTCGACTCGGCGTCGCTCTCCCCGCCATCCACCGTCGTCCTCGCAAACTCGTCCTCGCTCCCTCGCGCGGGAGTAGCGAAAGTGTGGTAGTCATTCTTCTCCATCCATGCGTCCGAGATGCTGGAATCCTGCTTCCTGTGACCCGGCGCAAAGACGTGAGGAGAGTCGCTCCTCGGTGCTGCGAAGTTATCGACTGGTACTGGTGCATTGGAGGAGCTGAGAGGGATGGGCTGGGGAGTGGTGAGGCGAGATGGGAGGTGATGGCGCGTCACGGGCGAGGCTGGTGTTGGCGAGACGAGGCTTCGGGAAGGAGGGGAAGCCGAGTCGGCGATGGTCATTGAGGGGGTGGAACGAGTGAGGTTGGCGGCCGAACGACGAAAACGCTCTAATCGCTCTTCGTGGGAGAGGTCGAGGTCGGGGTAGGAGGAAGCGGTCGTAGTGGTGGAAAGGTGACCTGCCGGCGAAGCGGGCTCGTCGGCCTCGAGGATGGGCGAAGGAGCGCCGTGCGCCGAGCGGGCGGGGAATGTGAATGGGTGAGGTGCAGGTGCCATGTTGTGCGATGTGCTGAGCCTGCAGACGAGAAGGTCAGCACTCGATATCCCTGCACTAGCGCGAAGGCTCGTTGTTTGTCGCGCCGAGGTCGAGTCGCGTCTGTAGCGAGCTAGCAAAGCTGCAACAATCGCCGAGTATGCTCTGGTGTAGTCGAGTACATCTAGACCTTCCTTCCCAGCGTGCTGCACACGGTGTTTCGGCTCTCCCACGCCGCCCGCGCACGCTCCCCTCCCTTCGCAGCGCCGCTCCGCCAACGCTGCACTCCTCGTCTAGCTGTTCCATCACAATCTGAGCTCATCCTGGAAGACTCACCTGCTGTATCAGAGCGAACTCTTCAATCTGACGACCTTGCTGCACAGCAGCGAGTGACGAGCGGGAGCTGCGAGTGAACGGCGAGTCGCGTTCCAACGGACGGGGTCGTGCTGGGCTGTACGAGAGCTGAGCTTCGGGTGTAGCGAGTTGATGTCGAGCAGCTCAGAATTGGAAGAGGCCTGTCGTTGCTGTAGTCGTCCGAATACCGGATTTCGAAGCGCGAGAGAGGGAGAAAGGAGCGGATGTTGTTCAACGGCTGTGGAGATGCGAAAGGGAGGGAGGAGATGACCAGAGAAAGGGCTGTATGTTGGCGAGCAGCTGCGACAGTCCACCAGACTTGAGCTGCCGTCGAGCACCGAGGCGAGAGAAACCGAGACGAGGTGATGGCGGAAAGAGAAACGACGTCTGTGAAACGAGGGAACGGTTGGCGAGCTCGCAGCGGGGTGAAGGGTCGAGGGGAAAGTCTTCGCGAAGGGCTGTGCTGGCGAGATGTAGCGCAGTATAGACACGAAGTTCTATGCTCGATAGACCAGCATGGCTAAAGCTCTGCAAGATGCTCCTCCTCCTTTCGCCGAGGGCCAGCGCCGAGGGGAGGGCCGACTGGCCAGTCAGACGCTTCGCAGACGACCAGAGCCTCGCGAGAGATATCTGAGGATGTACAGAGCAATATGAACAGCTAGCACTGTCTACAGACTCTACTCCTCACCCGGATCCTCAGGCTCCGAAGCGGTCCCGACTGTGTCTTCCTCACCACCCCACAGAGGCTCCTCCGCCAGCTTGAACACCACACCCATCTGCTCACATTCCCTCTCCACCTCGAGACCCAGCCGACGGCCCTCGTCGTCTAATCCTCCGTTCACCTCGACCGTGAGGGTGACGAGGGTCTTTTTAAAGAGGTGGAGCGCCCTACGTACTGCTCGCAGCGGCTCGTACGCTTCATCGTCCCCCTCCATGACCCGAATGGTGAGATCCCTGATTGGACTGCGACTAAACTCGAACGCCTGGTCCGGATCACCGAAGGAAGACCAGAGGAAGAGGGTGTGCAGGCAAGGTAGGCGCGGGAGCTTGTCCGGGAAACGCCTGCCGATGAACATGGGAAGGCGGAGTGACCACAGTGTGGACGAGTGGTGGGCGAGAAGGGCGACGAGAGTCTCTCCAGGCATCGGGCTTTCCAGCTTGAGGGCGCTGAGAGAGGAGCGCCAGGGACAGGCGAGCAGCGGGTCGTCGAAGCCATACATGGTGTTGGACGTTAGGACACGAAGGAATGCGAGTTGTTGAAGTGTGGCAATGAAGGGTGTGCTGTCGTCGAAGCGGGGGAGGTCGCCGAACGTGAGGTCGAGCAGATTGGGCATGGCGGCGACGACTCGAGTGGCTACTGACGCTGAGATGTAGTACTTTTCCATGTAGTCGTTGCTTTGAGGTTCTCCGCCGCGGAGGTACAGACTTGTCACGTGCGTGCCGAAGAGGGGCGGGAGCGAGTCGAAGAGTTGGGAGATGGAAGCCGAAGGAGCGCTCAACTTCAAGGAGTTCACCTGGTGAGAGGTGGCCATGGCTTGTGCGGTGAGCTGGACGTTCGATCCAGCCTTAATGCCCTCCACTCCGTAGAAGATGACCAAGAACTGGCGAACGGAGCGAGCTCGGCGAGGGGCAATCTTGTCAATTCAGAACGCTAGGGCCTCCCCAGTTCGGTCACCTAGCCAGACCGTCTGCATATATATCAGGTCAGCGCCTGGAGCAGGCCTCACTTGTTGTAGCAGACTCACCTCCCAAAGCTGAGCGGCGGCCAGCTCGTAGAGCTCCCAGTTCACATCACTGAGAGTCTTGATGAACTCGAGATTTGGAGGATCGATATCTATCACGGACCTTGACAGCTCCGGGCGGTCGCCGACGTCCAGGATGACCTGCTGCTTGAGCTCGACCGGCAAGTCGTTCCATCCGGCCATTCTGAGCGGCGCGCAGTCGACGAGGGAGGGCGGGAGTGATGGTGAGGCGATGAATAGGTATAGAGAAAGATGCGGAGGGTGTAGCAAGATGGCGAGAGCGAGCTTGAGGGGTCCTAGAGCTGCAGGAGACTGAGAGAGGTCAGCGAGCAACTCCCGACGCGTTTTAGTTCGAGCGAGAAGGATAGCGAGCTCACCTGTAGCAGTGGTAGAGCAGCGATCAAAGCAGCTTAGTCTAGACGAGTAGCCCGGGCGAGTAGCGGGCTAGAAAGACGAGCTAACGAGGGCAAAGAGAAGGGAGCGTCAGCACGACTCGAGCTGTGAGGGAGCGGGGGAAGTTGGGAGGTGTATCAGAGCAATCGTACAGACAGTCGGCAAGGAGAGGCAACCCTGGAGAGTCCGTTGACGACGAAGTAGCGATTACGAGGAGAGCGCAAGGAAGACAAGGAGCGGCTCGAAATGCGACTGAAGTCGATGGCACCAGCAGGGCAGCTGTGTCGAGCTGCATCAAGTTTTGTAGGACGGAAAGAGAGCCGTGTAGGACGAGCGGAGCGTCGGAGGTGCATGCTTAGCTCCAAAGGCTGCTTCGTCTTCTTCCCCGAGCAGCTCCTTCGCCGAGCGAGGTTGAACAGACGGGGAGGGTGAGGCGGCTACTGTAGACAACGAGACGAGCTCCGATACAAGCTTCAAGCTGTTCCTTCCGGCTCAAACGCCCCAGCCTGCTTCTGAAGTCGCCGTTTCCCATGCTCGGCGATCGTTCCTCAGCCGCCGTCTCGCCTTGCAAGCCCATGGTATGCTTCGCAGCCCTTTCAACCCCCTCCACAGCTTCCTGGGTAAGTACACTTCCACTACTGACCAACATATCAAGCACTACTCCTCTCCCCGCCCCTCCTACCCGTCGCATCCTCTCCCGTCCTCGTCGCGCCGACTCCCTGCTCAAACTTGGCCTTAGCGCTGCTCGACCCCGACATGTTGTCGCTCGTTCCCTTGGCATCGTTCGTTGATGATGTGCCGGTCGAGCTGGTGTTGACAGGCATAGCAGAAGCGTTGGTGCTGTCCTTGTTCGAAGGAGTCGCCGAGGAGAGCGTGTTGACTTTTGGCGAGGCTGTAGGTCGAAAGAGGGTCAGTAGAGCTCAGCTGTAGGGTAGTGAAGAGCTCACTCTTTGCACTGCTAGCGCTCGTCGAAGGAGTAGAAGACGCAGGCTGCCCTCGGTTCTGGTACACGAGAGCTCCCCCGATGGCGAGTGCGCCGAGACCTCCGATGAGACGACCTTGGGACATGAAGAGGGTGGACATGGTGCTGGAGAGAGTGTTCAAGAGTGTAAATAAACGGGAAGAGAGCAAGAGACGCGAGCTGTGAGATGCTCGACGCGTAGGGTGCAGAGGCAGGGCACCGTCATCGAGGGGAGGGGTGAGGATCGAGGTCGAAAAGGTAGGGCTCCACTTGAGAGCTGTCGCCGAGCAAGAGGTGTCGCAGCGATATCGTAAGGGGATAGACGCGCCGAGCTATTCGGCGAGCTCCGGACGATCCACGCCTTCGCCGAAGTAGCGGTCTCCGAGCTCGGCGCTCTCAACTCGCCGAGCCTCGACGATGCTACACTGAACGAGATCCACTTCCCTCTCCGACTCACTCATGTAAGCCAAGACCCAGTACACTCGTCGCCCATGCGAGCCTACTACTCCTCTTCGTCCTCAGGACCTCCTTCGGACCCGACCGATTGATCCTCCGCTTCGGCCTCCTCCTCCTCCTCGACATCTTCCGCCTCCCTGGTCTCGAAATTGACCTCTAGGTACATTCCCTGCTCCTCACACTTCCTCCTGAGCTTCTCCAACGCCGATACGCCGTCTTGACCGAGCTGGGACGAGACTCGGACGGGAATGAGCTCGACCGCGAGGCGCCGAAGGGTCGCTTGATGACGAGTAACGGCTTCGGCGATGGAGGTGAGGATGTTGCCCGGCTTCTCCTCGTGGTAACGGACTCTAGTGGTGAGAGATTCGATGGGCGACGTCGTGTAGCCGAAGAGGAGGTTGGCGGGATTCTCGCTCGTGTAAAGGGAGAGGGTGCGGACGGCGAGACCAGGGTATATGGGTTCCTCTGACTTTGCTACAGCGAATGGCATAGCTAAGTCGGTGATCGTCTGGGCGTTGAAGTAGATGATGGAGTACCAGAAGGTCGCGCCAAGGTTGGTGCTCCCGAAGCTCAGCTTGCGAAACGGTCCTTTGAAGCCTTCCTCGGACGCGGCGTCGTCGAACCCTGGCATGTTCCCGTTGAAGGCGAGCGTCCTAAGGCTGGCAAGGGACTGAATGACCTCGAGCAGGCCAGGAACGCCGTCCGCGGTGAGGCTGGCGAGCTCGARGGTGACGAGGTTGGGAAAGCGGCGAATGATCTTGGCCGCCTCAGCAGCAGAGAGTTTGGCGTCTTGGAGGAAGGGCACGAAGGGATAGCCGTCGATGTCGAGGTGTCGAAYTCTGGAAGCGGTCTCGRGSGAYAGGCGMGTGAGGAGCGCCTTTGGGAAGGGGAAGAAGGTGCCGAAGCGGAGGCTGGTAACGCTCGTGGCGAGGGAGAGGATGCTGGCGCACGTCTCAGCGAGTTGTTCGATCTCTTCCTCTTCCTTGGGCTGGATGAGGTGGTAGAAGTCGACCTTGCGAACAAAGGCGGCGTGGAAAGGAGAAATTTCCGAGAGCAAGCGCTCGGCCGCTGGCAACTGGCGACCGGTAAACTCGATGATCTGCTCGAGACGGTGGTCAGCGATGTCCAAAAGTCAGCTGGTATGCAGCGCTCACCTCCCACAGGATTGGAGCGACAATGGCGTGAAGCTCGCGGTCGGCCTGGCTCAAAGCGAGCACCGTCGAGTTGTCGATCGCCAGTGCGGCACCGAGAGAAGAGCCCCTGATCGGAAGGGGCTCTCGGGTATCCGCCATCAAACAGACTCGAGCCTTGAGCTCAGTAGGGAGGTCGGGCCACTTGGCCATGGCGAGCGAGCGAAGAACTCCGGCGGAAGGGCGAGCGGGCGTGGGAAGGGGAGGGTGTAGTCGAGTAGAGGTTCAAGCTGGTGCTTTGTAGTCCTGTAGCGACGGCGAGAGGTTTCAAAGCGAGCGATCCCCTGCGCGACGAACAACAAGAGGCTCAGCGCGGTCGAGCTTTGATGAGCTGCTGAAGGGGAGCGAACGTGGAGCGAGTTGTAGGGGAGTAGGGAGGTGCTTGGATAGTGAAGCGGGTTCTGTAGCTCACCTAGCAGCTTCAAGACTATCCCCGAAGAGCACGAGACGAGTCGAAGCGAGAACGAGCAAAGATGAGGGAGGAGGGAGAGGGGCGACCGGCCGACTCGAGCTCTTGTCTTCCCGCCGCTCGCTGCTCGTCTCTTCGTGTTCGGCTCGGTCTGATCAAGAATTTCCACTCTAAGCTCTACAAGCCTACAAGTGAGCTCTTCTTCTGCTCCCTGCCCTCTTCGCCTCGCGAACGAGCGCCGTCTGAACGAGCTGACATGGCTTGCTTCGCCCGGCTGCTCTTCTACACCCTCACAGCCTCCGAAAGCTCACTCAAATGTCGACCACACTCTTCTACGGCCTCTTCGTCACCGCACCATCGCTCCAATACGCGGTACAAGCTCACATCCGCCTCAAGCCCATCTTCCTCACGCTCGACCTTATCTCGCTTCACCGTCGACAAGGGGCGTCGGTGTCGAGCTCTAGAGTCGACTTATCCCCGAGGAGCTGTGGGACCTGGTCAGAGACATCGCGCGCGACGATCGGAGGAGGAGATTCTGCAGGAGGAAAGCTCGGCGGAGATGGCTCGGCGAGAGGGAGCGAAGTGCCGGCGAAGGGAGAGCCGTGGTGGATGCTGTGGTGTACAGCTGATGCGTGAAATGGGAAATCGAATGCGCCAGCTCAGCTTTAGACTTGCCCGCCTCACAGTGAAATGCTCTTGAACGCGTTCCCTGCGAGCTCGGCGCGGCTCTCTATCTTCTCGAAGTCGGCTGTCGGCTCTCTATCTTCTCGAAGTCGGTTCTAGCAGATCCCTTGCTGTCAGGTTCCATCCCAGAATCTGATGCGCGAGCCTCAAGAGAAGAAATCAATCCTGTCGGCGTGGTCAAGAATCTCCACTTTCACTCCGACCTCCTTGCACAGCCGTTCCAACTGCTCCAGCGTGTTGCCTGAAGTAGCACAATCATCCCTCGGGAATGAGAAGCCGTCCTTTGCAGCTACGACCTTCACTTGCCGCAACGTCGCTTTTCGAGCGTGGACCAGCTCGGCGATGGCTCCGAAGATGGCGGGGTTCCGTTCGGAATGAAGCACACGGATGGTGAGGTGTTCGCGTGGCGACGAGGAAAAGGAGATACAGCCGTCGATGCTGAAGTCGTCCACTTCCAGCTGCAGGTGACGAAGGTGTGGTAGGTTGAGGGGAGGTAGAGGGAAGGGGCGCGCGCCGTACACCTCGCGGAGAGAGACGTCGAGGTGGCTCAAGCTTCCCCTGAGACCACTCAGCAGCGCGTGAAGGCTCTCTGGCTCTCCACGATTGTGCCATAGATGTAGATGGGTGACGGGACCCGACCAGGAACGGGCGAAGAGGCGGCGGAGGGTAGGAACTTCATCAAGGGCGTGGGCGGGGATTATAGCGAGGTTGTCGAGCTTGGAAAGGGATTGGAGGGTAGTGAGAAGCCAGCCGTCCACGCTGAGTTCCCCCGTGCCTTCGTTGCCGAGCTCGAGGTAGAGCTCTTGGCGTTTGGGAAAGCGGCGACGATGGCGGCGACATGGTCATGGTTGGGCTTGTTGAAGTACCCTCTGACGGATAGAGAAGTGATGCCGAGTTTGAAGGTGGAAGGGAGAGAGGCCAGGAACTTGACGAGGGAGCGAAAGTCGGTCGTAAGGAGAACCCCGAGGGCGAATTGGAGGCTTGTCACGCTGTGCAGGTGGAGCGAAACGGCGGAGGCGCAGATGTCGAAGAACCGAGGTCCAAGTTCCGAATTTCCGTGGTACCAAACGACCGTGAGTTCCTCCACGAATCTGCCGTACGGTCGGCCGACATGGGTCGCAAATCCACCTCGGCAAGAGTCTTTGTCGAACTCCATGGACTTGGTACAGAGTCAGCGAAAATGTTGCATCTGTGTAATGGAGATTTGGCTGACTCACCTTCCACAGTACAGGTGCAACGGCGTGATAAAGAGCTCGGTTCACTCTCCAAAGGGATTTGAGAGACTTGTCCGGCCCGTAGAAGCCATCGGCGACTTCCACAATCATCTTCACGATCTCGGCGGGTAGATCGGTCCACTGTGCCATGCTACAGAAGCATCGGAGAGCAAGAATCAGCTTTGAGAGGGAAGAGTGCGAGGGCCCTGCTCGACTGCATGCCAGAGACAAAGAAGTGAGCAGCAGCACATTAGACTCACCTGTAGCTCTAGCGTATCCACGCGCAAGAGCAGAAGAAGCGCAAGCAGGAAGAAGCGAGAAAGCAAGAAGCGAAGGGGCCGTCGAGCTCGAGCGAGCGTCGATAGGAGCACACCTAGTCTGTAGCAGAGCAGCAGCGGTTTTCGGAGCTCCGGGAAGCGTATTGAGGTATCTGCTCTGCTCCCCTACAGCTCCGCCTCAGCGTTTCGCTCAAGTCTCCTCTCGCAGCAGCCTCGGACGTCTCTCTCTTTCCGACTTCTGCCTCGTCTTCAGCTCCGGCAGCGCGTTGAACTGCAGCGATGTATTCGCAACGCTCTCCGCCTCCCAACGGTTTTCAGCAGTACTCGCCCCAGCAGATCCAGCCGAACTACGAGCAGCAGCAAGGGAGCATGCAGCAGATCCTGCAGTACGGGGCAAACGGCGGAGGGGGACAGCCTCAGCAGCAGATGGTGGTACAGCAAGTGGGCGACGACGAGTACAAGTGAGTCCTCTAATCGCGTACAGGCCGAGTCGGCGCCGCTGTTGTTCGAGCGGGGAGGGGGAACGAGCGGCGGGCAGGCGTGGATCTGCTGGACGAGGTTGAATGCCACAGAGGGATGCAATGGCGCTCTAGAGAGCTTTGTGGTGCTTCCCGGCGCGCTGTAGCGATGCAAGCGGGTAGCGCTCGCCGGCGGAGCGTACGCGCCTGGCTCGGGCTTGAAGTCCTGGCTATGAGACTACACTTGGTCGCTGAGATAGGACAGCTGCTAACTGCATACACACCTCTAGCCGCCTGCTCAAGAACTACCGACTTGCGCACGAGCGTATCGAGGACCAACGGCTGCAGATGCTCGAGCAGGAGAAGCAGGTTCGTGCTGTCCCTCAAAGTCAGAAGATACAGCTCGCTGATTCGGATCGCCATCACAGAACGCTTCGCTGCGCAAGCATATCGCTCTGCTTGAAGGAGGAGAAGCTGGCGGAGTCTCGGTCGTCGGCGCTCACTCGGCCGGCGGAGGAGGTAGCACGGTCGACGATGTAAGCTTGCTCCTTTGGTCTCTTGTTGACTCTTCACTCATACTCTGCTTCCTCCCAGTTCACCATCAAGAACTCATCATCTGGCCTCGAACGGCGCATCAACCGCTGGGCCGCCGACACCCTCTCGGCGCACGCTCGCGCCGCTCCTCCTCCACCCGGCACCGACGTCGCCGCCTTCGCCCATCTCGCTCTCATCCCCCTCGCCGAAGCTCTCTACACCGACATCGACACCGTCAACAACTCGCCTTTCCTACTCGGTCTCGCTCAGCAAGGGTTTGATTACCCTGGACTTGGAATTGTGGTGCAGAGCCTGTTGAGGCACGTCATGAGCTTGATGCTCAGTGATGGCATTGTCAACCAGCTGCTGGTCACCAACTCGGCGGAAGCAAACCAAGAGTTGACCAAGCTGCACGAGCAGCTCTTCAATCGTACGTCGCCGACTCGCTTCCTCGTCAGTATTTAGCGTTAGCTAACAGTGGCCCGATCCACAGGCGAACCCCTCGTCGCCTCGGTCTGGCGCCGTCAAACGTTCTCCGCTGCGGTTGAGACCCTCGGGCCCGCCATGGCTCTCTCCATTTTCGGCGAGCACATGCCTTCCCTCTTCAACCTCATCAACCCCGCTCCGACCCTCTCTCCCGCCCTCTCCGACGTCCTGGAAGCGAGCTACACTTTCTCGAGGATGCTGCATGCGAGCAAGAGTCCTGTCGGCGGAGCGGGAGGAGAGGGAAGCGGGTTCTACCGAGCGTTCTGCCCCGTTATCGGCAGTCAATTGGATCCTACTCAGCTCGGTCCGTACTCCCTTGACTTTCAGTTTCTCGTCCGAGCTGATGTCCCTTTTCACGCAGAACTCATCAAGAAATGCTACCGCTGCGAGCGAGGCGAGCCCGAGCGCGTCGGCGCCTGTCTCTTCCCCGGTCTCGTCAAGGAGTCCGCCATCGACACTACTCCCCTTCCTCCTCAAACCTCCCTTCGGGCCAACGGAGGTGCTCCTCCGCCCAAGAAGAGGCGCGAGACGAGGAGGGTGGTCGTGAGGAGGGCGCAGGTCATCTGCGAGTGAGTCGAGTTCGGCGACGGCGTGGAGACATCGATGCTGACCACGATGAAAATAGGTGCGCTCTCGCCGCGGCGCATGGAGGAGCCAGGCCGCTCCCTCAGCAGCAGCAGCAGCAGCAACAGGCTTAGCAGCCCGTCCAGCAGGGCTACCAAATCCCTCGGTGAAGGCGACGGCGCATCAAATTATACTCACGGCTTCTTTATACCCTTATTCCGTAATCGTCTCGTCACCCTTCGCAATTAGTATCCGCTCTCGTTTCGCACTTCGCAGACCTCGTAGAGCCGACAGACACTCGGCTTTGTCCAAGACGAGTAGCTGCTGAGAGCGAGAGAGATTGCACGCATCTAGAAAGTGCTACTGTATACCGACCGACACCGCCTGACCTTTTTGCTCCTACGCCGTCGTCGTCGCCGTCCTCAACTCCTTACCCCCGAACTCGAGCTCGACCACCACGCCGAGATGATCGCTAGGGTACATCTTTCCGTCCTTTCCTCCCTCGCACACTCCATCGCGCAGCTGGCCATCCTCGCCCTGCACCTTGCATACCTCATCGCCCACCGTCCTCGCGCTCAGCACCTTGAGCTTCGAGGCCCCCCCTTCATGGGCGAGGATGTAGTCGATACGCTTCGGCGTATAGGCGATGGGGTCTTCGGTGTAAGTTGTGCCGAAAGTAGCGTGTGTCGAGTAGATCTCCTTGTTGCGAGCTTCGATGTCGTTTCCAGTAGCGGAGGGAGGGTGCGCCGAGGCGAACGTGTCGACGTATCCAAGAGGACCGCTGAGAAGAGGGGAGAGCTCCTCGTATCCCTCAATATTGGTATCCCCACAAATGATGCTAGGCGGTACCTCGGCGAGGTGCTCGCTCGTGAGTCCTCCCTCAGCGGCGCGCGAGCTGAGGAAGCCTTCGAATTCGTCGACTGAGCGACGGGGGAAGGCGGGAGATTCGATGGAGGCGTGTAGACGTGGGAAGGTGAGAAGACGAGCGGCGGTGAGGAATTGACGGCGGCGGCGAGCGACGTCTTGGGGAGCTGATTCGAAGTGGGAGGTGCCGATTCGGAGCTATCGAGACGTCGGAAGAGAGGTCAGCATAGACTTTAGAGTAACAGGAAAGGAAGTCGAGTTTATGACGAAGACCCACAGCAACTCCATCAGCATTGCCGACCTCCACGGTGAGCAGAGAGCGAGCCATCGCCGACTCGTATCGAGTGAGCGACATGTCGATCTGATCCAGTCCATTCTTGCGAAGCCAGCTCTTGTGGACGAGTAGGAGGGTCCCATACCATGCGCTCATACGCTCGAGAACGTCGGTGACTGAGAAGGGATCGAAGGTCAGTTCAGGTAACGAGCGCCGAGGACCGAGCCGAGCTCACAGTCGGTCAAGATCCAGTCTTTCCTGACGTCCTCGCGCACCAGAAGTTGCTCATACGACTGTTTGGTGACTTCTTGGAGTGCGACAACATCGTTGGGCGCTGAGCCGTCGGTGGAGGCGCCGAAGAGCTCGTCGAAGAGGGCGTTCCAGCGAGCGGCGGGCTCGTGGTGACGGTCGAACCAGATGTTCCATGTGCTGTGGGGAAAGTCTGGTCAGTCCTGAGCTATTCGTGAATACTGCAGGTTGACTACTCACGCGAGCTTGAGCTTGAGAGCGCCTCGGTCCTCCATCTTCGAGCCCTCGCCAGCGTCGAGGAAACCGTTAAACACCTCCCAATGACCAGCCGAGGGGAAGCGCGGATCCACCACAAAGATCTTCTGCCTCTGCCTCATCACATACGACTCCACTTTGCCCTCGCTGAGCTGCTGTTTGATTGCGGAGACTCCCTGCGAGCGGTGAAAGGTCAGTGAAGACCTACAGAAGCGCGGGAAAGCAGAGGGAGCTCACCTGTCCCATGTTGAAGTCGTTTGTACGGCGCAAGCAGGAGTAGAAGAGACAGACGACGTATAAGAGCAGCGGCAGCGACGAGTCACGCTTCTGAGCTGGGAAGTCGATCGCTGTACTCAGGTGAGCGTGACTCGCATGCGGGCAGTAGGACTGAGTCGCTTGGTGTCCTTTTGTGGCGAATCGGGCGAAATTTTTACGACGAGTGAGCAAGTAGTGAGCGGCGGAGGGCAACCTCCCGGACCTCTTGCCTTCCCGCGCTGTGCTCGATGAATCTCAAGTCGACTCGTAACATCCTACAAGACAGCTACAGGGATACAGCATGGCCTGAAGTCAGCTGAAGCACATCTGCTCTCTCCCATCAAGTCGTTGCGCTTGAGCCCTCGTAGCTCATTCCCTCCCGTCTCACTTCCATTCTGACTCCGACACTGGCGGCTCGTGGACGCACTACAGAACTCCGAGCTACTTGGAGGACAGACGGGATCTGCCGACGACTCACTTCCCGTCGCAGCACGGAGGAGTTTGAGCTTCGCCGAGCATGTCCTGCACCTCTCTTCGTCTTCCGAACAGGCCAGACTCCAGTTCTGCCTTTCCCCACTCGCTCAGACGACCCCACGAAGTGCACAGAGGATATTCACCACGCCCAGATCGCCGCTCAGCTCCCTCTTCGCAAAAAGCACGGGCTCCCTTTAATCGGTGCTCGCTCCTCCTCTCCTTCAGCGGCTCATCGCCTTGCGACGACTTGGCCTCACTCTCACGAGACTTGCTTCTTTCCCCCTCCTACGCTTCACCAACGCAGCCTCTTCGCTCGCCAGCTCTCTCCTCCTCCTCGCTTCCTCCTTTCGCCGAACTCTGATTCACCATGGGATGCGCTTCTTCCAAGGCAAACGAGGACCCCGAGGCTCTTGCACTGTGCGTCTTATGCTCCCGTACCCGCGGCGAAGCACCTCGCTGACCTGCTTCTCTACAGCAACCGCTCGATTGATGCCCAACTCGCTCGGGATCGGCAAGAGCTGGATCGCGAGGTCAAGATGCTCATTCTGGGGACGGGAGAGAGCGGAAAGTCCACCGTGATGAAGCAGATGACCATCATGCACTGTGGTGGCTTCTCGGAGGACGAGCGGGCAGCTTACGCCGAGATCATGTAAGTCGGTCTGGAGAGCCGAAGCGAAGCGCGACGCTGACGTTCTTACCACGCAACAGCTTCTCCAACACCGTCCAATCAATGCAAGCCGTACTCGAGGCTCTTCCGCTGCTCTCGGTCGTCCTCCTTCCTTCAAATCAAGAGGCCGCTTACCTCGTCGAGGAGGTCGATCCAGATGAGAGGAACACCGAGAACGAGCTCGAGCATGCTTTGGTGGCACTGTGGAATGACCCAGCGGTCAAAGCTGCACTTGGTGAGCCCTTCCTCGCTTCATTGGCTTCGAGCAGCGAGCTAACCCCTTTCTCTTTCGCAGACGTCAAGTCTCGCTTTCAGGCGCGCTCTCATCTTCCGCTCGAGGCGACGGTACAGCTTACCGCTCGCTCTACAGATCAATGACTCGGCCGAGTACTACTTCGCCGCCATCAACCGTATCTTCAACGAGGCGTATCGGCCGACCGATCAAGACATCATCCGCTCTCGTGTACGAACTACTGGTGTAGGTCCACCTCTTCGCCGTGCAATTGAGCTCTCGCTAACCGCTCTTGCTCCATAGATCGTTGAGAACTCGTTCACCGTCGCCAAGCAACGCTACCGCATCTTCGTGAGTCGTCCACGATCCTCAGCCCTCGGCAGTGGCTCGGCGCTCACCTCCCCTCTTTGCTCGGCCGCAGGACGTCGGAGGACAGCGCTCGGAGCGCAAGAAGTGGGTCCACTGCTTTGAAGGCGTTAACGTCCTGCTCTTCCTCGCCGCCATCTCCGAATACGATCAAATGCTCTACGAAGATGGTTCGTCCTTCGCTCAGCTCTCTCGCCGTGCGACAGCTGACCTGCTTCTGCTCTTCAGAAACCCAAAGCCGCATGTCCGAGGCTCTCACCGTCTTCGAATCCATCGCCAACTCGCGATGGTTCGCCAAATCGACCCTCGTCCTCTTCCTCAACAAGATCGACCTCTTCAAAGAGAAGCTGCCGAGGTCTTCCCTGCGCAACGCCTTCCCCAACTACCGAGGAGACGATTTGAGCTACGAGGACGGCGCTGCATTCATCCTACAGCAGTTCAAGCAGCTCTATCAGTCGCGCCGGCCGTTCTACGTTAGTCTCCCTGTCACCCTCGGTCGCTCGCTTCCCTTGGCTGACCCTTCCCATCCACCAGTCCCACTTGACGGAAGCAACAGACACGGCTGGGATCCAGGTCGTCATCAACGTCGTCCAGGACACGATCCTTCGCGAGATGCTCGCCAGCTCGGGGATCTTGGAGTGAGAGGTGGGGATCCTGGAGTGAGAGGGGTGGGAGGAGGTCGGTCTGGTACACTTCACATAAGCAGCCTAGTCATGTTACTATACACCCGTTTTGCAACTCGTTCTTCTCGTTACGTCCTCGCTCTAGTGGGTAGCTTTCCCTCGCCGAGCTTCTCGCCGGGAGCCGAGATCGCTGTGAGATGAATAAGAAAAGAGCTTCCAAAGATGGTTATCTATCTACATGGTCCTCTACATCCGATCGCCTCATACGCCTCTTCCTCGGATCCAGCCACACATGCTCGCCTTCCGCCCTCTCGGTTCACATCCAGCTCGAAAGCACGCCCCTCCCTGCTTCGCCCTCCGCCATTCCCTCCAACGCAGGGCTCCCTTTCTCTTTCTTCCCCTTCCTCCCGAACAAAGCTCTCACACTCCCCCGACTAGTCGCCCGAATTGAGCTCTGCGCTTGCGAGATCGCCGAAGGTGGTCGAGCGATGGAAGGTGAGGTGGCGCCTTGTTCGGGCGGAGTGTGCTGTTGAGTCTGGGAGAGATGGTGAGGGATGAAGGTCGTGTAGCCCGAGTGTGGAGGCGGAGGAGGAGGGAAGTGAGAGGTAAGTTGAGGGTGAGGCTGGGGAGCGGCGGCCGAGAAGTATGAGGCTTGTTGCGGTTGCTGGTAGCCGCCAGGGGTGCTGGCTGGTGAGAGGGAAGGGATAGGAGATGTGTTGTAGAAGGGGATAGGGGCCGAGCCAGGCGAGAAGGTGTAGTATCCAGCAGGCTGAAGCCCCGCTGCCGAGACGACGGGAGGAGAGTGGAACGGCGCTGGTACCGATTGTTGCATCGGCGAGGAGAAATGAGGCTGTGTGTGGGGAGTGAAGGGGGGCAGAGGGGGTGGTTGGAAGCCCTGCTGGGCGAAGTGCTGGCGATAGTCGGCGGGGTTGGCTTGAGCGAAACCAGAGGGAGGAGCGAGCGGAGTTACGCCCCATTGGCCGCTGACGCGAGAACGGTGCGAAGGCGTGTAGTCGCTCGAAGAACCCTCGCCGAACTCGCTGAAGGTGTCGGTGGCAGGGCTGCGAAGAGGAGAAGGCGACCGAGCGGCAGCCCTGCCGGTGGTCGCACTCTCGAAGACGGGCGTGGCCTCCTTGTGCATCTGCGAGTGAGGATGGGTCAGCACCGTCTCCATACTTCTTCAGACCGAGTCTTCACGCACCGAGAGACCGATTCCCGAGCCGTAAAACCCTCCACTTCCGCCTGGCCCGACTGAAGCTCTCGTCACTGTCGGTCGTCTGTCTCCTCCAGTCGGCAGAGCGTACGCTGCACTCGCGTACGATGTACCGCCGGCCGCGCCAAGAAACGACCTCCCGCTCGCGGGCTGTAGCGACATGTGCCGAGCAAGCGGCGGCCGGCTTTCCTCGCTATTCGGTGCCAAACGAGGTCGATCGGCGATGTAGGACGTGGGAGGAGGAGGAGCGGGAGCGTTGAACATGAGGTACTGAGCTGGTGCGTGTGGAGGTGCCGAAGAGCGGGGATGGAAAGCGGATGGCGGAGGTTCGGTGGCGTACCGGTGATGCTGGGGAGGAGGGGGAAGCGCCGAGTGCTGCTGCTGCTCAGGGTGACCTTGGAGAGGAAATTGACCGTAGTCACGAGGGGGTGACCTGTTGCTCGGAGGAGCTTGGCGAGGCGGAGAGGAAGGAATGGGCTCTTCGGCTTCGTAGGAGGGGACATCGTCGACCGTCGAGCCAAAGAGGGAGCCGGTAGGTGAGCTACGCGAGCTTCCTGCAGTTTGATCCTTCGAGTCAAGAGGGTAGTATCCACGAGTTGGAAGCTCGGAAGGCGAAATGGGCGAGACCGGTGGCGGCGGAGTCTGCCTGCCATCGCCGAGGCCGAGCTGCGAGAGCTCCTTCGCGAGCTCCGCTGACTCGACCGCTCGACGTCGAGCATTCTCCTCCTGGCTGCGCTCCTCCTCCACCCTCGCAATCCGGGCCTTCTCCTCCGAGCTGTCTTGCGCCAACTCCTCCTCGGCATCCCTCTCTTGCGCCTCTGCCACCCTCGCCAGCGCCGCTCTTCCCTTCTCATCCACCATTGGCGCATCCTCCTGTACCCTGCTCTTGCTCAATCCTTCCCGCGCATCCAATTCTCGATTCTGGACGTATCCCGGCGGTGAAGTCGGCGAAGCTACTCCATCGCTCTCCTCGCCAACCGTGTCGAGTCCGAGCGCCCGAGCGTACCGCTGCTTTTCCTCGTCCATTACGACGAGACGAGCTTTTTCTTTGGCTCCGGTGTCCGGGGGAGGTATTGTTGGCAGCGGAGGCCGCTTGGGAGAGACGCGGACTGTCGGAGGCGTTGGAAGTGGATGGCGACTCGGTACAGACGATTCGTATTGGAGTGGCTGAGGAGGGGGAGGTAAGGATGTGTAATGCTGCTCAGCACGAGCTTCTGTAGCTCCGTGACTCGAGCTGGACGTCGAGGGTGATCTGGCGACCGTGGCGGCGGAGGTCTCCAGGGCGAAGGAGGAGCTTGCTGTCGAGTACTCTGAGGCAGCGGGCGAGTGCAGTGGAGGTACCGAGCGTCGCCTGTCTTCCAAGCTGTCCATCGGCAGCTCTGGTTGACCTGGGCAGACGGAGGAAGAAGGCAGAGAGGCGACAGACCTCCGAGGGACTCTTCCCCCACAGTCTCCTGTCCTGTTCAGCTACAGAAATGTAAGAGGCAGAACGGCATCGAAGCTCGCTACTTGTCGCTGCTCATGTAGCGTAATTTGGCAGGCTCAAGGGCCGTGGCTGTCGAGCAACGCTTCGCCGAAGTCTCGCCGCCGAGCACAGGGAAAAGACTCTAATACAGCACCTTACAGCAGGTCCCGCAGACTCTCTCGAGTGATAGTATCTTGCACAGCGGAAAGGGTGAAGCTCATTTGGTTGCTGTCGGTGGCGCAGGTGAAATGACTCTGCGAAAGCGAACGCCGAGCATGAGCCGGGCCCTCGGCGAAGAGAAAGTGCAAAAGCCTACGTATAAGCTGCCTCCACGATATATCTGCTTGAAATGCTGTGTCATGAAGGCGCTGGCTTGCTCGTAGTCGTGATCGTCGCCCTTGTACAGACTGGGAAAGGCGGCCTGTTGTTGCGAGAGAGGTCAGCCGAGCGAGCATGCTGGGCTGTGGACCATCAGATGCGGCTCACACGGAGCGAAGATTTTGTAAGCTTTTCTCTGAAGAGGTCGACCTTGTTGAGGAAGAGGACGAGCGTGGATTTGGCGAACCATCGGGAGTTGGCGATGGACTCGAAGACGGTGAGGGCCTCGGACATGCGACTTTGAGTTTCTGTAGAGCGAAAGCGGGTCAGCTGTCGAGCGGCGAGATGCCGAACGAAGGACGAACCATCTTCGTAGAGCATTTGATCGTACTCGGAGATGGCGACGAGGAAGAGGAGGACGTTGACGCCCTCAAAGCAGTGCACCCTGAGCGAGTCAGGTGAGCTATAGAAGGAGTGAATAGCGATAAAGCTGCTGTACCACTTTTTGCGCTCGCTGCGCTGACCACCGACGTCCTACGGGAGCGAAAAGAAGTGAGGTCAGCGCCGAACTTAACGCCGAAGGACGACCACGCCTTACAAAGATGCGATATCGCTGCTTTCCGATCATGAACGAGGTCTCTACAATCTGAAGTGAAGCGAACGAGGTCAGAAATGGAGCCTGCATCGCGCTAGAGCGGGAAAGACACTCACTCCCGTTGTCCGAACGCGAGATCGAACAATATCTTGATCTTTAGGGATATAGCCTTCTTGTAGTGTCCGTCCAGCCTCGGCAAAGAAATACGACGCGCTATCGTTGAGCTGCCAGCGTGATTTGCATGCTGAAGGGTAGCGTAGACGGAAACAGTCAGCTCGGCGCTACATTTCGCAGCGCTCGGACGCTTACCAAGGACGGCAAGAACCGCAGGGTCGCTTCTCAACTGTAGCAGCGCATCCAGCAGATCTTCACTGATGACTCGCTCGTCAGGATCAGTGTCCTCGACGAATTCCTTTGCCGCTTCGTGCTCCTCGGCGACCGAGAGCGAGAGGGAAGGGATGGATTCGAGGACGAGCTGCATCGACTGAATGGTGTTGGAAAAGCTGGAGAAGGTTTATTGTGAGTGAAGACCCAGCGAAGTTGAGGTATGACCCGCCTACATGATCTCGGCGTAGCCGTCTCGCTCGGCCTCGCCGAAGCCGCCACAGTGCATGATGGTCATCTGCTTCATCACGGTCGATTTCCCAGACTCTCCCGTCCCCAGAATGAGCATCTTGACCTCACGAGCCAGCTCCTGCCGATCCCGAGCAAGTTGGGCGTCAATCGAGCGATTCCTGCAGTCAAACCAAGTCAGGCAAGCTAAGACGCAGATGCTCGTGCCCGCTCACCTATCGCTAGCCCCGTCATCATTCTGCTTGGAAGCTGCGCAGCCCATGGTAGACAATAGTGCTGGAAGGTGAAGGCGAGAAGGAGGAGGGACTCGGAGAGAGAGCCGAGAAAGGTGCTGTATCGCTGTGTGGGAAATGAGGATGGACAGAGGCGCAAGTGCATCATCCCCCAAGCCGGATAACAAAGCACGGGGACCTTTGAGCTGCCGTTGAAAGGAGAGGCGCCAGGTTGAGACGGGGAGAAGGGAGCCGAGCGCGAGCAAGGGGAGCGGACCTTGAGGGCTCCGCTGAGCTGATTGGAGGATAGTCAGCGGGTAGAGAATCGTCTGAGAGTTCTACACGATCCCCTTTAAGCCTCGCAGGTGCACCGTCACGAGCAAAGCGGGCGACCCTTGCTCTCGGCGCTCAGCAGCCTTTTTTCATCTGATCTCCTCAATATGCCATCTCGGCACTCACTCGGAAGGGTAGCTCATCTACCTCGGTGAAGGGTAGAGCAAAGGATATCTCGCTCTGCCGGTGATCCGTGATCCGGGAGGGCCCCAGCTTTCCTAGGCGCTCTGCGTTGCTCGCAACGGCGTTATCTTTCCTCGCTCCATCAGATCCAGTCGAGCGGACGAGTTACTGCATGAGATTGACGACAAAGCAAGGAGACAAACAAACAACACGTAGAGAACCCTCCTCAAGCCCTCCCGAAACTCGTCCTTCCCCTTCCCCTCCCCCTTCGGCTCGCAGCTTCCGCCTCGCGCTTCCGACGCTGGATCTCCGCCTCGGGGATGTAGTCGATAAAGTCCTCGATATCATTGATGAAGAGAGGGGAGTAGCGAGTCTCGTGCATGAGGCCTGTCGAGAGCACCCGTCAGCGATCTGGGAGAGTGCGAGAGCCGAGTGCCGAAACTCACTGCCTAAGCTACCGACGTGAGTCTCTTCCTTGTACAGCTTCAAGCTGACTTCGTCCATACCAACGCCGTGGAGTAAAACGCTCATCAGGACGCTCTGCGTGTAGTTGATCTGGTCGTCCTTGCCGCCGGCGATGAGCATCCACTTGGGCGGAAGGCGAGCTGGGTCGAGCAGTTGCTTGGAGCCGAAGAGGAGGTGGGAGGGGCTGTAGAGGAAGAGAGGGTTAGCCTAAAATCCGCTGAGGTGGGTAAGACAACTCACCAGCTCTGCAGAATGGCCTGGCTCGAAGGGCCGCAAGCTCGGCGGAGGGCGGAGACTGATGCGAGCACGAGCGAAGTCAGCGAGCTGATCTCTCGGTGAAGACCTCGACAAGACCCACTCTCATCAATTCCCTTCTCGTGCTCCACGCGAAGTTGCTTGACGACGTCGAAAACTCCGGATACGAGGATGATGCCGGCGATGCGAGGCAGACGAGCTCGCGCTCCCCAGATCTGGCATTGACGGATCCCATGCGAGACGTGCAAGCGAGGTTCGAGTTCATGGCCTTGAGGTTCCACCCTATGAGAGATCAGGGAAGGGTTAGCCGGGGTTGGACGAAAAGGGGACGAAACACGTACGGAGTCGTTCGAGCGTAATGGTCGTTGCGGCTGAGGACGACGGCGTCTTGGATGACGGTGAGAGCGGAGATGTGCGCTCCGGATCCGTACCCCTGGTGTAGTTGAAGCGTCAGTGGGTCTTACGAGGTGCGAGAGCCGACGCCGAGCTCACGAGGATGTGGATCTCGGCAGAGTCGCCGTGGTAGTTCTTGATGTGCACGCCGGTCCACTCGAGCGCGAGGCGAAGATCTTCGACCTGCAAAGCAAGATGTTTAGTTAAGCGTCTCGACCTACAGAGCGCCTAGCTCACCATCCCCGAAGTCTTGACCTCGGGCCACTGCCTCAGATCGGGAACGACGACGACGTAGCCGAGACGACGGAACCTCAGCGCGAGTTGAGCGCCAGCTTTCCTACTCCACCACGTCCAGTTTCCTCCTCCGACAAAGAGGATGACCGGCGCGAGAGCTCCATCCGGGGCGGCAGCATCTCGGACGGGGAAGTAGACGTCGAGCCTCCTTCCTCCCTCGGCGTACAGGATGTTCTTCTTGACGATGAGATGGCTGTCCTTTCCACCGAGAGTGAGCACTCGGCGAAATTGGAGGTCGAAGAAGAGGGCGACGGCGCGAGAGGAGATGAGGTCGCGAAGGACGGCGAGAGTCGTGAGGGTGACTTTGAGGACACGGTACGGCGAGTAGGGGAGGAACGGAAGGTATTGGGAGAGCGTGTAGTCGGTGGGAGGGTTCTTTTGCGCCAGCGCGAGGTACAGAAGCCAGCTCGACGAGTAGACTGCCAGCGGAGCGTTAGCTGTAGCTCGGCAGTGACTTATCGAGCTTCACACTAACAGAGAAAGACCGTAGCAGACAGAAGGGTTGGCAGCGCGAAGAAACCGACTACGGGAATCTGTAGGCGATCTGCCGTTAGCTCTCTTGCGCGTGTTGATGCGAGCTGAGCTCCAGAAGTGCTCACCAGCGATCCCACAGCGAGGAAAGGGTAGGCCAGCAGTACCGCGCAGAAGGCCGGTAGCAGTACGAGTAGCATCGGCGTCGCCAGCCTCGAATGAGCCTTGGGCAGCTGCTGGCGCTTGAGCTGCTGAGGAGCGATTGGGCGTCCTTCGAACTCGAAGTTCATCGAGGGTTCCATGGGCTGACCTGAAGGGTTCAGCACCCCCTTTGTAGCCATTGATGTAGCTCGTTCGGACGGCGGTGAAAAGTCAAGCGAGTCGGCGGAGGGAGAGACGCGCGCCGGGCGATTCCAAGCATGTGAGAAGCGGCTCCGAGTCTTGGTAGAATGCTACAGGTGATCAGAGCTGTGGTGTACGCTTATTCACAGCTCGAAAAATGTAGTGGAGCGGCTTTTGTCGGCGTTCGCAGAGAAGGCCCCTTTCTCGGCGTTCAATCCGCTCTTCTTGCAGAGGTGCACAGCGGCTCGGACTAGCCGAAGCATGATTGCAAAGTTTAGTGTGGTACTCTGGACGAGACTCTGTAGCTCGACGAGGAGTCTTCCCCACTTCCCCTTTATCCTCCTGACCCCCCCCCCCGCTCATCTCTCTTTCGCTCTTGCCACAACAGACTCTTGTTGCTCGGTTACAGCCAGAAACTCCGGGGCAAAGCACACTTATGGCCTCGACAGCATTACCATCACGCCCGCCTTCTCCCCGACGCCTCAACTCTGACAGAGCCGGCTCTGGTCCTCCGCTGGTTCGTCGAAGCAAGCATGCACTCGGATCGACCCAGGCTGACTAGAGCAAGCGCACAGATGCATCCTCAGCCCATGCGAGTACCCGGAGCTGCACCTTATCGCCCAAGAGTCACGCCTCCGCCGCCAGCTCAACCACCAGCGAGCAGAGCAGCGCCGGCAGCGGTGAGTAGAGAGCGTACGGCTGAAATCCCCAAGGAGTATCGCTGAGTCTCCCACAATACAGCGCACACCTCGACGACCCTCCCTCAACCTTTCAGCAAGATCGCCTAGCCCGCCTCCTGCGCCTCGGCGAAGGCTTGAACCCTCTCCGCCTCGAGGGGTCTTCGGCCAGATCCCTGTACCGACACCAGCACCGAGACAGAGCATCGTACAGCGTCGCTCAGCATCGCCTACACCCCAAAGGCCTCCCGCTGCACCTCCTTCGCCCGCCGCCCTTCGTCGGGCCTCATCCGACCCCTCACGGCCTCGCGCTCCGCCGAGTCCTCGACCGTCTACCTTCATTCGACCTCCAAGTCCGCTGCTCAACCCTACTTCCCTTCGTCGACCACACAGCCCATCACCACGCCCTCCAGCCCCCACTCCAGCTCGGCCGCCCTCCCTCGGCGCAGCTCTCCCTCGGCGCAGCTCCTCGCTCGGTCCACGCCCTTCCACCATCAGAGGACCCTCTCCCGCTCGCTCACTACCAGCTCCAAAGCCTAACTACGAAGGCGGCCACCCTCCCTTCCGCACGACCGCCTACGACTCTCGCGGCCGAGTCAAGTTCACTCTCAACGCCATCGCCGGGACTGGTCTCACGCGCGTGGCGTCGGGCACCTACCCTTTGACGTTCATGATTGAGTCTATACAGCTCTGTAGATCACTGCAGGAGGCGGCGCAGAGTCATATGAAGATGCAGTTTGCGATGGTGAAGGGCACCTTGACCAAAGACTTGGAGCCATGCAATGGGTCGATGAATAGGCAGATTCAGCTGATGTTACCGCTGTTCTGTGGGACGTTGAACTATCTGGCTTTTTCGAAGGATGCTGTTCAGGTGAGTACGCCCTCCATCTCGCCGTCTCATCGTCGCCGAGTCCATCGCCGAGCTTCCGAGCTGACTCCTCCTCGACCCTCTGACGTGTGCAGGCCGGCTACGACGTCGCCAAAGTCATCTACCGAATCGATACTACCAACCGCGACAAGCTCATGTCCCTCGCCCAACGACAACGCACCTTTCGCAACGCCGCTAGTCAGGTCAAGCTCGCCTCGACCGCCATCAAAGGTCTGCTGGTGCCGATTGATCATTACTTCAAGCGTCAGTAGAGAAGATCTATATTGAAAAGTCATTGGCGAGGAAAAAAAAAAAAAAATTGGTCTGTCTCCCTCGGGCAGCTTAACTGACGCTCGGCCTCGTTCGATTCGCAGGCTACATTGATCGGGCCGACTACGACCTTGGTACTCCACGAGCCTCTTCTCGTCTTGTGAGGAGAACCAACTAATCGCTTTGGTCTGCAGAGTGTCGAGCAGCGATGCCAGGTGAGGCTGTCTTGCCTTCACGTCGGCTTGCTGCTCGGCGACGATACTACCACCGACGTCTCGCTTCTCAAGCTCGACCGATCACCGCATATCCTTGATCTCTGCTGACCCTTTTGCTTCGCACAACAGATGGCATGCTCGACCTGTATCAATGGCTCACGTCCTCGGGCGTCTACTCGACATGCCTCATTCAAGCGTGGAAAGACGAGCTCAGCGAGGACTACACTCTCACTCTGAGGAAGGGAGTAGATCTGAACCCCGGTGGAGAGAAGGAGAAGCTGCGTTTGAGGCTGAGGGTGGAGGCTTGGAAGGTGAGTTCCCCGATATCGAGCTCGCCGTTCGCTCGGCTCAGCTCTGAGACGTTGAGCTGCCGTGACAACTCTCTTCAACCTCGCAGGAAGCTGTAGGGGATATTGACCAGCTTGCCTGGGGGGTTGCGCATGTCACTAGCGTCATCCTTCGGACTGTTCGAGCGTGGGTTTTGCACTCGGCGCACCTCATCTGCCGTCTTGAGCGCATTGCTTCGCCCCGCTCGATCCTCGCTGATACCCATCCACTTACCACAGTCTTAATGGCATCACTTCGACCGAATATGAGCGCTACTGGTCCCTCCTCGGCGACGTTCTGCCGCCCATCGACAATCTCCCCTCGCCCGAGCCGTCGCTTCTCCCTCCTCCGGTATCTCGAAGGAGACCCTCGCCTGACAAGTCGTATCCAAGAGGGATTCTGAGGCGACCGAGCCCTCCTGGGACTTATGATCAGCCGAGAGGGAGGCCGAGGTGGGGACGCTCGGCGGAGGGTGAGGAGGCGAGATTTGGATGGTAGTGGGTCGCGTTGGGATTCAGGGGCTTGTAAAGAAATTTGGATGTCAATTCAAAGATTCTGTAGCACAACAAGAAAGCGCCCCCCCACCTTGGAGACGAGACCCTCGGAGCTCGAGGCTCCTGCTTGCCCTTCTCCCTTCTGCGTCTCCCTTGTGGGTCACTCGCTTCGTTACTCGCCTCAAGCGCCTCACGTCCTCAGGATGCAGAGCTTCCTACAAGTAAGGCTACAGCTCTCGCTGCTACCCCTGCTGCCTGTGGAAACGACGCTGACTGCTCACCCCCTCCCAGAAAGCGTCCGCCGGCTACCACCAAGTCGGCGAGAAAGTAGCTCAGACGGCTGGAGTGAAGGACAAGGATCTCGAGATGAACGAAGTCGGAGTAGGCCTCGACTTGGGCTCCGACGCTTTCTACGACGAGGTGAGCTTCCGCTGCCGCTCGGCGCCGGTGTATCGCTGACTCGTTGCGCCGCCAGGTCTCCTCCATTCGCGATGCCGTTCGACTCTTCGAAGCCTCCATTCAAGATTTAACGACCAAGCAGGCCTTCTCCCTCTCCAAACCTTCGGCCGAGATCACCAACCAAGTTGATGGCCTCACCATTGCGCTCACTTCGACGACCTCTTCGCTCACCCAACGCATCGCCGCCCTCTCGCCCCAAGTCGGAAAGGACGAAGCTCGTCGTGGGCATTGGGCGACGCTAAAAGGAAGCCTCGGACGAGCGGTGAATAAGCTGCAGATGGCGGAGAAGGCTCATGGCGAGAGGATTAGGGAGAGGGTGGCGAGGCAGTACCGAATTGTCAAGCCGGAGGCAGACGAAGCTGAGGTACAGCAGGTGCTGGAGGCGGGGCACGGAGGGCAGATCTTTGCGCAGGCGGTGAGTTCGGCGATGTGGAGCGGTTCGGCGTAGAGTCTCGCTGTACGGCAGGCGACTCGGAGGAGGGTCTCGCGAATCGTGGGCGGCTTGGAGGAGACTCTAGCTTACCTCGGTCTCACACTTCCACCGCGCAGGTCGCCTCGTCCCGCTCCGAGGGAGCTCTCGCCGCCCTCTCCGAAGCCAAAGACCGCCGCTCCGAGATCCTCAAGTTGGAAGCCAACCTCGTCGAACTCGCTACGCTCTTCCAGCAAGTTCAAGGCCTCGTCGCTTCGCAGGATCAGCAGTTCATCACCATCGAGGAGGCTTCCTACAAGGTGGAGGAGGACATGAGCGCCGGCGTCAAGCAGCTCGGCACGGCGAAGCTTTCTGCTAGTGCTGCTCGCCACAAGCGCAAGCTTTGCGCCGCATTTGCTGGTGTCATTCTCCTCGTCATGTGAGTCGCCGAGCTCGTGAAGCGCTCGGTACGAAGCTGACCGCTCTTTCGAGCAGCGTGATCGTTGTAGTCGTCCAGATCAAGTCCAGTTCGAACGGCCCCGCGGACTCTCCCGACAAGCCCAAGGAGGCAGCGCCCACGCCTGATGCTCCTCCCAAAGCCCCCGAGGTTGCCACCGCCGCTCCCACAGCTGCTGCTGCCCCGCTGAGGTGGTGAAGGGTCGAAGGAGGAGCCGAGAGTCTTATCTGTATCTGTATAGCGTCTTGCAACACTGAACCATAGCAGTCAAGATCCGCCGTACACGAGCATGAGCTGAAGCGAGTGCAGGCTTTCGCAACGCCGAGCCGTCGACAGCCGAATCGACAATCGTTAAGCGCGCTGCTTCCGTATCTATATCTACATCTACACACGCACTGTCTAGAAATATTATCTAGCTGTCGAGGCACTGACACTTCTCCTTCTCATGCACATCATCAGGACACTCGTCGGCGATGCGAGGGTCGGTGCAGCCGAAGATGATGGGCCACGATCGCTCGACATGGTGGCCGAGGGCTGGGTTGGACTGGCCGCCAGAACCGTTGGCGCCCCAGAGCTGGAGAGGTGGAGAAATCAGGAGAGATGGTGAGCGGGCGGGGAGGTCGAGAAGAGCGGAGGGGGAGGGAGGGAGAACGAGGGGAGAGAGGGGAGGGCGAGAGGTCAGCGCCCGCCCGAACGACCGAGAGTCCGAGATAATATACCTGATGAATCCAATGGCCTTCGGGCGCCTCCATGAGCTCGTCGAGAGCGGCGTAGCGGCTGCGAGAGCGAGGCGAGGTCAGCGAGCCAAACCGAGCGAAGGAGGGAGAGAAGCTCACTCGTAAGCATTAGCCATGATTCTCTTTTTCGATACAACCATTGCAGCCGCCCAGGCAGACTGTTTGAAGCGAGCGAACAGTCAGCATTCGACGTGCGCTCGGGGATGGATCGCCGAGACTCACCAACTGTCCTCCCGGCGGGCACAGACTACCCCGAAACATCACATACAAATCCCTCACGAACGGGTAATTACCCGTCCCCCTCCCATCCTCACCGCAATCCGTCCTCAACACAGGGCCGAGCGCTGCGAAGCCCGTGTCAGCCTCGACGAGTTGCATGCGAGGGCCGGAGACGTGCGACCAGGCGAAATGCGGTTGTAGGAAGAAGGTGTGGTCGGCGAGGATGCGGGAGCGAGGGGGAGAGGTTGGTGGTAGGGAGACGCCGGAGTAGGCGAGGAGGGTCGAGTTGTAGTGGAGGAGGATGTGCTGTGGATCGAAGGCGAGTCAGAAGTGGGAAGACAACACAAGCTCATGCAGGAGAACTCACTTGTAGATATGTCGCTCCCTCCCGCCCGTAGTTTGGCAATGGGATCACCTCGTGCCGACCGCCGAGTCTGAGCCCCTTCCTAATCTCCTCCTCGCTCCTCGCTCCCTTGTTGTACACCAGTACCCTCGTATCCCTCTCCGCCACAAACGGCGTCTTCTCGATCTCCGCGAGGTAGCCAGCAAACTTGTCGAGATCCTCATCGAAGTATGCGAAGACCAAGTCGACCGTACGAGATTTGGAGGGTAGAGGGCAGAGTGAGGGGCGAAGGGATGGGGATAGGTAGTTGCATGCGTCGATGAGTGAGGGGGTGGTCGAGGTAGATGATTGGAGGAGGAGCGTGAGAAGGGGAAGAAGGGGTAGGAGGAGGAGGGTGAGAGAGGGCGAAGGCGAGGTCGTGTATTTCCCGCCGCTGCCGTTGGACATGCGTCGTGCGCCGACGAGAGTTGGCGAAGGTGTAGGCGATGGTGATCTCGACTCGAGCTCGTTCTCCTGGTCGTAGCCCGACGCCTCGCCGCCGCCGAGCTGCGCCAGCCCAGCCGAGCGTCGTATCCGCCGTGACCAATCTCTCAGTGCTGCTGAGAGTTCGAGATCGGTGTAAGCGAGGGCTAGAAATCCTCCAACGAGGACCAGAAGCATCTGCTGCCAATTGCCGACGAGAGCGACTCCTTCTCGACCGAAGGTGGAGAGTGCGAGTAGAAGGGCGTTGCGAGGAATGATGTGCGAAGCGATAGACAGAGGTGAAGTGAAGATGTGGAGGGCGAAGAGGAGAGTGATGTGACTGAAGACGGTCGCGAGGGTATAGGTGAGCTCGGAGAGGGCATCGAGTGAAGTTGGCGGAGGGGTCGACGAGCTGGGATGCGCTGCTCCAACGATGGCGATTGGGAAAGAGGAGACGAAGGCGAACTGTCGAGAAGAGAAGTGAGCGAGGGATCTACGCACGACGTAGCCTACACTCACCAACGACGACATCAGCAAAAAGTCACCGGCCTTCTCACTGCTGAGGCCTTGCTTGAGGAGGGACCACCGCAGCGCATCGACAATCACTCGTAGGATGACGATGATGAGGCCGATGAATGGTGCAGGGGTGCCGAGTAGCCCGAATAGGACGAGGAAGGCTACGCTCGACGTGCAGGCGAGCGCTTCGGGGATGGGTCGGATGTTGCGAATGCCCAGAGATGGGACGAGGGAGAGGCTGGAGAGGACAGGAAGAGCGATGATCTGTCGAGTTTACTCAAGGTCAGTCCGCACTGGTAGCTACGCCCTGGGCAGAAGCGCTCACCTCAACAGCCTGCCACACTCGTGGGGCCAGCCAGCGCGCCTCCAACAGGCCTAACAGGACAGATAGCGTGCTCAAAGCACCCACCGCCATGCAATCGCGCCTCTGTGCACTCTCGCCTTTCCCGAGTCCAATTCGTCCTCCGCCGAACAAGCCTCTCGGCCGAAGCCATCCCAGCAATATAACAGCGCCAATGAGTAGAGCCGACGGTAGCGGTACTAGTAAGAGTACTGCTCTCCGGTGCTGAGATGCTGCTGCCGGTGTCGTGTATGCCGCCAGAGTCGAGGCGAGGATGAGGGCGATGAGCGAAGCGAGCTTCGCGCCAGGGGAAGAGGCGGGGGGAGTGCTGAGGAAGGCGTGTGATGTGGGAGACTCCGATCCTACTTTCTTGTCGAGTAGGGCGTCCATTGAGCTGCGATGCAGGTTCTCCTCCTCGTACGATGCCTCGGAGGACCTCCGCGAATGAGAAGGCATCGCTCTGTCGCGTCCCGACGAGCTCGCTCGATGTCCAGCGGTGGCGAAGACTCCGCCCCGTGAAGCAGACCTGTAGCGAACGAGCCGAGTCAGCTCACTTGCGCGTTGATTGACCCACAAACCGCCGCTTCTGCTCACAGCTGGCGACGAAGCCGGTGCCAGCTTGAGAGCACTAGGAAGACTCTGGTGTTGCTATGTAGCTGTCGGAAGCTTACCTGAAGGGTTTACCTGCTTCTCACCGAGCTGCTCAGCTGACGCGCTGGTGCAGGCGCCGCAATCGAAATGAGCTGATCCGAGAGCTCGCGGAAAGCTTTGGAAGGCTACAGCGGGCAGTCCGAGCGTCCGATGTAGGTCGATCTGTCCACTAGAGCTGCTGGCGAGTCGTTTGAGCTGCGACGAGGAATTGCAAGGAGATCAACCCGCTCGCCGTCGCTTCTTGCCCTCTGCGAAGTCATTCGCTAACCTCGTCACCGCCGAATAACGCCGAGGTCAACCTTAAAAGTCTACTCCAGAGGAAGGACGAGCTGCTGCCTACTACCAGAACGGTCTACGAAACCTCCTCCCGCCTCGGAGCCGCTTCCTCGTTCGCTGGACTTCTCTGCTCTCGACGCGCTTCTTTTGACACCTCATAGGTGAGTTGGAGTTGCAGACTGTAGCGCAGTAACCACAGCTCACGCTACTCTCCCCTGCAGCTTCTCACCAAGGTCAAAGCTTGCGTCATGTAAGCCTTGCCGGAGCACACGACCTTGATTTCCTTCCCGTCGGCGGAGGGAGCTTGCTTGAAGTCTGAAGCACACCACTGACTTACCTTGAATCATACAGGCCATCTCGTAAATCTCGCAAACCCTCAGACGACCCACCACCCCTCATTCCCCTCGACGAGCCCATCGCCTCGACTTCGACCTTGCCTTCCTCCTCCCGAGCCGGCTCCAACTCGACCCCGAGACCTCCACCACGACCACCACGAGACTATTCCACATCCTCCGCCGGCACTTACGCCTCAACCCCCTCCGACTCCCCCGCCGCTCCCCCCGAACGGAGTCTCGATGCCGATATCGCTCGGTCGACACTGAAGCTGCTCCTCGAAACCGGTCAGCAGTCAGCTGTATTCCTTCTCTGGGCCCTCGGCGTCTTCATCCTCGCCAAGCTCATCAAATTGACGTCCACCTACCCCTTCCGCGCCCTCACCTGGCTTCTCACTTGGATCCTCTTCCTCCTCGAACGAGCAATCTACTACATCGCCTGGCTCGGCAACTGGCTCTCCATCATCGCTGGAGTCCTCCTCATCCTCTTCATGATTCTCACCGCCCTCTCGTACGCCGTCGTCGCCAACCAGGAAGCCCTAAGCCGACTGCTCCGACCTCGGTCGGTGAGGATAGCCATCATCGAGGGATCGATTCACCTTCCGATACTTCTCGCCTGGATCTGGCTACCTCGATGGGTGTCATGGCCACTCCTCGCTTTCGCCGCTGTTCGCCTAGGCGCCAAAGCCCTCGGTCGGGATTGGACCGCCGTGCTCGGCGGGCTGGTAGGAGGGAAGAAGGTGGCCCAGGTGGACACCAGGGAGAGCGCACCATCGCTATTATCTGAACAAGCTCGGAAGGCGTTCGAGGAGAAGATTGCGGCGATGAAGGCGGAGCAGGAGCGGGCGAAGGAGGATCGGGAGGCGGATAGGTGGGCGACAGCGGCGAGGGAGGAAATGCTTAAGGAGTCGCTTGCTAGGCGGGCAAAGAAGGCCACGGAGCATGGGACTGAGGAGGAGGTCGAGCTGCCGGTGGACGCCCAGGACTGAAATGGACGGTCTGGCATGGCAGGGAGGCGAGTCGAAGGCAGGCGGGTCGGCTCGAGGTGCAGGAGCATAGTAACGCTTGTCTAGAGATCTGTTGTGATACTGATCCTCGCTACTCGACTCTTCTGACAGCTCAGAGAGCTCCAGCGACCTCGCGAGAACAGCTCGGCGCAGACGGCGCCCGAGAGGAGTGAAGTAGAATAGCAAAGCAAGGTGCTGTACAACTTGCTCCCGGGCCTCACTACGCTGTCGTGGACTGAACTCTGCTAGCATGTACTCAAAGTCACTCAAAGCCCACGTTCAACCAGCCGCGCTTACGAGCAACCTCGGCCTTTGCGAGGGTCGATAATGATAGCCTGTAGGCTGGTATGGCGACGCTCAACTGCTATTCAAGTTTATACCTTGCGATTCCGAGCTCCTGCAGTCCTCTGCACCGCGTCAGAAGGGCTGAGACAGGCAATCTCGCTTGCAGATCGAACTCAAAACCACCGCCGCCGCTCCTTTCGAGGTCTCTCTCCTCCGTCATCTTTCTCGTCTCGACGTTTCTGTATCGAATCGCGCTCGGTTCTGTAGGATCGGCTCCCGAATCTCTCTCTTCTACCCCACCCCACCCACCTACCGAGCTACATCTTGCACGATGGCAAGCACGCCTTCTTCCGCCAACTCGTCGCTCTCTCACCTCAGCATCATCGACCTAAAAGCCCAGCTCGCGCCAATCGCCTACAGCAAAGGACGGAAAGCTCTCTTCACCAACTGGGCCAGCACGTTTGCTGCCCAGACGACTGCCATCTTCCGCCCGCGTCATGTCGGCGAGGTTCGAATGGTTGTCGAGCTCGCCCGGCGTGAAGGCAAGGAGTTGCGCGCCAGCGGAAGTGGACACAGCCCGAGCGATCTCGTCTGCACGGACGGATACATCATCAACCTCGACGCCATGGATAAGCTGTTGGCGGTGAGTCTCTGCGCGCTTACTTGGCAAAAGAGCGCTCGATTTCGGCCGAGCTGGAGATCGGGGTCATCAGAAGCTACAACAGAGCAGGGGCTATAGCAGATCATGTCTATGACGCCTGGGAAGCTCTCAGCGATGTCTAATCGACTGCAGATGGCGCCACAAACCGTTTCGCGCGCAGATTTCCCGGAGGCCGGCGGCTGACTTTGCCCATTCTCCTTTGCAGGTCGATACCGAGAAGTGCACCTACCATGGACAAGCAGGAATAAAGCTTTCCGCTCTGCACCCCCAACTTCGTGAACATGGACTCGCCGTCTCCTCGCTAGGATCCATCTCCGACCAAACCCTCGCCGGCTGCCTCAGTACCGCCACCCACGGCTCCGGAGTCACCTTCGGCAACCTCTCCTCCGTCGTCGAATTCCTCGACATCGTCCTGCCCCTCCCCGACGCTCCCCTCGTGCGCGTGAGCCGCACACAGGATCCCGATCTCTTCCTCTCCGCGACATGTGGATTGGGAGTGATGGGTGTTATCGTCGGTGTAGCATCGAAGTGCGAGAAGGCGTTCAATCTGGAGGAGGAGTGTTGGAGTATTGGGTTCGAGGAGTTTGTGGAGCGGTGGCAGGAGATTGCCGAGAGCGCCGAGCATGTTCGGTGCTGGTGGTTCCCTCAAGTCGGGCAGGTCAAGGTCTCGAGGCTGAATCGAACGCAGAAGGTAAATTCTACCCTTGATCCCCCGCTACGAGCTCTAGCTGACCCTTCTTCGCTTATTTCAGCCCATCTCGGCGCCTCCATCCTGGCTCTCGACCTTCATCACCGAGAACCTCCTTGCCAAACGCCTCCACGCCGTCGTCCTCACCATCGCCCGCGTCTTCCCCAATATCCTACCTTACCACGCACACCTAATGTGGGCTCTTGTCCACCGACCCGCTCCGTTCTCTCTCGCCTCGCTCTTCTCGCCCGTCTGGCCTCAACTCAAGCTCGACGCACCACCAGCAAAGAAGCAGCTTCCCGCTACTACTCGGCCACCAGTGGACCTCATCTCACCTCCTCTCACTCCCGCCACCTCGCCTCAATCCTCCGTCACCGACCTCCGAGCTCTTCGCACCGAGCCCCTTCCCATGCTCACCAAGCCCACCTACCGCGTCGACACTTCTACCAACATTTTCAACTATGATTGCGGCTTGTGCGTACCCTCTCTCCACTCTCGACACGCTCGGCAGCTGACCTGTTCTCCCTTCGCAGCCCTCAATACACGTACGAGGGCGCCGTTCCCTACGAGAAGACGGGCGAGTGCCTCCTCGACATGGAGCTATGGCTCACCAAGGAGCTACATGACCCCAAGGGACTACGCTCCCACTTCCCCATCGAGATCCGCTGGACCGAGAAGGACGACATCTGGCTTTCGCCGACTTATGGTCAGCGAGCGGCCTACATCGGTGCCATCCAGTATCGGTGAGCTATCTCCTTCACTCTATAGCCTTGACCGAGTGCTTACAACCTCTCCCTCTACAGCCCCTTCAACCTTTCAGTCCCCTACAAAGCTCTCTTTGGCCGCTTCGAATCGCTCCTCCTCGCCCACGACGGCCGACCGCACTGGGCCAAATCGCACAACTGCAGCCGGACGATGCTGTCCAACATGTACCCTCGCTTCCACGACTTCCTCGACGTTCGCGAGAGGGTGGACCCCCAGGGAGTGCTGCTCAACGCTTACACGCGACGCCATCTGCTCGGCGAGGTGGGAGAGAAGGTCGATATGAGGAGGTTCAAGGCGCTGCAGAGGTAAATAGTGTACACTCGGGAAACTTATTGTTGGAATCGTATTCGAGGGCGGGCTTGTAGGATAGCAAACACTCGAGCTTCGGGAGTTCGGCGTTGAGAGGTCGGCTTGCGAAGGGCTTGAGGCTCGGCCGGAAGGCTCTGCTCTCGGTGCAGCGCGCTCGGGTCTATTCAAAGAGTCGCCACGCGCTACAACTCGATGTCATGCGAACTCCAGTGAATTGTCAGTCACTTGGCTCGACCTCGCTCTCGGCGCGCTCCTTGCTCTCCTTCCTCTCGCTCGTTTCTCTTCTCGTCCCGATTCAGCATGAGCTCGCCTTGGGTCGAACAGTTCTCTACGCAGTACAGCGCCCCCTTCTGGGGCAACTCCCTCACCGGCGAGACGACCTGGACCAACCCACATCAGGCGTCAGGTGAGTTTGAGACCGCTGTAGGGCTCTCGAGGCAGCTGTAGAGCTATGCTGACTCTGCTATACTCTCCAGCAGCTCCCGCGCCCTCTGGTCACGCTTCCTCCTACTACCACCCTGCGCAAGCGACGCAAGCACCGCCTCAACACCAACAGCCGCCTCAGCACCAGCACCAGCAACAACCGCCTCAGCACTACGACCAGGGCAGCAAGGTACACGTTAGTCCGTATCCACAGCACGCTCCTGCTAGTCACCCGGAGGTGAGTCTCGCGTTGCTCTCGGTTTTGTCGGTGGAGCTGACCCCGCGTCTCTCGCTCGTCGAGCAGGAGCACCACAAGCCGAAGAAGGACGAGCAAGGCGATGGGAAGCACAAGAAGGATGAGAAGCACAAGAAGGATAAACACAAGAAGGACAAGCGCAAAAAGGGCTCTGGCTCCGACAAGAGCGGCAGCGACGACTCGTCCAGCGGCTCAGACTCGGACTGAAGCTGCAGTAGAGCGTTGGAGCTCATGTACGACTGCTGCAAGCCTTTGCCAACATTGCTCGACTCGCGCCGAGCTCTTCTTGACCTCACTCGCGGTCCCTTTCCCTCACCGCCTCTTCGCCGAATACCCTATTCACCTTCATGTCTCTGTACAGTCGTGGCCGACTCAGACCAGGATCCCGCTTCGCTTGCAGGGACTCCCGCTATGCGTTGCTATCTTCGTCCTCGCCAACGTCACTTGGAGACTCCTCCGAAACAGCGAGCAAGGTGTGCGAAGAGCGGCGCCGACTTAAGCTGGCTGTCCTTTCCCTTCTTGTGCTCCTTCACATCACTCCTCGACGACTCCACGTCTACCGCACACCTCCAGCGACCCTATCAGCACCTCTCCGAAGAATGACCGACCTCAACTCGAAGACCGAACTCCCCTCGCCGTGTGTTCAGCAGTGGAGCGACCAGCATCAGACGCCTTACTTCATCAACACAAGCTCCGGCGAGTCGACTTGGATCGCTCCTCAACCCGCGCCGCCAGCGTACGAGAGTGAGTCCTCCATCCTCTCGCACGAGAGCCGAGCTGACCTCCCTCTCGCAGAATCCGAGCCGACTGGTTCACCACCTTTCAAAGCAGCTAAATCCTCTTCCCACTCCTACACCAACGCCCAGCAGCTCCCCTCGCCGTCCTCTTCCCGCTCCAGCAGCCACTCTCGCACCCTCAACGCCGAACGTCCTGCCCTCGCTTCTACGTCCTCTTCCTCCTTCGGCAACGCCATCAGTCGACTCACGAATCACACACCGAGCCAACGCTGGCACTCTTCTCAATCCCCACCACCTCCTGCCTCGCAAAGCGGTCTCGGTGGACGACTCGGCGGACTTCTCAACCGCGCTTCGGGCAGCGGATCGAGGGAGCTGCAGGAGTCTCGAGAAGGGCGACCGGTGGGGGGTGAGGAGTATGGCTCGTATAGTGGGAATGCGAGGAGTAACTATTCGCCGAGGCCGGAAGAGAACGAGCGCGGCGACGGCGCTCGCTACGGGGCCAGTCCGGCCGACACTCATGCGCAGGACGCCTACTTCGCCAGCAACAGTGGAGGGGCTTCCTCTCCCTACCATACTCCCGCCTGCCAATCCACTCAGCAACCTCCCAACCCGTCCTCGAACTCCCAATCCACTCTCGGGGGCCTCGGCGATCTCCTCCAAAGCACTCGCATCGGCAGTCGACTACAGGAGCGCGGTGAGAGGTTGATGGCAATCCCTTCCAGGGTTGACGGGCGTGCTACGGGGGTGGGGAGGTCCGATAAGGGTCAGAGAAAGTGGGAAAAGATGGAGAGGAAGGAGGAGCGGAGGGAGAGGAAGGAGGATAGGAAGGATCGGAAGGCAGAGAGGAAGGCGGTGAGGAGGGGCTACTTGTAGAGAGGTTGACTCTCTGAATCTGTAAGGCTCTGTTGTGCCATGCCTTGCTCGAGAGAGTGGCGAGTCGCTTGGGGCCCAGCCGCTGCTCGGCGATGAGTTTGCTTCGCCGCTCGCTTCAGCTCCGGAGCGAAGGTCCTTGCTATGCGTCCGATCGTTCAAAGCAGTGTCTACCTCCAAGCCGCCGCAACCGCACCCCTCGCCTTGTCCCCCACCGTCACCAGCTTCCCGTTCCTTCCAGCTCGAACTCGGCGAGGGGGAGGATCGCGGCTCCGCCTCGTCTCCTTGGCTCGAGGCCTGACGATCCGAAGATGAATGGCGCACGAGATGCAGTAGAGGTCTTTTTGGTAGGTCTTGGGCACCACGAACTCTGAATAGACCGACGCTTCGCTCAAGTCTCGGAGAGCGGTCGTCTCGACCAAGTTGCGAATGCGGTAGCGCCGAATCGCTTTGTCCTTAGCTACGCAGGCGCCGCAGTTGACCTGCGAGACCCGCGAGTGTCAGCTGACAACGAGAGATGAGATATCTGAGCTGCAGAAGCGCGGCCAGAGCAAGCTTCAACGGCTCGGCGCAGTCAGAAGCTCGACTAGCAGCTTACACATCGGACGAAGGTAACGTAGCCACGTCCCTTCTTGTTACGGCCTCCGTTTCTGCGCTTGGTCGTCTGCCATGTGGATCGAGGACGGAACGAGAAAGCGAGCAGCGCGAGGAGTGGATGGCGAGGCAGAGATACGGAAGTGAAAGACATGATCAGCGTGCAGCAAGTGGTGCTGACTCTTGAAGCTCACCATTTGGCTCGACTTGCGTGTGTGCAGCAAGAGCAGTGCCATTCGACGTGAGGTTAGCGACCAGTGAGGACCACCGAGGCCGACCTCGGTCGAGCTCTTACAGTCACAAGAGGGTCGTGTTGGTCAAGCTGGTCGTCGTAGCAGTGGTGCAGAGGATCTAGTGGGTGCTCGAAGCTTCGCAGAGGTCTCGTGCAGGGTGAGAAAGGGCAAATGCTACAGTGAAAATTGAGGACAAGCGGTCAAGTGTCTGCGATGCTCGCCCCAGGCGAGCAAGAAAGGGTCCTTCTATGTAACGTCGCTTCTACTACCTCCTTCCACCATCATCCATCCGATCCGATGAGTCCATCCGCGGGAAATCAGGGTACGCCGGCTGCTGATGCTGCTCCTCCTGTGGCCTCCTCGCTCCTCCTGCTCCCATTGGCGCTCCAGCCGACCAATCCTGGCTCAGTCTCGAGCGTGCAGGCGGTGCGTAGGCTTGTCCGGGACCAGGCGATGCCGATCGTCGTCCGTCTTGAGGTGGAGGAGGATCGCGGTAATCGTGGAAGGCCGCGTGCTGAGCCTGCATCTCGCGCTGTTGACCGTAGTACTGCTCGAGTGAGACTTGACTGCCGACGGAGGTGTTCTGAGGAGCGTGGCCGCGACGCTGTTGGTGGAGTTGCTGAGGTGAGGCGTAAGAGGGAGGGTACTGGATGAGCTGCTCGGTCGAAGAGTTGGGCGAATTGGTCGAGTGGGCGGGCATGCGACTGAGCTCGAAGGGGAGATCTTCGGGCGTGGCGAGTGGAGTACCGTAGGGCGAGTCACGACCTCCTCCGTAGGTCGAGTCACGACCTCCTCCGTAAGGCGAGTCACGCCCACCGAAAGGCGACTCGCGACCTCCTGCGCCATTCTTGAGGTACTCTGCTCGGCGCGAGTTGAAGTAGTCGTCGCCTCCTTCGGCGGCCTTGGTCCCTCCGAGAGCGTTGGCCGACGAGACGGTCATTGCATCCTCATCCCGCTGGCGGAGGTAGGCGTTCCGGTCGAAGGCGAGATCGTGCGTTTCGAGCATGTTGAACGTAAGACCGCCAATCTTGTTCTGATCGACGGCCTTACCCTCAAACTGTCCAGTGCTCTGTCCGATGCGGCCGTTGTAGCTGAGGGAGAAGGAGGGTCAGCGAATGAAGGACCGAGAGGACAAAGAGGGCTCACATCGTCGGAAGCAGATGTTGAATGTTCTTGTGCAGCATGGGGGTGAAGAGAGGATCATGCAGGGAAGGGTGACCGAACCGGCGCTGCAGCCTTCCCTTGCGAGCGTCGGCGTGGTGAATGTGGCTCTCGGCGATCTCCTCGGGCGAAGGGATGTACCAGCGGAAGCGGTTGTCGAAGCTTCTCGTCAAGAGGATCTTGAACACGATGACGGCGACGGCGGGAGGTGCGCTGTGAGATCAAGAAGGTCAGCTACCAGCTTGTCGAAAAGCGAGCCTGGCGACTTACAGCGCGATGGCGTAGAACCAGTTTGTCTGCAGTCCGATAGACACGGCCATTAAAGCGTGCATCATGAGCTGCGATGAGAGAAGATCAGCTTGGGCTCTCCAGGGCTCTCCACTCTCGCGAGCCAAACACCACTCACCATTCCCCAGAGGATACGGTTGATGGCGACGTTCCAGAGGCGACCGCCAGTCTCGACCCTCGAAACGCAGACGTACATGAGCTGAAGCGAGAGCAGGTCAGCGAGAGTCGCTCGGCGAGAAGTAGACGAGACTCACCTGATACTTGTAGACCCACATCGATATGGCGAAAGCCGCCGCGGCGAAGAGGGGCACGAGGGGAGCCAGAGGAGCGTAGACGAGGGCGACGGCGGCAATGAGAAGGTGGTTGGAGTAGTAGACGGGGAAGTCGAACTCGGGAGGCTTAGTCCACTCGCGAATCTCTCGGGGAGTTCGACCGAAGAGCTTCGTCCTGAACCAGACGAGGAAGAGCGAGATGACTTGTGCGAGATCGAAGAGAGCCGAGGCGCCGCGAAGGGGGAAGATGGTGAGCCAATAGGACGACTGGATGATGTAGGTCGATTGGCTGTAAGGCGAGCAAGAGTCAGCTCGACGATGGGTAGCGAGCGAGGCGCAGAGCTTACAATTGGTCGGGGATGGTCTTGACGTAAGCCCAAATCTCGGAAGCGTCGGCCTTGCCGTCAATCTCGACGTAGAGCTTCATGGCTGTGACGCGAAGAAGCGAGTTAGCTCGAGCGCCGAGGTCGACGTCCGAGTCGAGCGCCGAGGTCGTCGTCCGAGTCGAGCGACGAAAGCTCACCAATCTGCACAGCGACTCCAAGAACCGAGAAGATGAAGAACTGGGTGATGAAGAGGAAGGCCGAGTAGCGAGCCGTGACGATGCGGTCGGCCTGCGAGTGAGTGGCGCATCCTTGAAGACTGGCGATCCAGCTGCAAGGGGGGAGAAAGTCAGCTTTCAATGCTGATGAGTCATCGAGAGAGAAGACGAACCGAATGACAACCGGAAGGAACAACTGGAGGAGTAGCGAGAGAAGAGGGGGCACGACTCCGACGAAGGCCGAGAACAAAACTGGGTAGTTGTCGGACCAGTCGTTGATGAACTTGACCCAGGCTCCGCTGTGAAGATCGTAAGGTCAGTGAGAGAGCGACGTGTGAGGTAGAGCTAACGCACAGAGCAGCCAAGTTGGCCAGAAGCGAGACTACAACCAGCGGGATGCAGTAGAACCCGCAGAACACGACAAGCAGGATGCCGCCGAAGAACTTGTTCTTCACCCTGGATCCGTCCGACATGGTGATGTTGTCCCAGATGATGTCGGCAGGTTGAGGCGCGAGCTCGAAATGGGCGCCCTTCTTGGCCTTGCCGGCGAGGCGTTTGGCGACAATGTGGGCGTAGGGGACCGATTCGAAGGAGGCGAAGCCGTAGTTCTCGGCCTTGCGGTCGTTGATCTGTACACGAGTGGCCTGTTGGACGTCGTCGGAAGTCAGCGAGGGTAGGAGACGACGACCGAGCGCCTCAAACTCACCTCGATACGCTCCTCGAACCTCTGAATCTTCTGCGTCAAATAGTCGATAGCGTCGACCTTCTTTCCTCCCATTTTCATCCATCCACCGATGCGCATCGAAGGCCGCTTCGTCGGCAGGTGCTCGGGATTCTTGAAGTAGGTGGTGAGGACGCCCTCGAGCGCGCGAACGGCGTCGTTGTGGCGGGTGATGAGCTCGGGAAGGGTTCCGACACGACGGCCGATGTGGACGGCGGTCGTAGGGTAGGGGATCTGAAGCGTTTGGAGAAGGTGTTGGAGGCCGGCGTCGGTTTGCGAGCGCTTGTCGACTTGAGTGACCTGCGGGCGACATGAAGGTTAGCGAGGCTACTGAGAGCGGTAAGAGCGAGACTTGCGATGAGGGAGCGAGCGTGAAGCGAGTTCTGGTACTCGTCACTCCTGTACCACTGCCAGCGAAGCTTGACCATCTCCGAGTAGTTGGTCCATCTGCAGTAGGACGAGGTCAGTCGCTGCTATTGACAGCTACAGAAGCGAGCTTACAGAAAATAGAAGAGAACGACGGTGAGGAGGTAGGTCATCACGACGTGAGCCCTGCGAACAGCCAAGTCAGCGCTCGGCTCAAATAGTCTCGCCCGTCTCGATGCTGACCAGAGGTAGTTCCCTCGGACCTTGGCCATGGTGAGGATGAGGAGGTAGTTGCGATTGTTGGCTGAGACGTTGCGCAGGTTGTAGACGACGTTGATGGGGATGAGAATGGCGCACGTAAGGGCGGCCGTGACGAGAAAGCTGCAGCGTTTGAGGTCAGTGAGCTGTTCCAGAGGAGAGATATATCGACGTACATATTCCTGCACATCCGGAGGAAACGAAGGAAGGTCACAGCGTCCAAGCCGATCGTGGACATGAGCGCCGACTCCTTCGTCTTGAGGACCGGCGGGACCCTGCGAGACGCCAACAGTCAGCTTGGATCTCCCTACGTGCCCAACCGCTACTCACCATGCGAGTAAGCCCTTGTCGAGTTTTGGTGGCCTGCGGTCGTCCTCAGAGTACTTGACTTTCGGCTGGTAAATGACCGAGTTGTTCGGCCGCAGGAGGGAGAAGGCGGTGATGGCAACGATGCCCACGACGGCCATCAATGCCAACTGAATACCGACGGCCCCGGGTCTGATATAGTGCAGATCAGAGGCGGAAACGAGGGTCAGCGATTGCTCGTGTGCGAAGGGGGGAGTTTGGCGAAAGGTCTCTGGGCAAAGGAGCAGTCGACTCACGCGACCTTGTTGAGCTTGGCATTGTAAACGGCCGAGATGGAGCTGACGGCAGCTTGAGCGGCGCTCATGGCGGCGGCGGACGAAAGAGCAAGGGTTGTCGACGCGAAGGGGGTTTCGAGTGCGAGACGACGAGGGAACTGCGAGAGTGGGAGAGTGGTGGTCGGGATACAGTCGTTACTGGAAGTGTGAGCGCGCTGCTATGCTGTCGTGTGCAGATCTGTGGAAGCGGGAAGCACGACGATCAGCACGCTGCACTCAAACTCTCCTGTGGAACCCTCGATTGAGCTCTTCGGCAGTGGGTGCTATGCCGCCCTGCCAGCAGCTTTATCGCTTCGGTATCGTGCCATAGACCCTGGAACACTGCCCGGGACCTGATCTGCACCTCAGAGCTCGTCGTTGGCGCGAGGTTCCCCTCACTTCGACGTCTAGAGACCGCAAAGGACGGGAACGAAAGCGTTGGAAACGTACGTAGTAGCTGGTGCGCCTGCGCTAGTCGTTGCGGGTCGTAAGAGTCGGTGATGTGGACGTGGTCAAGGTGAAAAAGCTGCAGAAGAAGGACAGCGAAAGGTGGTCAACGCGGGGAGACGAGATGACGAGGGTTTGGGCGGTTGAGGGCGCGCGCTTGGGTTGCAACGCGCTGTACTGGGGTAGCAAAGCGTGTCGTAGATGCTACAGAATAGCCCTGTCCCCTTACAGCCCCCTTTGAACCGAGTGGAAGCACTCACATCGCAGTTGAGAAGCGCGAGAGCGAGGGAGACTTTGCGCTTGCTGTAGCCTGTAACTGTAGGGCTATACCGGAGCCTATTTAATTCCTGTAGCTGATTGTTGGAGGTGCTGGACGTGCTGCAGCAGACTCGGAGCGAAGAGACGAAGGGAGAAAGGGAAGCGCTCGCAGCAAGCGTCTGGTTAGCTCGGTCGTCTGGGGTTGTCTGCCCCGAAATTTGGGTCCGCCGAGCTCGCTGTAGCAAACCAGTCCTTGATAAAATGTGCCGAAACTTGCCAGCTTGGTGTAGCTATGCTTCTTCGCCTCCCAACAGCGTTCGGAGGTGCCGAGCAGGTCCCGCGAAGCCACAAAGGCGCCGAGGTGCTTCACTGCAGCGGTTTCCAGAGGCTGCAAGCAGCGGCATTGAGATTATGAAGCTGCTCGTATGTGCTACATTTGTCCTTCACGAGCAGAACAAGAGCTGCAGGACGAGAACTGGCAGCGCCGAGCTGGAAAGGGGTCGGGCGAAGAACGGAGCAGCTGGGGATGCTCTGCAGGCGCCGAAGCGCTCCAGAACGCCAAAAAACTAGCTGTAATGCTACGGAGGAAACGTCTTCCTGTAGTACTACAACAGTCCGCTGCCGCTCGTCTTCGCACGCACCTCGGTCGCCGGTCTTCTTTCTCCATCTCGCCTCGTATACCATGAACGACTACAGCGCACCCCCTGCATACGAGCAGCACTCTTCAGCTATAGACCCCTGCTCTACAGTAGCAGCACAAGCCTCCGCAAGCCAACTCCGAACGCTCGACCCGTCGACCGGCTCAGCAGCGTCCAGTCCTCGTCGATACCTCGTGAATGGACAGCAGGCTCGATTGATTGAGACTCACGAGTTATTCGACCACCTATCTCTCCTACACGCCCTCCGCGCCCTTCGCCAGCGAGTCGAGACGAGCCGTGAGGTCGACCAAGTTTCGGTGGGCAGCAGGCTTTGGGGGGAGCTGTCTGCGGCGGAGAAGTGGAGAGTGTATGTTTACATGGCTGTCGAAGCGTTCGAGCGATACGTGGCTGGTGGAATGAAGGAGGAGCCCTCGGCCGAGATTGTCCTCTGCTCGTGTGCTCATTTGCTGCACCCTGAGTGAGTCGGGCAGTTTTTATATTCGGTCTGTCAGTGGATACTGATCTCCTCTGCTACAGACGAGATACGGCTATCCACGGGCTGCTTCCAGACGACGTGCGCCCGATGTCGCCGAGCACGACGGTGAGCGCCGAGGTATCCTCGCCAGCTTCTCTAGTTCTTGCTTAGTTTCTTCTGGCTTGCAGATCAAAAACTTCATCGACGACATGTCAAGCTTCTCGCGGAAGCCAGACTCGGCCGTCTCAAAGCAGGCGAAAGCATCCCCGGCCGACCCTCTCGACCTCGTTCGCCGCTCGTCTACGGTTCAGGTGGATAGTCCTCAAACCTCCAAGCCGGTACCCGTTCGTGCGTGTACTCTCTCCTCCACTCTCATCGCTCGCTGACCTTCTGCCTCTCCCACAGCCTGGATTGACAACGGGCACGGTTTCGCCGAACCTCAGTTCGCCCTCACCTCGGATTTCCTGGGCGGCCCAGTCACCAATCACGAAACGCTGGGCATCTACCGACTCTGCCGAGATCTCGTCCGCTGGCGAGAAGACAAGACGGCCTTTCCTCGGTGAGTTTAGCTCATCTCAAGACGAAATCTCACCGACTGACCCGCCTTAACTCAACACAGTGGCATTGCCCAGATCCCCGAGGCGCACGAATGGCTTTTTGGGCGTAACTTGTTCACCAGATACCCTCTCAAGAGCCTCGACGCGAGAGGGATGGGCGATCTTTTCGGCGGGACCAGACAGGGCTTCGTCGCTTTCGTCGAGAAGCAGTTCGCCAAGTGGGTCTTGCGTCTTTCATCTTGGTTGAGAGACGATGCACCTATTGATTTCCTGGTCCACAGGGAGCCCATGGTCGGCAAAGGATCCTGGAGCAACGCCGCCAAGGTTCGCCAGCTCGGCGGAATGGTCGACTCGTATCAACGCGGCGAGAATCTTGCTTTCAACCTCAATGTAGGTCGTTCTCGACTCGAGTAGATCCTTGATTGACCCCTCCCTCTCATGAGACCCTGCTCGAGTCATCCTGGCTCGAAGAACCGCTCCTGCTCGACTGGAACGAGCGGACGTCGCCCGAGATTATCGAGGTGGCTGTAGCGCGCTACCATGCTGGGTTGAACCTTCTCGCCGCTGGCTTGGGTGGTGGAGCACGATCTCTCTTCATGCTGCACCCTACGTTGGACATCGTGAGCTTTTGGCTTCTGCTCGACGTGAGCTCGGCGCTAACCTGCCGAGCACTTCGCAGGAGCTGGGTCTTCGCACGCATCAGCTGTCGGGCCGAGGTGCGTGCTACGATGATCTCCAAAGCTGTGCGCTGATACGACACCTTTGAAGCCGAGCTGGACTTTCATTCGCATCTCGGCGCCTCACGAGCCGGAACGAGCATCGCCAAGAACTCGCTCGCTCACACTATACAGGCTTGGGAGGTGAGTGGGACGCTCGAGAGTCGACATAGGTGTACTTGCTGACTCGTCTACCTGCAGAGCCGCTTCTCGAGTCCCTACTCCCTCGTCGACTCGTTCCCGTCGGCGGATTCGAAAGCTCGTCTGTCGTCCCGAGAGGGCTATGCGGCCGATTCGCTCGTCTACCGTCAGCAGTACGACTAAGAAGGTCGATCCTACTGCTTGAACATCACACTGACCCATTGAACACCGACAGCATGCTACCCAACTTGACCTCCGCCGGTCAAGCGACTTTTGGGCTCTGCTGGCGTTTCACGGGGGCTCGTGGAGCCGGTGATCCAGCAGGTGAGCCTTAAGCTTTTCCCTTCACTTCCGTATTACTACGCTGACCTCTCAAGCCCACAGCATTGCGCAGGTCCGACACCTCGGCGATGAACTCGGGCGTTGGTTCGCATGCTTGGCTCGCTATGGCCACGGGAGGGCGAGGGTAGGCATTGTAGGGTAGCAAGCTGTCGAAAGTGAAAATATGGGCTTAAAGATGTTCAAAGTGGTGTGAAAGGGGTTTGAGAACGCTCTCTTTGCGGTCCTCCTCGACGCTCGCTCAACTCGGCGCTGAATCGGTGAAGTGGTGCTGCTCGCTGCTCTCGACGGGAAGATCGAAGAGAAAATGCTGGTCTATGTTTATGTTATGACGCGTGAAGCCTAATAGGCGCTCTAGTCTGCGCTCGGCTGCTCTATGTCTCGTTCCGAGTCGTTCGGCGCTCTACCTCCGAGTCGGCTCGGCTCTACAAGGCCCATCCATCTCTCCACTGCTCCAACGTTGCCTCCTAGCGGCTCAGACGACATGCACCATCTCGGGCTCGGGCTCGTCACGCAAAGTCGTCCCCTCAGCGAGCTCCATCGCCTTAGCGACCGACGACCGAGCTCGGAGGGCTGCTCCGTAACGGATGATCACGAACGGGACGATGGCGAAGAACGTGGCAATGCCGCCAAGAACGGTCGATGCAATGGGAAAGGTGAGCCTGTCGTACTGCACGGTTCGAAGCGGAGGGCGCAAGGCAGAGGAGGTGGGCAGAGGGCAAGTGGGCGGAGGCGGTCAGCGCAGGGACGACCATACCAGGGAGCTGTAGCGCACCATGATGACACTGAAGAGCGGAAAGATTCCAGCCAAAAGGTTGCGAAGAAGGGATTGAGCAGCTTGCGCCGAGGAGGAGTAGATTTCGTAAACGTCGCCGAGATACGAGTAGGTGGCTGGAGGGCAGGAGAGGTGGTCAGAGGATGTTCCAGTAACACAAGTACACATCCGAGACTCGCCGAGGTATATTTGTGCAATCCCCACGTTCGCACTGGCGATGAAAAGACATGGGACGATCCAATGAATCCAAGGACGCGCCGTCCAGCCACTGTATAGGTTGTCACACACTGTGAGCTTAGTTCCACTTTGTTCACGTGACGCCGGGCTCAGTGGAGGTGAGCTAGGACGACATATGCTCGGCCGAGGCGGCTCGCCCCGTCCCAGCTTGAGAAGCAGCGCGACTCACAAGCAAAAGAGGGAGACAGCAAAGATGATACCACCTGCTGCAGAAGAATAGAGACGGACCTAATACGATGCAGAACAGTCAGTTGAGCGCCGAAGCCTCCAGCCGAGCCGACTCACCTCGGGCTGAGCCTTGCCGGCTCCTTGCACTAGGGCTCGCTGATAGAACCGCTCTTGCACCGTGACGTTTAAGCACCAAGCAATCTGCGAGGAGAAATCATCAGCCTCTGTCTATTAGGGCTGAGTCCAGGGTACTCACCCAGCCCCCAACTCCCGAAGCGAGCAGAATCGTCCCTCCCTGGCCCTGATTAAAACCATAGGTGACTTGAAAAAGGTGTGATGTGGTCGATGAGAAAAGGAACACGACCTTAGAAGAGGGGAAGCGTGCGTCAGCGAGGAAGAAGTGCCAGGTAGCGCCGAGCGACGAATGACGACAAAGATCACTCACGCCCCAGGCAAAGCCCTACCGAGGCCGAAGGTGAGTCAGTAGGCAGAAGATCCAATGTAGCTCGTGTACTTACAACCCAGAGACTGAGAGCTGTGACCACAGTCTCAGTGAAGAGGAACTTGATCGGACGCGTGCAGGAAATCCTGAAGGCCGATGCCCAGGACTCATGGACGTCGAGGCCCTCGACAAAGTGGAGACGTCCGGAACTCGCCTCGAGAGCTTTTGCACGCTTGCCAAGGATGACCTCGCCGCGACTGCGGTAGGCGAGCGTCAGCTCAGGCTCGGCGCAAGGATGGAGAACGCCGAGACTCACGTTTCCGGGAAGAAGAAGAGGCAGAGGAGCCAGCAGACGCCGTTGGAAGCCATTTGAATCCAATACACGTAGCGCCAACCGATGGTAGAAGCCACCCAATTGCCGACGACCGGACCGGTCGAGTTGGCTGCTCGGTGATGTCGTTAGCGGACCTTCCTGAGCGTAACGGAAGCAATAGCTAACCACTAAATATGATGGCGACAAAGGTGGCCATCATGACACCTCGGTTGGCCTTGGTAGTCAAGTCTGCGACGACTCCAGCGGCAATCTTGTCCCGAGAGGGTCAGCCAGAGCTCGGCGACACTCCAGGAAGTTAATGACAGCGAGAGACATAACATACAGGTCCCTCTATGCAGGCCGCCGTCCCTTGTAAAGCCCTTGTGATGATGAGGGAGACCACGTTGGGGGCGAGGGCTTGCGGTAGGAAGAGGAGAGTGATGAGGAGCGTCAAACCCGCGAGCATCGGCCTACGTCCAAAAGTCTCGGACACAGGTGCCAGCAAGAGCGGTCCGACTCCAAGCATGGCGAGATAGACAAGACTCGAGCACTGGAAAGTCGTAGCGGAGACTCCACGGTGCTCAGCACGGAAGCCCGCTGAGACGGCGCCGTTGGCCTGCGAGTGATGCGGGTCAGCTTTGGTGGCTCAAGACAGATGAGGGGTTGATGTGACAATGCAAAGAGATGAGAAGTCGATGGTAGAGAGGTGAGAAGTCGGTGGCAGGGGCAGAGAGGACGGGGGTAAAGCGGCCGGCGAAGGGTTTCGGCGCAGGGCAAAGCGCGAAGGCCGAGAGGAGAACATTGGTGGAAGGTGGCATGGGAGGGAGAGCACAGCGAGGTGAAGCGGTTGATAAGTTACATACCGCAGCGTTAACTGTGCAGGAGCAATATCTGTCAGCATCGGGCTCGAGGCGGCTAACAATCAGCGAGCTCGCGAAACGCACAAGCACTGGTGTAGCTGACGGTGAGGGCGACGGCGAGCACTAGGAGGGAAATGGATCACATGTTAGCTACCTCAGCTCCACTGTTAGCACCTCCTCCCTTCCTCCGGGGCCACCCAATCCGCCAAGTTCTCGCAAGCTTACCTCGCCAGCGTTTGAGTTCAGGCCAAGCGACGGGGTTTTCAGCGTCGTTCGGATAGAAGGCAACGCCAACTGGGCCACCGTTATCGGCCAGCTCGGCCTTGTCCTGGTGCGTGTGGATCTCGGTAGCCTGCATCTCGGCGAAGGCGTGAAGAGTCGTGCGTCGAACAGGAGCAAGCAAAGCGTTGCGGCCTTCTTAACGATGCGTTTGTCGGCCGGCGGGTCTCCGACCGCTGCCTATTTGCAGCTCACCCGAGCCCCGTGAGGGAGGCGTGGACGAGGGAGGCGGAGTCCCCCTTCGACCCCAGGCCGATGATGCGCTAAGGGCGAGAAACTGGGGTGCTGCAGTCAAGTACAGCCGAGCAGCACCATAGAGCAGCCCTTTAGCTGCTCAGCCGAGGTGTAAGAGTACTTCAGTCTCGAGGGAGGCCGCCGAGCTGCAAGAGAGCCGAAGAGACGAGCTGTCCTGGCGAGCCTGAACGCGCCTGCCCACGCCCGAGGAAGGAGAAGAAGGCATGATCCGACCGACAGGAAGACGTTGATGAGGTGCAGAACGATTCATAGATGGCGAGAGAGAGAGACGAGAAAAATCGAGCGCGAAGTAGCAAAGCAAGAGCTGAAACGTCCGCCGTTGGAGCCAAGTCGAGCTTGCGAACCGACTAAGGCCGAGAGATGTGAGAGATAGGAGGCACTCGAGTGCAGCTATTGAATGACAGCGCAAGAGACGTCTGCTGAGTGTAGAGAAGTAATCTGAAGACCTACAGAGCTCGCCTCCGCTAGATCTAACCAGATCGCTTCGGGCGCTGGCTTCGGCGCCGAGGGAGCGAGGCCAGTTTTAGTGTCTGCTCAGCTGCAGGTCGCTGGGCTGCTCTCGAATCACTCTGGACAAATAAATCAAGGCTCCCAGACAAGCCAGCAACCCTAGGGCACCTCTCGAGACCGGTGACTGGAGACTGATCAACGCCGAAGCCTCCACGGTCCTCATTCACTCATCTCGCGAGCCGGATCAATAGCTCTTCGATACGCGCATCATGGCTCATCCAACACTCATTTCAGCGGCAGCACTCCCTGGCTCATCTCTGATCCTTCGCAACGCCCTCATCTTCGCCTCGGTGCTCGACCGTCCTGTCCGCATCGTCGAGTTTCGCCGAGGTCGAAACAAGCCAGGCCTCCAATCCGCCGACTCTGCGCTGGTGAGATTGGTAGATAGGGTCCGCGGAGAAGGAAACGTCGATGTGAGGCTAGGCGACGGAGAAGTGAGCTGGGACTCGGAGGGAGAAATGAAGGAAGGAGGCCACGGATCAAGCATCGACCGGACAAGCAGCGACGATGGAAGCGAGGACTCGAGTCTCCACTCAGAAGCTCGGAACGCCTCGCCAGGACCTACCACCAGCCTCCCCATCCTCCTCCATGCCGCTCTTCCCGCCCTTCTCTTCGCCGACAGCCCCTCAGAGTCGCAACTCCACTTCCTCGCCGGCTCGACTGACCTCCCCGGCGCTCCTCCTCTCGACTACACCATCAACATCTTCCTCCACTTCCTCCACACACATCTCGGAGTCCCACTACCTCACATGGCGCCGGAACAGCGCGGCTCACCTCCCCTCGGTCGAGGACAGCTCTCGGTCGAAGTTCAGCCCCTGGCCGAAGGTCAAGTTTTGACCCCGGTCACGCTACTGGAGCAGGGCGAGGTCATAGCCATTCGAGGCAGGATCGTCATCACTGGCAAGACTCCGACCCACGCCCTCACTAGAGCTCGAGATGTCATCGCCGAGGTCCTCTCTCTTCACCAACGAACCGCCGAGGTCCGCCCAGAGCTGGAAACGACTCGTGAAGCTGCGACCGAGGGAGACAAAGGAGATATATACATCACTCTCTGGGCCGAGACGAGCACAAGTTGTCGATTGGGAGGCAGCTCGGGCGGCGAGCGAGGGAAGAGAACGCCGGAGGAGGCGGGAGGAGATGCAGCAGAGTCACTTCTGCGAGAGCTGGATGGTGGCGGGTGTGTCGAGAGTTGGATGCAGGTAAGGTGGGGTCCAGTCTTGACTTGGCGATCAGAGCTGAACATCCGCCTCGGCGCAGGACCAACTCATCCCCTACCTCGCTCTCGCCGGCACTCGTCCTCCTCCTCACCGCTCCCGCTCGATCTACAAACCTTTCTACCCCAGCCCAAAGCGACTCTCGCGTACCTCCTCCACTCTCCGGCTCGGTTCTTTGACGAAAAGAGCCCAGCTTTGCCTCGACGTCGCGACCCGCTTGTCCGGCGCCAGGTTCGAAGTCGAGCAAGTGGGACAGGGCTGCATCTTGCGGGTTTGGGGCATCAGCTGGTATAGATGATGAGGCTGTATTGCGATGTAGATCAAGCGGTAGCATCGTTCTTGGCTTGACCGGTCGCAAAGTGAGCGCGAAGCTTCTCGAGAGCGACCTGCGAAACAGAGACGGATTAGCGAAGGCGGTGAGGGGCGGCGGAGAGCGCAACATACCTGATAGGCCGGCATGAAGGGCTCGACTAGCGAATCCTTGACGCGGACCCTCGCAATCTTCTGAATGTGTTGCGCCGAGGTCATGATGGCCTTGAAGGGAGCGGCCTATCGAGCGAAGAGGTCACATCAGCACCTCGCTCGTACACCTTAGTTTTGAATGACTCACCTCCTGATCCTCAACCAAACTCCAAGCATCTCCCGACTTGCCAGCACGAGCCGTTCGGCCGACTCGGTGAACGTACTTGCGCATGTCGGCGGGGATGTCGTAGGAGATAACGTGCGAGACGTGAGGCAGGTCGATACCGCGCGCGATGAGATCGGAACAGATGAGCCTGTAGCAGAGAGAAAAGAGAGTCAGTCTTGTCAAGTGTGACAAAAGGTCGGCGAAGCTCACATCTGAATCTCGCCCTTCTTGAAACTAGCGAGTATCCTGGTCCTCTCACCCGAAGGCAGCTCGGAGGAGTAAGCCTTGACGACCACTTTCTTGACCTCCTCTCCATCCTTGGTGGCATCGGAGCGAGCCTGCTCGAAGAACTCGACAAGCTTGGCGAGTCGAGTAGCCGCCTCGACGGACTTGGTGAAGCACAGTGCGGAGGAGAGGGAGTGAGTGTGAAGGAGGTGGAAGAGGTAGAGAGGCTTGTGGGTCGAGGGGGAGAAGATCATGTGCTCCTGTGAATGCGAGAAGGGGGTCAGCTAGCGAAAGCGGTAAGAGAAGCGAGCGAATCGCACCTTGAGCTGAGCGGGGAAGGTGAATTTAAGCTCGTTGTCGATACCCTCGTCCTCGGCGTGAGGGTCGAGCGCATCCTCGACCGAGATGTAGATGGGGCGGTGAAGGTGCAGAGCGTCAATCTTGGCGGGGTCACGCGAGAGGGTCGCCGAGAACAGCAGCTTCTGGCACTGTAGACGAAGGAGATCAGCGATGTCTTCGGTTCACGCAAGAGAAGAATGAGCGTTCCGACGGCTGCGAGCGAACGTCCAGATCCGAGGCGACGCGACCAATCTTGGCATCCCACCACTCGGGCGCGAGAGCGTCGGCGACCCCAGGGTTCCGCTCAGTGAGGACCTCGGTCGCTGATGAAGGCTTAAGCGCGGCGAGGATGCTTGGTAGCCAGTCGTGGAAGGATTGGGTGAGGAGACGATCGGCCTCGTCGACAACCTGGAGAACGCGAAGTCAGCACCGAGCAGGAGAGAAGCGGAAGGATGCTCACCAGGTAGCGCAAGTGCTGCAAAGAGAACCCAAGTGTAGCGCGAATGTGATCCATGAGACGTCCAGGGGTGGCGATGAGAATGTCGATTTGGCTCGAGCCGCCCTCGATGCTCCTGCGAGAAGCGGGTCAGCGAGAGTCACAGCGTTGCAGGATTGCCCAACTTACTCATCGACGTTGTCTCCGACGAGCGAGACCTGCTCGTGCGCGAAAGAGTGCTGTCCAGTAGCGGTGCCGACCTGCGAGGAGGGGCGAATTAGCAGAAGCTCTCGCGACAATGCTCTCGGGGGAACCCACCTTCAAGCCAGTACCCTTGCCGAATTGCTCAAACGTCTCGCGCACTTGGGCGACGAGATCACGAGTAGGGAGAAGGATGAGAGCGCGAAGACGGGTGACGACGCGGGGAGCGAGGGTCTGCAAAGGGAGAGGTCAGTCGCCGCGAGGGCAAAAGCTAGCAGAGCACACGCACCTCGACGATAGGAACGACGTATGACAGCGTCTTTCCACTTCCAGTGGGAGCCGACACGCAGAGGTCTTGAGGAGGAGCAAATGCCGAGTAGAGGTAGGTCGGCGAGCCGGGAGGCAGGAGCAGAGGGAGAACGGCCGTTTGCACTGGAGTTGGAAGCGATTCAGCAATAGTCCAACACATACATTAGACAGTACACTCACCAGCAAATGCCTCGGTGATACCCATTTCGGCCAACCTCTTCCTTCCCTTCTCGCTGACTCCAAGCTCCTCGCCCTCAATCTTGAGCTTCATCTCCGGATCCACCACCCTCTTGTTCCTCACGCTCTCGTGTACATTCAGATCACTCAGCGTCTTCTTGCTAGGCGCAGCGGGCCTCATCGCTCCTGGCAGACGAAGAAGAGGGGCCGGCTCCTCTTTGGTGATGGGCTCGATGTCGACGACGGGAGTGGGAGAGCGGGAAGGGAGATGAGGGGGTCGGTCGACATTGTCGGTGGGTATGAGGGTCGATTCCTCCTCGGCAGGAGCAGCTAGGCGGCGCTGCTCACGCTTGAGGCGCTTGGCTTCCTTGCGAGCGAGACGAGCGGCCTCCTCCTCGGCAGCTTCGATGGCGGCGGTGTCGGGCTCAGCGGGGGTGGCGGTCTCGGCGTCGACCTCGATGGGAACAGGTTCGGAAGCGGAAGCGGCGACGACGGGTGTAGGCTTGGGAGCGGCGGCCTTGGGAACCACTCGAGGGGCAGGGACGGGGACCTCTCCTCCTTCGGCCTTGAGCTTGCGAATCTCGGCCTTCTTAGCATCACGCTTGATCTTGCGCTCCTCCTTCTTCTTGAGGATCTCCTGCTTCTTCTGCTCGGCCCTCTCCTTGTCGTCCTCATCCTCGCTACTCGACTCCGACTCCGACAGCGGCTCGCCGGCTTCCTTCCTCCGCTCAATCTCGGCCAGCTTGGCCTTGGCCTTCTTGCTCAGCTTGCCCTCCTTCTTGGGCGCGTTGGGCATTCCCGCCTTCCTTCCCTTTGCGCGATCCTTCTTGGCCTTGAGGTAGCGAAGCCGAGCGGGAGTCTGCGCCTGAGGCTTCTTCTTCTTGCCTTCCTGTGCCAGCGCTGGTGCTGCTCCCATGCGCGAAGGGTGAATGGCCATTCCTACCCCAGGCTCGACCGGTGCAGAAGTGCCATCGTACTCGTCGGCGCCGGCGGGGGTCGCATAAGAGGAAGGGTACGAAGAGGCGGGTGGCGGGGGTACGTAGGAAGATCCGGAAGGAGGTGCTGGGTTGGTGTCGAAGGTGACGGTTCCCTGGCCTAGACGAGCTGCACGCTTCTCCCTCTTGATACGCTTCTCCCTGTCGGCGGGCGATTCTCCTGCGGCGGGCTGCCATTCGGCGATGGGAGCGGCTGGGGCGGGCGCTGCACCATTCTCGAGTCCTGCTTCTGAAGCGTTACGCTTCTTTGAGGCGTCTGCCATGTTACTACGAGGCGCTGGAGGTGGTGCGCTGGGTCGACGAAAGTGCGGCTGGTTTACAACGGGCTGGCGAAAACCTGCTGTGGTTGGGCGAAGCAGCTGCTGTCGGTAGAGTGCCGAGTGGTACAAGCTGCTGTGCTACGAGCGGCGAGAAGTGAGTCGAGGTGAAGATGGGGAGCAAGCTGAGCGGGACGCGCGAGATTTCTCAGAGCAAAGTCGTGAGCCTCCTCTTCAGTCCACTTGCGAAGGAGGGCGCTTATAGGCTGAGCGGAGGTCGCGTAGGTGAGTCAGGATTGCATGCAGTGTGCATCTCGGCCTTGCGAGCACTCTGCAGCTCTCTTGCGAGATTCGGCGTTCGCTTCGCAGCCGCTTCGGCGTTGCCTCTAGCTTGCTCCGACGAGGTCGCATGCACAGGTGGTCGTTTCAATGTGTTAGAGTTACTAGTGGAGCGTAAGACAGTCGTGAGGGGTGTAAGGTAGAGCAAGTGAGGGGCAGCAAAGGCTACAATCAAGGGTAATGAGAGGGGAAGGGTCGTTAAAAGGTGAATGGGGTGGGATGAGAAGATGTATGTCCATCGTGCAGTGGTGTCGTAATCATGTCGTTTTGTTGTCGTCCATCGTCCATCTTTCATCAGCGTCGAAGCACCGCCTCCAGCTTGCCCCTCGCCGTCTCCCTCTCCTTCCTCTTCGGCGATCCTACCAACCTCTCACTCGCCATCTTCTCCTCCTCATTCGGTTCCTCAGGCGAGAGCGAGAACGTCGGGATCCCCTCCTCGCCAGGAATCTGGCGGAAGGCAAGGTTGCTCGGCGGTGAGGAGGGGGAGGAGAGGATGTTGGCCGAGGGGAAGGGGGCGCGGAGAATTGGGTTCTTGGTAGTGATGGGAGAAGGGAGCTCGGCGAAGGGCGAATCAGGAGGGAAGACGGTCGAGTAGCAGGGATCGCAGGCGCGGGCGAGGAGGTCGGGGCGGTTGGGCTCGGTGGAGGAGGGAGGGATGATGAAGAACTGTGGGAAGGAAAGAGTCAACGTGGTATCGACTACAGCTAGGCGAAAGCACGAGGCACTCACGTTGTCCGAGCAGCCGAAGCAGACGACCGAGCCGCAGAGGCGACAGTGATGCCTCCTCTTCCACAGCGAGAAGGCGTCGTTGCACTTCATACACCTCTCCGCCTTGGAGTCGGGCACCCACACCGGTGCCGAGTAGTGGTCGATCACTCGGTACTCTTGCGCCTTGCTCGTCGAGTCGCTCTCCTCCTTGGCAGGGAAGAAGCCCTTCTCCCCTTCCAGCTCGAGCGGCGAAGTCGGCTGCGATGAGCGATCCACCGTGGCCATCGAAGCCGGGCTCTCGGTGATAAACCTCGTGAGCTCGTCGACTGGTGTGGCGGGGATGACGCCGAGCTGGGGCGCCGGGAGCGAGCCTTGCGGGGAGAGGAAGTGGCGGTGAGCAGAGGAGGTGGCGGGTAGCGAGACCCTTCGCTCGCGACGAGTGGTGTTAGAGTGTTGGTGGAATACGTCGTGAGAGAAGGAGGAGGAGGTGTCGTCGGCGCGTTGAAGGGTTCGGCGGTCGCGGAGGAGGTCGGCTTTGGCGTCGCGGAGGGCGTCGATCCAAGAGGTCTTGTCGTCGAGGTTGTCTATAGGACGAGTAAGGGTCAGCGAGGAATTCCTTAAATGGCAGCCACGGACATACCAGCGTAGACAGCAAACGACTTCTCTGAGCTCAAGATCTGGAACCCATGCTCCCTTCCCTTCTCCGACGAGTCCTCACCGACGACGGTGATATCTTCGAGCAAGAAACGCCGGTGCAGTCGGTACTGCGCCTGTCCCGTCGAACCACTTCCCGCTCCCGAGCCAGCATGACCCTTCTGCGCCGCCTGCTCCGGCGCACCTCCCGCCATGCCCAACCATCCTGCCATCTCTCCTCCACTCGCATGAATGAGGACATCGTTGAAGAGAAGAAAGTGCGGACTTGCTCTTTGCCTCGGCGGTCGAGCTTGCGGATGTTTCCGGTCTTGAGAAGGCGGCGACCGGGGGAGAGGAGAGGAGCGTCAAGATTGGTGAAGGAGCGTTGGAGGTCGAGGATCTGGAGGTCGGAGGTGTAGGCGTGGATTTGCGAGTCAAGATGGGTAGCGACTGCGAGAGGGGGAGTTCAGCTTTTCGCTGTTCAATACAGCGCGTTGCACAAGCTCACCAGAGTCGACGGTCTGCCATGCCTTCGTCAGATCTTTGAGATCAGGATGATCCTTCTCGGTGAGCTTGATAAGGTCGGCGAGGAGGAGGCGATATCTCGGCACGCGCTGCACGATGTTGAGCAGCATCCCTCCCAGCCCCAAGTTCCTTCCCGCGCCCATGCTCCTCCTCTCCTCACAGAAGGCCTGCCATCTCACACGATCCTCGACCGAGCTTGGCGTCGATCCGTTCAGACCCGATACGACGGGTGCCGAGAGCGGAGCCTCCAGTCCCGAAAGTCGAGCGAGCGAGGCGGAAAAATTGGAGACGAAGAGGGAGTATTGCTTGAGGAAAGGGAGGATGGGAAGGAGGGCTTTGCCGACGCCGAGCGGAGGAGCAGGCGGGCGACGCTCTCTCTTGCCTGATGACATCGTCCTCCGTCGCCGCATGTCGTCGTCCTGCGACAGGTCTCCCTCGAGTGGGGTATGGATGCCTTCGCTATCCTCCGTACCTCCGCTGCTGCAAAGCTCGGGCTCGGGCGAGCCGGCGAGCGATGTAGGAGGGCTGAGGGAAGGGAGGTGGGCGAGACTGGGTCGAGTGCTGAGCGGGACGGGCTGCGAAGGGCGGTCGGGGATGGCATCGTCGAGAGCGGCGAGCATCTCGTGCGAAATGTTGAGCACGTCGGTGAAGTTGGAAAAGATCTCGCCGACCTCTTTGCGCGCGAGGATGGGGAGAGAGCCGACCGAGGTGGAGGCGGAGGTGAGAGAGGCGTATGTGTCGGTGCTCGTGTTGGTGGTGGCGGAGGAGATCGACTCGACTGTCGAAGTGCGGGAGCGATTGAGCTCGGTGAGAGGTTGAGGCGTGCAGATTGAAGCTCGGGACGACATGGTCGGGCGAAGGATGGGCGAGGTCGGTGCGGAAGGGACGGAGGTACGAGTGGAGTTGCGACGATGAAGGGGGTCATTGAGAGGAAGGGCGTTGAGGAGCGGCTGGTAGTAGTGCTGCAGAAGGAATGATGTTAGCTCGGCGTTGGACGTGCACAACGACCGTACTCACCTCGTCGATCTCTTCCAGGACGGTAACGTAAGCTCGCTCCGTCTCTCTGAGCTCCTCTGCGACATACCACCTCTTCTGCTCCCTCTTCGTCCTTTCCTGCTCCCGCTCGGCCGTCGTTCCCCTCGGCCTCGTCTCGACTGGCTGATCCTCCTTCGCTTCCTTGCCGAGAGGGCTAGCTCGACCCCTGCTGCTACTTCTGCTGCTGGACCGGCTCGGAGGTAGTGGTCCGAGCGAAAAGGGGCGATAGCTGCCATCGAAGGCGGGAGGAGTGGGGAGCGAGTTGCGCTTGGGGTTGCCGGGGCGAGGTGAGCCTTGCGGAGCGAAGCTGACAGGGCGAGGGAGAGGACCGGCTCGACTGGGTGAGATGCTTCGACGAAGAAGAGGTGGTCGTCCAGGAGAAGCGTTGGCCGAGCCGCCGTTCGGCGTCGTTGCTTCCTCGTCCTCCTCGGGCAGGCTGTCAAAGCTCGACATGCTAGCCATGCTCATGCGATTGCCCGCGGTGGCAAAGTACGAGCCTCCACTCTCGGCGATCGAGTGGGTCTTGGTTTGCACGAGATTGGCGGGCGAAGAGACTCGGCGAGAGCGCATGAGGAGGTGACGAGGAGGCGACACTGCCGAGCTCTCCCGTTGGCGAGGGATTGGCCCATCTTCCTCGTCGACGTCGGGCGTTTTGGGGAAGCTGAAGCGAGTGGCTTTGCTTTTGGGCGGGAGATCGGTAGCAGCGCGAGGAAGGGGAAGGGGTCGCCGAAGCGCCGAGGTCGGCGGAGAGTTTGCAGGGAAGGGCTGAGCCATCAAAGGGGGTAGTATGGGAGGTGTGGCGCAGGTTCTGGTGGAAGTGAGAAGTGGAAGAGGGTGTTGGTGATCTGCGAGCGGAGAAGCTGCTTTCGGGGCTGCGAAGAGAGAGGAGACAGGCAGCATCACTGTGTAGGGCTCTCCTGAGCTGTACTTGCTAACTCGGCACCCAGTTGCCCCAAAGTGACCCTCCTGCAGGCGAAGGCGTCACTTGTTCAAAGGAGACGCGAGGCCTGCGCTCCGAGCGGCTCGATTCCAGCTTCGGCGCCTTGTACAGGAGCGAGGACGGCGCAGGAGTGGCTCGGAGATGCTGTAGGAGCTTAATGCTGAACCTTTGCAGCCGAACCAGCCAGCGTCCTTCCCGAGCTACGGCTGCTTCTGCTCGTGCTCCGGCGCCTGACCAGCTCCAGATGCACGAGAAGCCCGCACGCTGCTCTGCTAGAGCTGTCAGGCTACAGCGCGGCAGTAGAGCTCACCTTTAGCTCGTTGCCACCCTCTGTCCTCGCTGTCTGAGAGCGTCTGTAGCTGGCGTGAGCGGACGCGAGCTGTTGTTTGACGAGGGGGAAGGAGAGGAGGAGCCTAATGAGGTACAGAGTCGTAGCAGTCGTAAGGTCGTCCAAGAAATGTCGTGAAGGGTCGTCCAAGTCGTGAAAGCGCGAGTCAAACGGAATTTTTAGGAGCAGAGGAGCGAGAGGGAGGGCTCGAGCGCGTATGTTCAAGAGCAGGTTGAGTGTATGCTCGTTTCAGATGGCTGCAGAGGCGGTTCTGCGAGTCTAGTACCGTCCTGCAGGTGTTTTTAGTCTGCCATCAAGCCCTTGGAGACCACACAAACCTCCTCCGAATCATCGCCGAGCAGATCCCCCTTCCTTCGGCTGGCACTCGCCGGCAGCCTTCGGTACGGCCAACAATGATATCACCAGCAAAGATCAGCAGATGCCTCGCCTCATTACCACCAGCTTCCTCGGAGGGAGACGACTCCTGAGCTCGGCGCTGTCCTTTTAGCCCACACCAGCCCCTTCGCTCCTTCCTCCCTCCAGCTCGCTTGCTTCTTCGCTTCTTCGACAGAGTGACATGAGAACCTCACAAGGTCTGCCGACCTGTATGATCGTCTCATCTAAGCCGCCCTCCGTGCTCTCGGCGCTGACCTCGGACCCCGCTCTTGTGCTCGCAGACGCTTCTGGTACCTCCGGAACTCATCAGACACCTCTTCCCACCTTATCACCAACATCACTCTCGTTTGACAAGCTGAACAAGCTCACCGACGAGCATTCAGCGGCTCTCGCGCAAGTGCACCATCGGCGGCGAGAGGCTCTCGATGCTCGTGAGCAGGAGCTGCAGCTAAAGCAGAGGAAACTGGAGGGGTATCAGAGGAAGAGAACCGAGACGGAGGAGGCTCGAAAGGCTTTGAACGGGTACATGGAACGAAAGGTGGGCTTCGGTTCCATCTCCGAGCTGCCAGTGTTGGGCGCCTCTCTCTCCGCCTAAGCTGAACTAATCCTCGTTCTGATCTCGTTCTGATCTCACAGGCAAAGAAACAGCACGACCGCGAGTTCCTTGCAGACCACGAGAAACAGGCTCGAGAGCCTGAAACTGGTCCCCTCCGCCTCAATCTACGGCCTGCGCAACAGCACGCTACCTCCTTGAGCTCAAAACACTGGGAAGCAGCATTTCCTCCCCCCCGTCCCAGATCTCAAGCCGCTTCGTTTCACTCAGGCGAGTTCGACGAAGGAGGCTCGGCGAGCCCGACAAGTTTAAGGACAATGATGCTGCAGAGTGAGTCGGTCTTGAAGGGGGTAAAGGGTACTCTTCGCTTGCTGACGTGGCCCACTGTCCAGCGTGGCGCCGCGATCGATCCTCGAAAGCAGACAGAGAGCGTATCGCCAATGCCGAGCGGGAAGGGGTCGACCCTTCCCAGCGATGTAAGTTCATCTTGCAATTGTTCAGGCTCAGTAAAGCTCAAGCTGACTCACGATACGAGCTCGCAGCATTTTTCCCCTTCAGCCGCCATACCCCCGAGCCTGCAGCCCAGCGCAAGACCATGAGCTGGCCAGTCGTTTTCAACCGGCAACAGCGAGGTGCGCTCCGTATCGCTTCGATCGCGTCTCCAAGAGTCGTTGAGAGCTAAATGCTGTCTTAAAAAGGTGATGAGATGCCCGCGAGCCGCTCCGGCATGTTTGGGCGGCCCCGCAAGACGGCGACGTCGTGAAGTGGAAGTTCGGCGATGGCGTTGAAGGCCAGAAACAGTCACTCTTGCAGTAGAAACGAGCTGCATTAGCGTTCAGATCCGCAATCAAAATCCAGCGGGACTACAGACTGGGTCCAGGCGGCTAAATTGCCATCCTACACCTGCTCAGCGGTTCTCAGACCTTCGCCGAACTCCTTACAACGAGCGAACGGGGCTTTTCCTCCCTCATACCTGCTCTCACCTCTCCGACCCGCTCTCACAGCATTGTTCTCTCTCTAAAAGTACAAGTCACATCTACAGTACTCATCTCGCTCCAGACTGCTCCAGATATTCCCGAGGTGGGCTTCGCCGAACTTGTCTCCGAAACCTTCCAGCTGACCTTGTCACGCACACCCACAGCACAATGCTCGAGGACCACCTCACGCTTATCCTCGTCGCCGAACTCGCCATCATGGCTCTTTTCATCTACGCCGCGCTGCTGCCGACGAGGGTGCAGTGGAGGACGATGCTGGAAAGGCTCAATGCGGCCACGCCTGGGTGCTGAGAAGCAGTAGAAGGAGGGTTGGGGGATTGAATGCACCGCTAGATACCACCATGCCTAACTAGTAGCACAGTCGGCGCCCCTAAGTGACCTCAGCCGACGCGGGGCCTCGCTCGCAAGGGTTCGCTTTGCTCCATCTCGCTCGTTTCGCGCTCGCCGGCTTCGGCTCAGCAGGATAACGCTCTCACGTACTCGACAACCCGCTGGATTGCTCTACAACACGCTCTGCTCACCTGCAGCACTCGGCAAACCCCCGTCTATTTCCACCACCTCCGACCCGGCGCCTGCAGCTCGCCGTCGCCATGACCGGCGCTCACTCGAAGCAGCTCTTGGAGACTATCGCGAGTAGTGGAAAAGCCTCGATCGCTGTCATACTGGTGCTGGTGAGCTTCTGCTGGCGATTCGAGGACGTGGGGTATCGAGAGCTCACCAGTCGCTTCTCTGCGCCTTGCAGCTGTACGGGTACATGCTGCGAAAGAAACGGTGGATCAGCAAGGAAGGCGAGAAAGTGAGCTGCACGACCTTGCCGGCAAGCTGCAGCGTATAGAAGAGCTCACGTCTCGTTCGCAGAACATCTCGTCCATGGGGACGACCTTCCTCCTGCCCGCGCTGCTGTTCAGCGAGATAGGACCACTCGCTACGCCGAGTAATCTCATGACCTGTACGTCCTCCGCCGCTGGTCTAGTGCAACCTCTGACCGACCCTTCTCGGCGCAGACTGGCCGATCCTCCCCCTCTCGCTTCTCTTCCAGCTCATCTCGCTCTGCGTGGGACTCATCTCGCATCGCTTCGGGACCCCGCAGCACTTGTACGTCCCTCCCACGCTTCCCGTGGACCTTGTAGCTGCTCGTCTGTCCCGCCGAGCAGCTTCACCTCTTATCACCGAGCTGATCTCCTGCGCTCGCAGCGTACCCGCCTTCGTCTTCAACAACGTGACGAGTCTTCCCCTTCTCCTCGTCTCCGTACTCAGCCAGACTGGCAGCCTCGATAGCCTGGTCATGCCAAACGACACCCTCGCCTCGGTCGTCAAGCGGATGAACGTCTACATCCTCCTCAATGCTCTCATTGGGAACCTGACTCGGTTCGCGCTGGGTCCTTTCCTCATGTCAACGTACGTTCTATCTCAGCCTAGCGAAGAGCGAGAGAACCGGTAGCTGATCTCGCCTTCTCGCCTTCGCAGCCACAAAGACGTCGTCTTCCTCCACCCTCACGCCGACGATCCCACGACGCCTCCCGATGAAGGAGCTATCCGACTTCCCGAGACGACCGATGATGAGGAAGTCGAGGCAGCAAAGCCGACAGGACTCGGCGAGAAGGCCGTCGCTGGAGTGAAGACTGCTTGGGAGTGGACGGTCAAGTGCCTCAACCCGCCACTGGTAGGAGGACTCGCCGGTATCATCCTCGGTGTCATTCCGTGGACTCAGTACGAGCTGTTCAATGCGGAGGGATGGTTGAGCCCGTACGTTCCGCTCTCCTTGCACTTTTATACCGTTCGGAGCTACAGCTGACTCCCCTCACTTGCTCCCACAGTATCGCTCAATCCATCCAAAGTGTCGGCGCACTCTACACCGCTCTCCAAATGCTCGTCCTCGGCGCCCACCTCTACAGCAAGACTGGCTCGTCGAGCGCCAAAGCCCCCGTCTTCGTCCTGCTCTGGCTCTTCACCTACCGCTTCTTCATTGCGCCTGCGATTAGTATCGCGACCGTGTACGGACTGCGTCAAGCGTTCCCCACTCTCATCGTACGTCCGACCTTTCTTTCTCTTCGCCGACCTTGACTCGGCGCTGAACTCGCCCTCCTCACCCTCCCTCGTCTCTCTCGCACAGACCCCCGACCCCGTTCTCGACTTTGTGCTCTCCATCTCCAACGTCGGCCCCCCAGCTCTAACCCTCTCCGCCATCGCCAACATGGCGAACCTCCCCTCCGACGCCGAGGGCCAAATCGCTCAAACGCTGACGCTCTCGTACGCTGTTACGCCGTTGATTGCGCTGAGCGTGACGGCGGCGTTGCAGGTGGTGCAGTTGAGTGGGGTGGGAAGGTGAGGTGAAATGGGAGAGTAGAGATGGAGAAGGGTTAGATACGGAAAGTCTGCCGAATCGATGCTCGTTCGCAGTAGGCGAGAGGGGGCAGAGGCAAGGAGAGGAGGAGGTATTTTGCAAGCTCAAGCGTCTACCTGTACAGCACGTCATAGTGGCCCGGCCCTGCGAATCGTCAAAGAGTCAGCTCGCTCCTCCCTCGAATCGCCGGGCTCAACTCACTGTACAACAGCGCGCCGTTCAGCTTCTCCTCGCTCTCACTCTCAAACTCCACGAAGTCAACCTTGACATCCCCGTTGTCTGCTGCGCCGAAGCCGAAGCCACCGGGAGGCGCGCCCGACTGGTCCAAGTAGGCGATCCTGGTGTACACCGAGAGCGCGCGCGTGAGGGCGGTGATCTGGATGTGGTCTGCTTCCTTGTTGACAGCCTGTGAATGAGCGGGAGGGTCAATTACTGCCTCGGAAGAGCAATAGCAGGCGTGGGAGCGACTGAGCGATTCGGCCGAGCAAGAAGGAAGAGCTTACCTCGACGTGGAAGCCGCAGAACTGGTCCATGGTCGGCGCTCCTCCTTCCAGCATGAAGCGAGGGTCATCCTCGAGGCCGAAGAGGAAGGGGGTATAGTCGTCGGCGTTGGCGCGGAGGAAGGCCGAGGTGAGGAGACGGAGGAAGACGATGACGGCGCTTTGTGGGAGTGAGAGTCAGCGTCAGGTAAGAAGCAGTGGTAAGAGAGCTCACTTGGAAGTCTCCGCGTCGTTGAAGGAGGCGTGAAGGGAAGTAGCGGTCGGCCGAGGGGCTTTCGAGTCTGGGCCGAGTGCGAGAAGGAGGTCACGAAGAGGCTCGTAGAAGTCGTCGTAGCTGTAGCAGACCAGAGTCAGTCATGCGCATATCCGTGTCGAATCGAGCAGTAGCTTACATGTCCTTCATGAAGCCAGCCTGGTCCAGCAGCGGCAGGAGCGACTCAATCTTGGCTAGAGCGAGCTGAGCGGCCGTAGGAGGGAGTGGGAGCAAGCGTTCGAGGTAGGAGAAAGCGAAGGCGCCTGTTTGAGAGCACAGTGTGAGCTTCCACTTCACGTTCGGCGCATGGGAAGCAACGACTCACGGTAGAAGCAGTCGCCGTCGCCCCTCAGCCTGCGCAGACCGGTCCATCCATCTCTCTCTAGCGACTTGATCTTCTCCAAGAAGGTACTGCTTTTGTACTCGTCGCTCAATCGCTCCAGCGGTTCCAGCTCGCCGACCAGAGGGCGCTTCGACGCCTCCTCCGTCTTGAGCTCTTGTGTAAGAGAGGCGACCTGTCAAGAGGAGCGTGAACACGGACCGTGTGCTACAGCTTGGTAGCAGCTCACCTCGTAGTCGGTCAAGTCTGAAAGCTTGCGCTGGTCCAGAGGGAGCTGAGCGTTGTCGGCCATGACGCGTCGACTGATGCTGTAGGGGAAGTAGGCGGAGGTGTAGGATGTAGGAGCAGAGGCAGGTAGGCTTTAGGAAGCGCTTGAGGTGCTGTAGGTCGATGCGAAGTGACGAGCAAGTTGTGGGAGAGGACAAGAAGCGAAGGCGGAGCAATCGCGCTTCTTGTGGTCTGCTGAGATCCCGTCATTGGGCTCGGTAGACAAGGCTCGATTATATAACTGCACTTTTGAGCCTGTCAATCGGCCTTTTAGGTGGTACATACCCGTCGCAGGGGCTCGGTCGAAGGTCCATTCGGTGACAGCAGCAGCGTACAGCTGTAACGGCATCAAATCGACTCTCTTGGCCTGTCGGCGGGCTGCATGTAGTACTAATCTGACCTTCAGCCCACGAGCAGTTGAAAGACAGGCTCCGTTCATTGAAGTGTCTGCTCGGCGTCGACCTCTCCGCCGAAACACGAGCAGGACGACTCTAGGGCGAGCAATCGCCTGACATACTATAGGTGGGTGCTTCTATACTGGTTTGAGGCCGCTTACAGATCCCGAAAAGCTTGTGCAGCTCTCCAGCGTTGCTCAAAGCAGGTTATCAGCCCTCGGCGAAGCGCTGTAGCCTCGTCAAGAGCCTACAAAAGGTCAGAGAGATAAACTGTACACTCTTGCATGCTGTTTCACTCGACTTACAACACTGCATTGACTTCCCAGCTGCCCTAAAAACGACCGAAGAGAGAGCTCCCCGCTCGTTGCGCCTCTCTCCCTCCTCCCTCATCTTCGACTTGACATGGCGACGCCTCTAGAGCGAGCGCGGCTCTTCAGGGAGAGACAGACAGCTCAGGCTCAAGCTGCTAGCGCCCCTGCTGCTCTTATACAGCAGCAACAGCCCGCCTACGCCGCTTCCTCCCTCCCTCCCGTTTCGTCGCCTCTCCCGCCGCCCAATGCTCAAAGAGGAGGCTGGCCCGAGTTCCCTGGAAGTAGCTCCGCACCGCAAGCTCCCGCCCCTCTCAGTCCCGCTCCGCCAGGCCTGACTCCCTCGCCGTCTCTGCCGCCCACCCCCACTTCGACGGTCCAAGATCTTCGCTCCCAACTCCTCAACACCGAAGTAGCTCTCAACGGCGAGCGCGCGGCTCACCACCAGCTCAAAGAGGAGCATCGCGCGCTGGTGGAGCAGAAGCAGAGGGAGATTGACGCGCTCAAGCAACAGCAGCAGCAGCAGGCGGCCGGTCGCTCGGCGTTGACGTTTGACAAGTTGACCTCGGCGGCGGATGGACTCGATGCGCTTCAACTCGGCATCAAAGTAGACGACAAGACTGTGGTGGCCAAGTACGAATCTCTGGTGCGTCTTCTGAGGAGGACCGAGCGTCGCCGTCCGTTCAAGCTTCAAGCTGACCTCGGTTCCCTCTCGCAGATGGAGTCTCACCGTCACCTCGAGCGTCTCTGGAAAGGTGCTCTGCACGCCATCGCTATCGAACGCACCGGCTCGGAGACCCTCTCGCAGCACCTTCGCCAAATCAACCAGGAGGAGATCCACGCTCACTTTAGCTCGGCCGAACTCCCCGTCACCGAGGGGTTGCTGGCGTCTGGAGAGCCCGTCATCACCAAGGAGGAGGTATGTCTTTACACTGCATTACTCCCTTCCTCGCCTTGTCCCCGGAAGTCACCCTTCGGCAGCTCATTGACGCCCTCTCCGTTTACAGCTCGCCGCCGAGAAGGCTCGCTCGGCCAAGGTCGACACCAAGCTCAACTCGACGAAGCGCGACCTTGACGTCAAGATCTCCGAATGCGCGAGCTGGAGGAAGAAGGCCGAAGATATGGCCGAGAGCCGCGAGCAGCCGTCTCGCAAGACGGTCAGTAGTCTTCTCTACACGCTCCTTACGCTTCTGCTCCAGCTCTTGAGCAGAATGCTGATTAGGTCGCCGCCCTCTCCACCTCCTCGCTTTCTGAAATCGCCTTCGGATGAACAGCAAGTTCTTCAGGCCGACTTGACGAGGGTGACCGAGGAGCGCGATGGCTTGAAGAGCGAGGTGGAGAAGAGCTTGAGGAACGCCGAGAAGCTCGAGAAGGAGCTCGCCAAGTTGAATGAGAGGTCGATGAAGTGGGAGGAGGAGAGGAAGGGATTGCTCGAGGCGAGGAAGTCGGCCGAGTCGGAGGCTGAGAGGTTGAAGGGTGGGTCTCCTGATTGGCGCTCGCTCGGTGCTCTGGCTGACGACCGGTCTTACTCGCAGCCGGATCGCAGCTTGACCACCACCGTCGCTCGCCTACCCCCTCCACCATGTCGACCGTGTCAGAGGGACAGCAGAAGTTCGTCATCAACCGCCTCATCGCTCAGGTCAAGCAGCTCAAAGCCGAGTTGGCGGCCAAGTCGAATGAGAATGGTGCGCCTCTTCTCGTATCGAGCTGCCGAGACCCGTCGCTGACCTTTGCGCTCGTTCACAGCCGAGCTGATGATGAAGCTCGTCGAAGGAGGGGATGAGTAGGGCTGATCCGTGGCTCCGATACCCCCGCTCAGCTTCGTAGCCTGCTCTGATACTGTACAGAAGTGTGGCTTTGTGAAGTCAATCCCGAAAGAGGCCGTGGAGGCCCGGAAAGGCAGCGCCGAGCAGTTAAATAGTCTGCGAAGGGAGCTGCAGAGGTAGTAGAGACATAAGAGAGCCGAGTAAGGACTTTCAGGGATCTACTACTCGGGCCAAAAGAACGAAGCGCCCCGTTCATACCCGCTGCGACAGATCTGAAAAGACTCGCTCCGAGCGAGTCTGCTCGGCGCTCGGCCATGCCGGGAAAGCAAAACAATACTGGGGCTCGGAATCGGGCTGATTATGCTACAGCAGAGATAGCAGACTGTATCACTGTTCTCCAGCTGACTCTGAGAAGACATGGACAACGAGCCAGACCCGCCCACAGCGAGTTCGACCTGGCCGTCTGCCTCTCTCGCTTCTCCCACATCTTTGCTCGTTCTCGCTTCGACTCGACTGCCGCTCTTCGGCGATACGCGTACAGCTGCTAGGTGAGCTACAGTTTCATCCCTACCACTTCGACACCTCCCTACACCCCTGCAGCTCGCTCCACGTTGCCCCCTTCACCAGCTCATCAAGCTCAAGCGCGCTGACGCTCTTGTTGTTCTGCAGGCTCTCACTCGCTCTGGAAGCTCTCTCGTCGCCAAGAGCACTACAAAGCAACACCTCGAAGCTCTACTCGACTACATCTTCCCACGCCCGCTCGTCCTCCTCTCGTCGCTCGCCGCTCGCACTTAAAGCTCAGTATGGCCGAATGGAACGACTTGCCGACCGAGCTGAAGGCGCTGGTGGTGCGGATGGTTGACGATGATGACGAAGTGCGACTCGGGGAAGCTTGTGCAGGAGACGACAGCTTCGATGCGCTGCTCGCTCTGAGCTCGATGGACCGCGAGTTGCGTGCCCTCGCTGCCCCAATTCTATGGCAGGTGAGCTGCTTCAAAGGTCGATGTGGGACGAAAATGACTGATCCTACTGCCCTCAGACCCTCGACCTCTTCCACCGGTCCCTGCTCCGTCACCACCGATTCGCCTCGGACCTGAGCTCACGCGGTCACTACGTCCGCACGCTGCACCTCTTTCGTCCTGTCAACAACACCACGTTCTTCCCGTCAGTCGTAGAAGCGTATGCCGAGGTCTTAGCGACCACTCCTCATGTCGAAAGCCTCAGACTACGCCGCTTCACCTCGGCCGTCGTGACCGGACTAGTCCCTCTCCTGCCTACGACCTTCGCTTTCACTCTTCGGCGCCTCGAGCTGCGTGCAGGATTTGGAGACCATGTTGGATTCGTCGAAGCGGTCGCAGCTGCCGCCCTCGTTTACGCCCTCCCGAGCTTCGTCGTGGTCCAGCTGTCGGGGTTCAACCAAGAAGATGATGGCGCCCGTCTCCTAGTCAAAGCTCTCCGACAACTTCGCCATCTTCGGGAGCTCTACATCGAGGTCGGCAAGGGCATCGTGCATAGCAGTCTGACAGAAGGGTGGAGTGCCTCCCTCGACGCGCTTCATCTGGACGACGTCAACGGGAACAGGCAGCTGCCGGTCCCCGCCTTCCAAGCACTCATCCAGCACCACGCAAGCACTCTCAAGAAACTCACAGTACCATACTACTTCGGCACCAATACGTTCCCCCAGTTCGGCCTCCCCAATCTTCATCATCTCGTGCTCTGGCTCGACGACACCTCGGCGTCGCTTCCTCTCTCCTTCTCGGCGTCCCCCTTACGGCGACTCCAAGCCCAAATTATTGGAGAATCTGGAGATGTGAGGGAGCCGATAAATGCGATGGCACAGGCTGTTGGTCAGCATCGGGGCACGCTCGAGCAGGTCGCGGTGGTGGTGTCGGCGATAGAGCTTGCTGGCGTCGAGGATGAAGATGCGGTCGTCAGGTTGAGCGAGTTGTGCGATAGGAACAACATAGGCTTTGACTACGAGTTGACAGAGCCGTAATGTCGAATGGTGGCCAATCGCTCTCGTGAGAGAAGGGAGCGTCGCTCTCGCCAGTCAGCTCTCGGCGAGAAGTACCGCCAGTAGCGCCAAGAGACTGTGAGTCGTGGAGCAAATCATGTTGCAACTCGTCAAAGGCTCGACAATACGCAGTCAACGCCGAGAGCACAATCTACTCAAGCTTCTTGCTACGGTAGAGGAGGATGTAGGCGCAGTGGTCCTCTCCTGCGTGGTGAAGAGGGTCAGTGATCGAGTAAGAGCGTATCAGCGAGAAGCGAAACGTACCACCACCCTCCAACAATGAGATCTTCTCCCTCGGCACGGTCGAGACCTTGTCGTCGTCAAACTTGAACCACTCCTGCTTGTCGGGGTCCTCGATCTCGCCATTGGCGTTGCTTGCGCACCACCCGACATAGTGACGTGGAGGAGGACAGAAGAGACGAAGGTCAGCCGAGAGCTCACGACGAGAGGCGAGAAAGGACTCATCTCCATCGGCGCTAGCACCCTTGTGCGTTACGATACCCGCCAACTCGTACAGTCCCGTCACATTGGCGCCGACATCGTTCTTCAATCCCGCATCCAGCAGTCCCTGCAGCAGCTCGACCTCCTCCTTCCTCTTCGACGGCTCATCAACGAGCTCTCCCTCCTTCGGTCCCGCCGGCTCGTCCACCAACATCGCCTCGGGAGGGTCGTCCTCGGGATTCGCCTGTACCGGAGGAGCAGGAGTAGCAGTTCCCACATCGGCGGCCTTCTCCTCCTTGACAATCTTGGCGCGACGACGAATCTTGGCCCGCTCGCGACGGTCCTTGTCGATGTCCTTGAACTTTTCGTTGACGGGCTGGATCCGCTTCTTGAGGTCATCGGTGAGAAGGTCGAGCACGTCGAGGTCGAAGGGGAACTTGACCTTGCGCATAATCTTGGTCTTCTTGTTGATGTCGCGGCGCCAGTAGAAGCGGACGAGGTTGACGGTGAGGTAGCTGTGGAGGGACAAGCGAGTCAGCCGAGAGCCCGGAGAGCGATACAAGAGTAAAGGACTTGCGAAGGAAGACGGGCGATACGCGATGTCTCCTGGTAAGCGGCCTCACGCCCGAGCGAGGCGCTCGTCTTGTTGAGCGTGCCAGAGAGGCTCTGCAATTAAGCGGAGGTCAGCGAAAGTTGTATAGAGAGGAAATAGCAACGCACCTCGGTGATACCGGCCATCATGTAGTTGGTCTGCGCGGTGATGTTGCACTTCAGGTCGAGGAAAGCCTCGGTGCTCGTCGAAGTTCCCTCCTCGGGTGCCTCCTCGCTCTTCACACTGCGAGATACAGAGATTCAGCTCGAAATACTTTTGGCGACGGAGAGCACGACTCACGTCTTCTCGTACTGTCCCGTCATGTACTGCTCGACGAAGCTGCTCTGGTCGGCCTTCAAGTTGTTCTTGACGGCCTGCACGATGCTGCCCCACGCCTCTTGAGCGTCCTGCTGCGCGTACTGTCCAGTGCTGGGGCTACGCTCGGCGAACTGAGGCGCGAACTGGCGGAGCATCTGCAGGAAGACGATGGGAGGGAAGTCCTCCGAGGTCTTGCCCATGTTGGTGTAGAGGTCGCGAAGGGAGGCGGTAAGACCGGCGTCGTTCTGGCCAGTCGGTCGGTTGCCCTTGAAGCTGTAGGGGATCAGGGTCAGCCTGTGAAGGTAGGCCGACATGGGGAGATGGGACGCACCTGTTGAGCGCCTCTTGCAGCTCGGGGATGGCTCGCAAGACCTGCACGGTCGAGTTCATGTAGCACGTGTTGCCTGTCAAGTTACAGTGATTAGTTCGGCGCTCCCTCGAGGAAGTAGAAGCGAACGAACCGAGGTTCTGGAGGCCGACGGGATACGCCACCTGTACCGCAAGCAAAGCGTTAGCGGGGGTCGCGCCGAGCAGGAGCGCGCCAGACATACAGCCTGAGCGAGCTCGGTATCAGTCATGTCCTCCATGAAGACGATGGGCGCTGGCGGAGGCGGAAGGGCTCCAGCGGCGCCGATAACCTGTTGGATGACGGTGAGCTCTGGTTTGGTAGGTCTTGGTGGAGCAGGCAGTAGCGCACCATGATGGTTTGTCCCTAAAGACGATTTAGAAGTTTCAGCTACAGCGCAACGAGCCCCGAAACTGGCGAGCGACCCACAGCTTTGAATCCCAGCTTCTTCATGTCAGCATCGTCCTGTAGAGCGTTCAAGGATTAGCTGCAGCCTAGCAGCCAAGCCTGTCTTAGCTCGCACCTTGAGCATACCGCCCTTGACGACAACCTTGACCTTTGCTGGCTCGACGCCGGTGAGCTGGTGGATCTGCTGCTTGAAGGCAAGTCCGGGAGCATCGAGGTCCACCGTGATGGGGTATGTTTTTCCTGCATGCTTGCAAACTACGTCGATAGTGCTCATCGTGTGCTGTAGAGGGAGACGAGGAGATATGGCGGAGGGAGAGCTGGGAAAGAGGTCGACGCGCCTCAAGGAGCGTCGTCAGCGGGGGATTCGAAAACTGATTCGAATGTGTTCCATGGTGGCTTGGTGCGCTGCATGAGAATGACTTAGGCTTCTGAAGATGGATCTATGCGAAAGATTCGGTCTCAGAGCCATAGAGAACGCTACAGGCGAAAGCCGAGCTGGAGTCGGCGCCCTTCGCACCCTTCGGCGATGTGAAGCCTCATCTTGAGTCGTATGGCTCTTTGTTAAACCGCTTCGAGGCAGAGGACAATTCAATACAGCATCTCCATCGCTCTGTATACCCGCAGCTTGCTTACTTGGCCTAACAACGATTCTCGGCGCTGGCTTCGCGCCGAGCATGGCGAGCCTTCTCGGCGCTCTAGTGCCAAGGAAGGGGCTTCACCACCTTCATATCGCATATAGAAGCGCTTTGATCGTCTTTGACTAGCTCTCCTACGTCTGCACTCTATGCCGCTCCTCACGCCTCTCGTCGCCGCACGCTCGGCGCCGGCTTTGACCAACTGATTGTCTTTCTTCCTCGGCAGATGTAGCGTCATACCGCTGCCTCATCTCGTTGTAAGGTACATACAAGCACGTAAGACTGCTCAACGCTTCGGCAGCTCACTTGGCCCTCCCAGTCGACCAGCAGAGTCAATCTCGGCGAATGAAGTAGGGACTTGGAAGGGAGCTCAGATCCGACTCAATTGCCGTCGGTTCTGACTTCCGAAAGCCAGCTCGCTTCGACTCCGAAAGCCCCTGTTGACGGCAAGCCTTGCCCGCTTTGAACGTTTAAACGCCCTTTCGCGGGGTGAGCTGGAGAGGGCGAAGGGGAAGCTGGAGAGAGCCAATTCTCGTCTCTGAGCATGTCGAGAGTCTGCTACTGTTCTACAGCAATCCACAGCACCCGCCCGAGGCCTGAGGACACCTCTAGAGGTCGCTGGCAAGCTGAAACCTGAGTCATCTCGGAGAAAAGCCTTCGCAGGGCAAGTTGCGCCGAGGTCAGGCTGCTAAGAGCTTGTAGCAGCAGGTAGCGCTGAGAGAGCTGCAGAACGGCGTCGGGAATGATTCGGTAGCCTTCGGAGCTGGCTTGACTGAGTTGACTCGGACTCCAACGTGACCTACAGAGCCAATTCGAAGCTTCGCGTTTTCTCCCTCCTTCTCCCACTTTCACCTCGTATTTCATCACCGCCGACAGCACACCTCAATCGACCAGATCGATCTACTGCACACCACTACAACACTACACCTTTCCTCGTGCTTCTCTCCCCGTTTCAAGAATGAGCTTCTCCGTCGCCAGTGAGCGCAGTGTCTACGAGCAGGATGGAGATGATCTGAGGATCGAGGCTGTGAGTTTATTGTCCATACAAGCTGTTGCATTCCTGTAGCAAAGCAGGAGGCGGCACGAGCAGTAGGCGGAGCAGCAGGGCGACAAGCGCGAGCGGGATGAGATCACTCTGATCTTGAGCTCGATGGGAGCTTCTGGGAGGGTCGGGCGACAGCTGTACGGTAGGAGCGGGATTTGCATGATTCGAGCAAGCTATTCCGCGGTCCAGCGAGGTCTAGCCGGCTTTGGTAGAGGTTCGGCGGAGCAGCATCGGCCAGCGACAACAAAGGTGGTCGTTGCTGGAGTGAGGAGGGGCTGTAGAGCAGCAGAACAAGTCACCCCTGCACTCTGAGAAGCGAGATACTGACTTCCTGTCCTACAACAGCTCGAGCCCCTCGCCTCGCCCGCCCTCCTCCGCTCCGAGCTTCCCCTTTCCTGGACTTCCAAGAACACCATCTCTGCCGCCCGTATGGCTGTCGCCGAGGTCCTCTCGGGCGCCTCGGACAAGATTGTCGTCATCGTCGGACCTTGCTCCATCCACAACCCCGCCGAGGCGAAGGAGTACGCTGCGCTGCTGAAGGAGGAGGCCAAGAGCCTGCCCAACCTCGTCGTCATCATGAGGGCCTACTTTGAGAAGGTGAGCTCTTGCAAAGATGTAGCTATGATTGTTGAGTTTCCCGTTGACCTCCTCCAATCCACAGCCCAGGACAACTGTCGGCTGGAAGGGACTGATCAACGACCCCGAGATTGACGGCTCCTTCTCCATCAACAAGGGACTCCGCATCGCTCGCTCGCTTCTCGCCGACATCACCGACTCTGGCATGCCCGTCGGCTGCGAGCTGCTCGACACCATCTCTCCTCAATTCCTCTCCGACTGCGTTTCGTGGGGAGCCATCGGCGCTCGCACTACTGGTTAGCTTGCACGCTCTCTTTGCACGCGGTGCGGCATGCTGATCCGTCTTACGTCTGCAGAGTCCCAGCTTCACCGCGAGCTCGCCTCCGGAACCTCCTTCCCCATCGGTAAGCTGCTTCGTCGAGCTCGGCGTTCAGACCAGTTGCTCATCTTTACTCTCGCTCGCAGGATTCAAGAACGGAACCGATGGATCCCTTTCCGTCGCTGTCGATGCCATGCGCTCGGCCAGCCATCCTCACGCTTTCCTCGGAGTCACCGAGTCTGGACTCGCCGCCATCGTCCGAACAAAGGGCGAGTTGCTTGCTCTTCCATTTCTATGCTCCCTCGCTGACTACTAAGCTACAACAGGTAACCGCGATCTCCACGTCATTCTCCGTGGTGGAACGAAGGGCACCAACTTCGACTCGGTCAGCGTCAAGGCTGCTGCCGCCTCGGTCGGCAAGATCTCGACCGCCGAGATCCCCTTCCTTCCCGCTGCCATGGTCGACGCTTCGCACGCCAACTCGTCAAAAGATCACAACAACCAGCCCAAGGTACGTCGCCGCTTCTCTTGTGCTCTTGATCTCGGCGAGTGCTCGAAGCTAACCCTTTTCCCCGTCGCGCAGGTCATCGCCAACGTCTGCGAGCAGCTCATCGCTGGTGAGCGCGGCATCATGGGTGTCATGGTCGAGTCGAACCTCGAGGCCGGCAACCAGAAGACGCCCAACGGCAAGGTCGGACTCAAGCGCGGCGTCTCCATCACCGACGCCTGCGTCGACTGGGAGACCACCAAGCCCATGCTTAGGAGTCTCAACGATGTGAGTGGCTGTCACTTGTGGCGGCTCTTCGCCAGTCCTCTTCGCGGTGGTGGGCTCGGTCGGCGCTCGAATCGAAGCTGACTCTCCTCTCGTTCGCAGGCCGTCGCTGCCAGGAGGGCGCTCCCCAAGGCTTAACCTATCCTCTCGACCTTACAAAAGTCTCGACGGCCCTGTAGATGCAATCACCGTTCAAAGACAGCTCTTGTCTGCCACGATTCGCAAGCTCGGCTCGGACGTCGGCTCGCGCGCTTCTCCTCAAAGCTTCCGCCACATCCTCAGAATTGACCACCAAGCCCTGCTTTGCATCATGCACCATACTAGCGCGCTCTACCTCTTGAACACATTGACCTTTCGGACGCCCTGAATCCCCTTCTTCCAAAGGCCCTTCGGCGTCGGCGCTGCCCGCTGCCGTGCTTCATCCATCTCCTCCTCGGAGTCGAACTCGCTTGAGCGGTCCGAGTCGAATCCGCTGGGTGGCTGATCTCTCATAGCTGAAGATGAGCGGCGCAACTGCCTGGAGGGGGGTCTGGGACTCCCTGCGAGGTTCGCCGAGAGAAGGTGAGCATCCAACAACAGCAGAGCACACTGAGAGGGCTCACCCTTTTCGATAGAAACGTGGTAGCTGTTCGACAGCATGGCCGCCTCTCCACGCATCATCTCACTAAGATTCGACTTCGTGCGCTTCGACGCCCTCAAAAGCTCGGGTGAGGAGGAGGCGTCTCGGGAGAGGTGCTCATAGCTGCTGTGTGCGCTTGAGGGGTGGTGGCGGGCCATCATAGACGCCCTCGACGGTACCTTCGGCAGAAGGGGGGTCGTTGGCCTCTCCTCTGCCCGAGCCGGGAACGAAGGTGGTGAGCAACTTGAACCTCGGCAGGCTGTCAGTCCGGAGCGCCGAACTCACCAGGTTCGGCTGGGGCCTTGTTGCGGTAGAACCTGTTGCGAGGATCTTCGTTGATGTCTATCACGGAAAGATCGGCGACTTAGCGGTCACGGCAGTTTCCTTCATCGCCGACACAGAACTCACGCCGATCAGTCGGGAAGTGCGCCGGCCGTTGCTGCTGCTGTTGAGCAGCAGTGGGAGGGCCTGTCAGAAGAGTTAGCGCCGTCTTCATCGCTGATCTCGTAGCGGTCACTCACTGGCACCAGCGCTAGCGCTAGAGTTGCGGAAACCAAAGTTAAAATGTGCAAATGCTGGGTCTCCCATCATCGTCTTCCTCCTGTTCTTCTTCTCGTCGTCTTCAATGTTGGCCATAGTTAGCAGTGCTGGTCCGAACGAGATCCAGGAAGCCAAGCTGTGACTCAGTCGATGCCGAGACGAGTCCGCTGAGGCTTTCGCCGAGGACTCCGCCAGGGGTCACCTATTTGAGTGGTGAAGAGCACGTGTGCGAGCGATTAGTCTGTAGCCGGCCGCTCTATCTCATGCTGTGATAGCGAGCAAAATGATTCGAGGACTCCCTCGTCTTTCTCACAGCCGAGCTTCGAACGCCGAGCCCGGGGATCTTCAACCAAAGCTGGCCTGTACCTGGCTTTCGACCGAATCGCTCAGAATTCAAGAATCTCCTTGAGCAAGCGCCCAGCCCTGAAGCGCATAGGGAGCAGAACAGCGTCGATCTCGGCTCTCGGCGCACAGCTGGAGATGCTGGTCGAGGTGGCGGTCAACGGCGGAGGATCGGAAAGCAATACAGTACTGTAGTACATCTCCTTCAATCAAATTATAACAAAAGGTGAACCCGAACCTCCCCAACCCTCACTGAATACCTCAGAGCGTGCACCGACCGTGATGGCAAGCCCCGCCGACGGCCTCCACCTTGACCACGGGAAAGACCTCATCTTTCCTCCACCGCGGCACCGTTCCCACGCGACTTGATCCATACGCGGTGATGTCAACGGCCTCGGGGACCTCATCAACGGCGAGCAGCTCCAGAAGAATGGATTGGAGGAGGAGAGGGGGATGAGGCGCTGGAAGTCGCTGCTTGACGAGGGCCGAGTTGCTGCGGGCGGTAAAGAGGTAGATAGCAATGTCAATTTGAGCTGAAAGGCGAAGGGAAGAGATGGCACGCACCCATCGGCGAAGACAACCAGCTCAAAATCGGCGCCGAGCAGCAACGCGAGCACGCGAGGTCCGACATCCGTCTCCTTCCTCATTGCCACCACGCGTTCCAGCTCTGCTGGATCCAGCTTCATTGATCGAATGCTTGGTTGAGGCTCGTGTCCTCGAGTCCTGCGAAAGAGAGAATCAGCGCCGAGCCGACGCGCAATCAATATGGAAGCCCCGTCACTCACTTCTCATACAACCAATGCGAAGTCTCGTACAACATGCTCGCCAACGCCATCATTGTCGCCTGCCCAAAAGCCGTCTCGTCCTTCTCCTGCCTCGCCGTCTCCATTGCCGAGTGCAGAGCCCAGGGGAGGAAGACCAGATTCTCTACCCCATCCACCGTCTCGGTCCACGATTGACCCGTCATAGTCGATGTAGTCGAGTGTAGGCTAGCGGCACGCTGTAGGGGAGCGCTGGTCCGGCCTTCCACTTGCGTTTCTCGAGGAATCGTCGCGGGGTCGCCGAGACCTTGCACGAGAGCGATCTGAGGTGGTTGGGAGAAGTGGTGTGCGAGGGTCGTATCGAGGTCATCGGATGGAGGGAGGCAGCAGGCGAAAGTGGCGCGTAGGTGAGGGTGGTCGGCGAGAAGAGCGAAGAGTCGGCGCTGGAGGCCAGCGATGGCCGAGGGAAGAGCTTTGTACGATCGAAGGTTCTTGGTCATGAGCACTTCAGCCTCGACAGGCATCTGGGAGAGAAGAGTCAGCCGGACGTCCACGAGGACGGCCAGGAGAGGGGGAAGGGGGGGCTGACCTTTGAAGCGGCCTGAAGAGATGTAGAAGCCTACTCGTGCTGTAGCTCGACTTGAGATGATGTACTGGTGATGTCGTCGAAGCGGAGCGAAGGAGCGGGAGACAACAAGCGAAGGAGGGGTTTGAGCACCGTCCGCTCAAAGCTCGGACCTCGTTTCGCTCCGACCTCACTCATCCGAAGTCCATTGAAAACTGAGCTTGAACTACAAACCATTACCGAGTACATCAACAAATTGAAATCGCTCTCCCTCACCCTCCTACAGCTCGTCGTCCGAGCTGAGCTGGCGAGCGGGAACCAGGCGCCGCCCAATCTTCTTCTCCGAGACGGTGACTGTGGGAAAGGCCAAGATTAGCGAAGAAGCAAGCGAGCCAATCACACGCAAACTCGCCCGTCGACAGGAAGTAAGGGACAGCCCGCCCCGCTCGAAGCAAGCCCGCCTTGATGTTGACAGCCTTGTCCTTGAGACTGACGATGGTGCGATTCTTGAGGATCCTGCTGCTCGTCCCCTCGGGTCCATAGAGGTCGAGGATCTTCCTCCACTGGCACGACAACTCGCTCATCGCCTTCATGAGGGTCTGCTCCTCCTTCTGGGTCCAAGGGATTCGGCCGGTGGCATTTCGGCCTTGCGCGTACTTGCTGCGTGCGACGGGACAATTGTCGAAGGATGGGATGGAGAGGTCCGAGTCGGAATCAGAGTCGGAGGGGGTGAGGGAAGGGAGGCGGTTGCGACGCTTCTTCGGCGAGTGCTTGTCCACCTTGGAGCGCTTCTTGCGAGGTCGGTCGTCCTCCGAGTCGTCGTTTCCTCGTCTTGCTCGAGGCTTCTGCGCCTTCCTCCTGCCCGCCGAGTCTGACTCGTCCTCCTCTACTCGGGCGGCCTTCTTGCCCTTCCTCGAACCCGACACGGGAGCGAAGACCTCCTCGTCGTACTCCTCCTGAGGCTCCCTCCTCCTCCTCTTGCGGTTGGCCTTGACGAGCTCCTCGTCCTCGCTGGCGTCGTCGATCTGGAAGGCTGGACCCTCACTCGCGGGCTGCTGGCGCTTCTTCGAGGTCGACTTGACGGCGGAAGATGGACGAAGCCGAGAAGGACCAGCGACCGGTGGTGGTGGGGAGGAGGATGTCGAGCGACGAGCAGCCGAGGCGGAAGGTCGACCGTTGCTGGCGGACGGAAGAGCGGCGCCGAAGAAGTTCATCGCCTGCGCGACGAACGAGTCGTCCAAATCGTCGTCGTCCAGATCATCGTCGTCCTCGAGAGCAGGCGAAGGCGATCTCGGTCGCTTAGCCTTGCCCTTGTCCTTCGCCCTGCTGGAGAGCCTCGGCGGCACGAAGATGCCGTCGTCCTCCTCATCCTCCATCTGCAGCGCAGAGCCCTCCTCCGCCAGTCGCTCGTCATCGTCCAGCTCAGGCGCGAGCTGTTGATCCTCCTGCTCCTCATCACCTCCGCCTCCATAATCATACTCGTCGGGCATGTCGACCATCTCCGGCTCGAAGTTGCCAAAGTCGTGATGCTCGGGCTCGCCGTCGACCGATTCATCCTCCTCGTCGATGCGCTGGTCGGGGAGGACCGACCTGCCCCTTCCTCGCCTGTTCGACGCCCCAGCAGAGCGGCCGACCTGCACGGGCACCTCGAGCGGCGAAGGCTGACGAGCCGTGTTCTTGCGAGCGACGACGACGACAGCCGGCGAGACCGAGCGTTTTTCGACGCTGGCGGACCGAGTTGTGCGACGAGTGCGCACGGGGATCTTGACGCCGAGAAACTTGGACTTGGGCTTGGAAGCGCTGGCGGAGGGTTTGGCGGGGCGGCTGGGGACTGGTGAGGTGGAGGGTTGGTGTTGAGAGGGAGCTGCTTTTCCTTTGCCCTTGCGCTTGGCTTTGGGCGTGGGGAAAGGGGAGTCGCCTTGTGAGTTGAAGAGGATCCGCTCGGCGTCGGGTTGGCGGTCGAACATGGACGGGGCGCTGTCGGAGGACGTCTTAGCGATCAAGCGGCCGAGACGATGAGCATTGCTCAACTCACGTTCGAGCGACGATGGGAACTCTTGCGAGGGTGTTGCTGCCGTGGAGGAAGGCGAGCCGAGTTGGAGGAGCGCCGTTAACCTCCGCTTGAGCTAGGGTGGAAGCGGCCTCGATCTCATCGACCTCGTCTCCTGTGACCGAGTTCTCCTCCTCGTCCTCGTCGGCGTCGGACAACTCTTCCATGACGGCGCGGAACTCGGCGGCGGCGTGGGGGCGTGCAAGTTGCGTTTGAGCTTGGGTACTGTTGAGCGGGGAGATTTGTGGTAGATGCGGAGAGTAAGAAGAAAGTCAGATGGTGCTCTGAGGAGCCACGCGAGCGAAATCACTCACGAGACATCCTCCTCATCCTCCTCGTCCGAATCGCCGTAGAGGTTCTTGAACTCGGAGGCGCGGTTCGCCACTTGAGTGCTGCGAGAGGTGGAAACAAAGCGAGCGAAGGGGAAGAGAGGTCAGCTGGTGCTCGGTACAAGTATTTCCTGGCGCAAGCGAGGCCGTCGGCTCACTTGACGGTGGCAGGCAGCTCGGACTGCTCTTCCTCCGCCTCTTCCTCCTCCTCAGCATCATCGAGGTCGGCAGGACGCATACTGTCGAGCCGAAGCGAGGGGAGTTGACGAGGTGTACAGCAAGCCGAAGTCAGCAGCCGTAGCGCAATGAAGGAGACTTCAGCAACTCACGTTGCATCGCCCTCCTCGACATCTTCATCTTGCGATTGAGACTGCGAGTCGGACTCATCGTCCTGCAGAGCACGGTAGGCCTCGATTTGTGCTCGTCGCTGTGTCGAGAGCCTTGTTGGGAGAGAGCACAAGAGTCAGTCGGGGCAGCGAGCGAGAAGCGAAACGAGCGCGACTTACTCGACATTCTGAGTCTCGGGCTGCTGCGAGTGGTCGGCCGAGTGCTTGAGAGGAGAGGAGACTGGTTGGTTGGCGGCGAGGGCTGCTTGGATGGCGCGAGGGGAGAGAGCGCCGAGAGCGAGAGCGACGGCTTCCTCCTCAGCCGAATCGTCGACGGTCGTATCGGCTTCTCCGGAGATTTGCTGCAACGAGGAGCGTTAGGCGAGTTATCGATGAAGCGGGAGAGGATGGCCGAGCTCACTTGATCTTCCTGGCCGTCGAATCCCAGCTGTTCCTCCTCGTCCTTCGGCTCGAGGTACTCGGCCGACCCCTCTTCTCCATCATAATCAGCCTCTTGGCCCTCGTCGACCTCGAGATCCCCCTCGTCGTTGTACTCGAGCTCCACCGGTCGAGGAGCGCCGCGAAAGGTAGCAGGCGAGACGACTACATCCTCCTCCTCCTCCGAGCTATCCTCATCCTCGGAAACCGCCTTCTGCTTGCCCTTGGCGCTCCTAGAACCTCGCTGCTCCTGCTCCACCGCAGCGACCTCTTGCTCCGACTCGCTAATCCTGGCAGCCAGTAGCTCCTGGCTGGCGCTCTGAGCGCCCTCGATCCTCCTCGCCACACTCTCGCAGTAGTTCCTGAGCTCAAGAGCGACGTCCTCGAACTTCCACTGCGTCTCGAGGACAGCGAGATCGGCGCCGACTTTCTCGACGAGGGCGATGGCGTCGGCGTTGTACTTGTTGAAGCGGATGGAGGCCTCGCGGTTCTGCAGAGGGTCGCGGGTGGCGGTAGAGTTGGCGAGGGTGAGGTAGGAAGAGAGAGGCGCGGAGAAGAAGTCGGTGATTGGGGGTGGGCCAGTGCGAGAGTGCGCCGAGGCAGAGAGGTAGGCCTGCGCCAAGGGAAGCAAGTTCAGCGGGCGCAGTGAAGCAGTGAGATTAACAGCGCACTTGGCAGTTCAGTCCAACCAGCATCCTGAGCGTGCCATCGTGGATCTGACTGTCGACGGGGACGATGTAGCTGAGGAAGGCGCCGACTGCCTCCCTGAGACTGCCGAGAGCAGTCCTCGGACGAGTACCATCGGGTGTAGGCGCAGAAGAGAGGACGAGGTAGAGGAAGGTGGTGAGGTTCGACAGCTTGATGAGGGAGGAAAGCGAGGACAAGGGGTCGGCGAGAGCGTCGGGGTACGTCGAGCTCAGGGCGGTAGCCGACAAAAAGGTGGATTCGGAGAAGTAACTCTTCTTGAGAGCTGTAGCGTGCAGTCCGATGTCAGCTCACGGCCCTGTAGTCGACCTCCACCTCGACAAACAACACTCGGCTCGCGTTCACTCAACTCGGCGAGGACGGCGGCAGGACTCACCTTCGAAAGCGCTGTACTGCAGTTTGTTCTCGTCACTTAGACGCAGTGCTCCGTAGTCGTCCTCCTCATCGTCCTCGCCCTTGCCGACCGCACACAAGCCTTCGAGCGCGACCTCAGCTGGGGCTCGCAGGAACTGCTCCCTCTCGTCCAGAGCGAGACCCTTGGAGCGACCACGGTACGATCCATCTAGTAAGCTCTTCCTCCAAGCGCGTGAGCTGACTCCGGCGGGCGTTGAAGGCAAGTTGGCGCTGAGGCGGGGTGAGTTGCCAGAGACGACGGCGAGGGAAGCTCGAGGGGCTTTGCGAGCGCGGGGAGTTGATGCAGTAGCAGGAGGTGGTAGTGCTGCAGGCCCTGCTGACTTTGCCCGACGCGGCCGAGCTGACATGGCGAAGTCGAGACAGAGACGAAGGGAAGGGAGAGAGGTCCAGCGGCGCGAAACGGCGTGTTTGATGGTCAGGTTCCTCGGTTGTAGGTTGTTTCACAGAGGAGCAGAGTATTCGGCTGAGCTTTAGTATCTGCTTGGAAGCTCTTGTCCATCTCACAAGCTGCAGAAAGCCATCCTCGGTCTTGGCCTTCGCAGCGCTCGGTTCGCGCGGGATTGACATTGTTAAAGGCAGCTGATGAGCTACAATTTGCTGCGAGAGGGAAAACTTGGAGCGAATTGACATCGTAAAGAATTCTCGCATTTTCCCTGTCGCGGCACGATAGCTTTGCGCACATCATTCGGTCGCCGAGATTGAGGCTCCTCGAGGAGAGACGCTCCAAATCCGCTCGTTGGGGGCTGAGACTGCCTCTTTGCCTTCCTGGTTTTCCCTCTCCCACCAACTGACCGTATGTCTTCCACCAGAGTGCACCACAAGCCTCCCCGTAAGTTGCCCCTGGTCACGAGAGAGGTGCGCCGAGGCAAGCCTGACACTCTCCCCGTTCAGCCCTGCCGCTCCGCCTTCTGTACCCAGCTGGGCACCAGAAGACTGTGAAAGCGTTTCGTGCACTTTATGGGCCGCCACTTTCCCCTCCACCCACCTCCCCGCCACCTCTTTCCCCACGTGAGCAACCTCGGCGATGATTAGCTAGTTATAGATTTCTGCTGACCTGGGCACCTTTGCAGCCGCAAGGAGTGAGCGATCTATCAGTAAGTAGCGTCACGACATTTTTGAGGCTAGCTGAACCTGACTCGCCTTCTTACAGAGCTCGCCGTCGAGGAGCCCGAACTTCCTCTTTGCAAGTCCCGGTTCTGACGCTCGCAGGATCGAGTATTAACCACCGTTTCACCTGTTGACAGCTCCTGGTCTAATTCAACGACACAAGGCCGAGGAGCGACACCCCGAGGTCCAGGCTGAGTATCGAAGGGCCGAGCGCGCCGATGCTTCTCGGCGAGTCGGGGAGGTCAGAGAGACCATCGCCCAACTTGAGGCGCACAAGGAGCATATCCGCGGGCGACTCAGCAGCAATCGGCAGAAGCAGGCCGAGGAGCGTGAGCGGAGAGAGGTGAGTTTGCCGCTCTCTTGGGAGACAGCCGCTTGACTTTTTGCTCGGCGCTCGCAGGAAATGGAGCGCGAGTGGGCATCTCGAGCTCCTCGTGACCGAACTCCTCCTCTTTCACCCCATGAAAACGCTTACAACCCTCACGAGCCTTCCACCTGGCCAACCCACGAGCAACTCTACGAGCAGCAGCCGAAGGGGCATCAGTACGAGCTCGGCGAGTCTTCACTTTGGGCTCGCCCCATGTTCAAGCGACCTCCCGCCAGTGCGCATCCAGCGTTAGAGGCTGGCGAGAGGGAGAGGATGGACAGGGAGAGGGAGAGGAAGTTTGCGCGGGCGCTGGAGGAGCAGAAGAGGCGGGAGACGGATGAGCTTGAGGGGAAGAAGCGGTGGCATCGCGACTTGCACAAGAGGGTGTATCGGCGTGGTGAGTTCTGTTTGCTTCTTGCTGAGTGATTCCTGGCTGACGTCGACCTCCCCCGTAGCCACATCTCCCTTTCGTCGCTCGCCGGAGAGCTCGCCCGAGCGTCAACCCTCGCCGAAGTCTCGTTCGTCGCTTGCACTCAGCTCTGGTTTCGGATGTTGACCTTCTCCTCGTCAACAGCGTTTCATGCTGTCTCTCGTGAGAATCTCAAGAAGACTGCCAAGCGGGTCAACGTTTTCAAGCCTCGTGGTGAGCTTGCTCGCTCGTCTCTGATGGCCCGCCGAGCTGACGACTCGCTCCTCTCGTCCAGTGCGCGCCAATGAGATTATAGATTAGAAAGAGTGCATCTTTTCTGTTTTCTGTAGCTCTTTATTGCTTTTATTGCTTGAGAAACCCGTCATCTTGGATCGTTAAAAGGGTTGCAGATCATTCGGCGAAGGCTCGCACTGCTTGACGAGCCCTTCTCTTCACGTAAGATCCCCTAGGCGGGCACAAGCCTGGCCATGCATCACTATGAGTAGCCTGGACAAGTATCCCTCAGCGACGTCCGGGCGCTGCACTGCACGTTCCTCAGAGATTCAATCGATCTTCGAGCTCCTCGGCGTTGATAAGACCGAGCCAAGACATGCTTTCCCTCTTCCTCTCCTCGTTCTCTCTCTGCTCGCTCCGTCTCTCGTAGCATGTCTCGTCACGGAAGCCAATACAACCATGGTAAACAGCTTCACGCTGTTATCGCCACCTCAGCTGAACCGCGCCTTTCTCGCAGGCAATCGTCCTCGCTCAGACTCAGAGTCGAGCCACAGTTCGGCGGGCTCGGATCCGACTTTCGGTCCATATTTACACGAGATGGACTTCCCCGTTGCGAGGGGGCAGCATTCCGACACTCTCAGCCCCGACCTTCACAAGCGGGGCGATTCCTTGCGTGAGTACGATCCCGAGCTCAGCCAGCCGCCGCCGGCTCACCATCTTCCCGATTGTAGATTATATCCCTTCCGACGCCTCGAGGCACACTCCGGCCTCGAAAGATGGTCAGTCGCTCCAAGCCAGTCCCTCGGTTGCTCCTTGGCTCATGTTCTGTCGGGCTGCGCTGCAGAGCCTCCCGCTGGTTTACCAAGAGCGCACGCTGTCCCTCAAGGAGGATCCGAGCTAAATGCTCGCCGCCACGGCGATTCGCCTAGCCCAGTGAGCCCTAAGACGGGAGATGCAGGGCTCCGAGCAGCTCTCGGGGAGCCCGAACACCAAGGCGCCCTTCGTACGTCGCGTGGTCCTCAGCGGTACACCACTATCTAATGCTAGTATATCTACAGCGATCCATCATTCCTACGCCACGCAGTCCGATTTTGGTGAGCTGAACCGAAGCTTCTTCCATGGCCGACTCGGAGCCGAGTCGCGTTTCGCTGACAATCTCGACTTTGCAGAGGACAGCTCGTCGTCTGAGGAGCCGCATATCCCCAGTAGGAGAGGATCAACTGCCACCGTGCGTCCCATGGATCGCAAGAGCCGTGCGGAAGAGGAAGCTATCGACCAAGCTCTCGGCGAGCCCGAGTTCGCCATCCGTGAGTCTCGTCATAGCTCTTCACAGCTCGCTTGTTGCTGACCTGCTCCTCCCTCCCAGCCGACAAGATCCCATTGCCGCTCCATCGCCTTCACCCTCTTAACCGAAGGGAGCAGCCATCTCGCCGAGACACCTCTGACGGCGCTCATTGGGTTCTCGGGGAGGGTGACCGCAAGTCGAGGTTCATTGGATCTGGTCCAGCGCCTGAAGTAGAGGCGGGGCACCCGGCATCGAGGAGAAGGCCGAGCACGGCGGGCAACGTCGGTGAGCCCTTGCTTTCGCCTCATGAGGATCTCAGCTCACTCAATCTTCTTTTTTATAGCATCCGGTCCTTTCTCCGCGTTCCCGGCTCCCCGCCACATCCACACGCATCCGCCGCCGAGCGTCCCAGCCCCTCCGAGCTCCAGCTCGAACTCGAGCAAGAAGTCGGGTAATGAGCCCCGCCTACCTCGCCGAATGCTCGGCTGATCTTGACTACTTGTCTCTCTAGGCTTTGATGTCGTTAGGCGCGTGCAAAAGGCTCGTAGCATGTTCGGATTGAATCGCCGCCGAGATGGTGAGTGACTTCGCCCCTTCCCGTTCGACGCTCGAGCTGACTCCTTTCGCTCGCGCAGGCAAGAGGTAGAGGTATTTGAGACGTTTGTATCGTCTGGTAGAGATGGGGGCCTCTTAGGGATGCTACAGACAGCACACTGGACCGGATTGCCATCGCCGAAGCCGAACCGTCAAATTCTCGCGAGTCCCCCATGCTTATGACTCGACCTCTTTCCTTTCTCGAGACATTCAAGTGAGATGTAGGGGTGATTAACTATCGTGTACGCGTTGCATCAAGAGTACGACTCGAGCCCTAACGGTCACTCCAGCTCACCCCACTATTCAGAACCGCGCCGTGACAGCCTACAGGTACTAACAGACTACATCGAGGGGAGGGAGAGTACGAGAGAGATGAGGGGAGATTAAAGCGAAGAAGCGAAAGATGGATGACGTGCGGAGGGAAGTGACGAAGCTCGGCGATCACTCGGCGCGCTCCTTGCGCTTGCCGCTCATGAAGTTGGAGAGGTCGCCGACGGGAAGCGCCAATGGGATACCAGTGGACCCAAAGATGAGCACGACGAGGAGGTACCACCCGCACATGCAGGTGAGGAAGCCAGTCGCGCCAGCGGCTTTCATGATGCCGTCCAGGTGGTTGGTCTTGGCCTTAGCGATGTCGAGGTACAGGCCCACAAGAAGCCAGAATCTATGGGGAGAAGTGTCAGCGGCGGTCTAACCCTGCACTCGGCCGCTCAAGGTCGCAAGCAAGCGAGGGGGCGGTCGCCGAGGTACCGTCGCCGAGCACGGGAACTTACGTTATATCTAGCCAAAAAAATAGTGCGACAAATACTGCATTCGTCCTTAACGAGGCGATGAGGAAGATGAGGACGAGTACGCCCCACCAAATCAGGTAGATGCCGAGCCCGGCGTTCATATTGGTCGAGGTAGCGCCGAGGGCGGCGGCGATTCCTTGCGATGGCTGAAGGACGAATCTGCACCGAAAAGTTTAGCATTGATCTTGACGCTATATAACTACAACACTTACGCGAAAGCGAGCCAGAAGCCGCCGAAGACTGAGCGAAGGGAGAAGAGCGGAAGTTAGCTCGGCGTTCGTTGATGCTCAAGAGAGGCGCTGTAGGCTTCCAAGGACGTGAGAGGACTTACCCATGAAGACTGTACAAAGAACAACGGTAGGAGAGCCGGTTGTCAGCATGATATTCGACCTCAAAAGCGCAAAAGCTCGGCGAAGCGACGACAGCGCTCGTTTCGAGGGCTTCGGGGAGGCCTAGGCTTACCCGTCGCGGGGAAGGAATTGCCAAGGAAGAACTCGAGTAGGCCAGAGAGGTACAGACCGACGCCGCCTTGTGCGAAAGTGTCAGCGAAGAGATCGGGGCGGGTACTCGGCACGGAGGCAGCTTACCAACAAAGTAATACGCTCCAACGGTAGTCACAGCAGCGTCAGTAGTAGTGCCAGCCCAGCCCATGAGCTCGCACCTAAGTAAGAGGAGAAGTTAGCGCTGCTCGGCGATGACGGCGACGTCCAACTCGAGCTCGACGCAGACCGCCTGAGTCGCCGACTGGCGCTCAGAGGGTCGGGCTTGAGCTGGTGTTTCTCAGCTAGGAACTCACGAGAAGGGTGTCAGGCAAAGCAAAAACGAAGCGATGCCGAGTGGGGTCGGATTTCCAAAGCGCTTCGATAGATCTCCCTTCGAGGTGTTACCTCCAGGGTTGAGGAAGAGGCGCTGGTACTGCTCGTCAGTGAGCTGGACCTACCGACGACAAGTAGAGTCAGCACCTTCGCTCGTCAAAACGGCGCTGGAGAACCATACCGAGATCTGGCGGCCGAGGGGAGCTCCTCCCTGCATGTTGACGCCTTGACCATGACCTTGTTCGAGGTCATAGTTGTTGTGCTCCACTTTGGTCGTTTGGTTGTCGAGAGAGTGGTGCTCCATGGTCGTTGCGAGTGAGATTAAGGAAAGAGAGAGAGAGCGGGGCTCAAGTGACGGGACGTGGGAGAGTCACGCGCTGCAGAGACACAAGAGGCCTCAATTTAACGACCGAACGACCGAGCAGAAGGCCAGCGGGGCTGGCATCACCTGCGCACGCAGGCGGGGCTGCTTCGAGCGAAGGGCCTGAAGTGTCCCAAGGGGAGAGCTCGGCACCCGGTCAAGCCCATTTCGTAGGTTGCCGCGCATCGTTAAGTTAAATTGAAGCCTCTTGGGATGGATCTGGGCGAAGCTGACGATTGCCGAGCAGTGGTGGGGCCCAATTGCGGGGCTTCGCTCGCCAGCGTCGGGGGAGAACGCTGGATGATGACCTATTGAGGTGTAGTCATGGAAGGCGAAGGTTGCTGTAGGTCGCCAGCCGAGCGAGCCGAGCAGATCAGGCCAAAGCTGCCAACGAGCCGGCTTCGTCGAGTTAAGCGAGCATACTTGCAGGCATCTACCGACTGCTACGACAGCTCGATATATCTGTTGCGTCCAAGTTCGTCAGCTTGCAGGTCTACAGAAGCCGTGGAAGGCTCTCGTGACTTACGATGAAGGCCAAAGCGCGGAAGTGGCTGCTCGTGATCGAAGAGCTCCCCCGCTCGCCAGCGAGGAAACGAACGCACCAGCGATACGAAGCTAGTGCTAGTGCATGCTCGGAGCGAGGAGAAGCCTGAAGCGAGCGAGGAGAAGGAGGTCAGCGCGGGTCTCATCTCCGCCGAAGCGACCGAGCAGCTCACCAGCGCTTCCTGCAGCCCATTTGACCGCCGACACAGCAACAAAGGCTTCCAAAGATGTACCAACAGCTTCCACAGTATCGGCGATGGCCTGTAGCACATCGAAGGAATCAGCTCTGGCGTCGACACGCTTTCGCTCACCAACGCGCTCAGCTCACCTCGAGGACCAGTTCAAACTCGCCGTAGAGCAGTTCCAAGTCATTCAAATCATCTTAAGCAGCTTCCACATTGGTGGCAGGTTCTTCGTCCTGCTTCCTGGAGGCTCTCAGACCGGCGGAGGCGCCTGCTCGAGCTCGTTGATCCGTTTCAACGGGCGCGCCGAGCTGGGCCCATCCTGATTGCTGCTGAGCGATAGGCGGAGCAAACCGCAGATCCTTCGAGTCGAGGTGGAGTGTAGCAGACGAGCCAAGTGTGTGGAGTCTGGAAGAAGGCAGACCTTCAGAACCCTCGTTTCGAGCCTGTTGACCCTTGCTCTCTGGCAGCTCCGTCCGACTTGGGCACGCTCATTCCGAGGGCTTTCGAACGACCTACAGAGCTCTTCCAGACGTCAAAAGCGATGCTTCTCAGCTCTTCCCTCGGCTCCGCCGCCTAACGAGGCGAACTGGGTGCGACGGACGAGTCGCTTCAAGAATGGCGAGAGATCTCCGAATCGCCCTCCAAGTCGGTTGATCTCCCACTACGACCTGCTCGACTACAGAACAACATGCGTTCGCTCGTCGCCTTCCTCCTGCTGCTGCTTGCAAGCAGCTCCCAGCTCTCGCTCGCGGCGCCTCGTCCCAGGGCGCCTTCTGTGCAGCATCCGCCGCGCACGCCGTTCCGCGTGCTTGTCGCTGATGCGCCTACCGTCAACGCCTCTCCCAACACTCCTCGCGTCAACATCCTCGTCGCCGAACCCGCTGGAGCTCCCGCCGTCACTTCGCCGAAGGAGAACGTCTTCGCAGCTCTCACGACTTCTGAAGCTGCCAGCGTCGTCAAGTTCCTTCACCAAGATGCTAGTATCAACGTGACGGATGCTGTTTCTTTTGGAGCGTGAGTAGCTGCTTTTCGCGCTCGACTTTCGGCGACGCTGACGCCGAACCCTCGCTCGCAGCTGGGACAACTTCATCGCTTCAGTACAGACCGTCTACCCCGACAAGGCGCTCACTCTCGACTATCTTGATGGAGCAGCTGTATGCTTGCTCGCAGGCCTCGCTCCCCTCCTCGTCGTTCCAGTCGCTGATCCCTCCCTCGCAGGCGGTTCCGCCTCGCTACGCTCGAGTCAGCGTCAACGGTAACTTTTTCGCTGGCTGGGAGGAAAGATCAGAATGAAGAGCTGATCTGACTGCCCTCCGCTACAGTCCAAGCCACCGAGGAGCCCTACGTCGAGCACTACCTCGTCGGCCCTCTCCCCATCTCCAACTCGTCTACTGCCGTCCCCTACACCTCCATCTCGTCCAAGAACCTCAGTAGGATTAGGATGTACGGCGCCGACTTTGATGCGACTTCTGCCTTCGCCATGGATCAAGCGCAGCTCGTCTCGAACATCATCGAGGATCTGCTCGGCGCGCCCGGGGTTACCTTCGGTGAGCAGCTGCCTCGCTCTGCGCGCGCCTTGGGGAGGAACTGACATGCCACCGCTTATTTGTAGATTGGTGGGGGACTGAGCCGATGCCGGAGAGCAATGGACGAGTCACTCAGTGGCTCGAAGCTTGGGCTGTCCCGACCGGTCCTTTTGACGCTCAGACGGTGCTCCGTACATGCCACACCGGCTCGATACGTTCTCCAAATCTTTGAGCTGACCGTTGCCCTCTGCTACAGCCACCGGCCTCACCCTCAAGACCGACATCACCGGGCGCGACCCTTCGAAATGGAGCTTCCAAGGGTGGTGGTTCAACAACCTCTTCTACCCTTCCCACGACGCTTTCCGCACCGCTTGGAAAGCTCCTGGATTCGTCAAGCCTGGGAGGATCAACGCCACCGACAATTCTTGGTACGGAACCGACAAGCTCGGCGATGCGCTGCCCTTCGACACGACCCCGCCTCCCCTCTCGGTCCAGCCCAAGGGTCAACGGTTCGCCGTCAACAAGGAGCAGAACTATGTCGAGTGGGGTGTGTAGTCTTTCTCGCTGTTCTGCAACCTCTCCGAAGACTGACGAGCTCTTCCCCTCGCAGGCCCCTTCTCCTTCTTCATCAGCTTCACTCGCGATACCGGCCTTCGCCTCTTCGACATCCGCTTCGGCACCAGTGGCGACCCCGTCAAGAAGCGCATCATCTACGAGCTGGGGCTGGACGAGGCGATTGCTCATTGTGAGTTGCTGTTGGACTTGGAGAGCGAGGCTCGGCGGCGCTGACCCTTTCGCGCTTCGCAGATGCTGGAATCGACCGTACGCTGCTTGGGGAGTTCCCAGGGGGCGGTGCTAACTTACTCTCACTGTTTGCTACAGCCGTGCAATCTCACACGGCCTACCTCGACTCAACCTACGGGTTCGGCGCAATGACCCTCGGGTCATTGCCCGACTACGACTGCCCGAGGTGAGTCCTCTCTTTACCTCGAATACGATAGCTGACGCTCCGTGACTGCGGCAGCTACGCGACCTTTCTCGATGCGACCTACCACGGCCACGAGATCTCGACCACTCGCAGCAACGCGTGAGTCGGAGTCCACCTCGGCGCTCTGTTCTCCTCTGCTGGTCTGTTGCACTTCGCTGATCTTCTGCTTTTTCCTTCGCAGCATCTGCCTCTACGAGTCGGATGCTGGCTACCTCATGCAGCGTCACAGCTCCAACACGGGCATTTCGGCGACCAAGAGTGAGTTTCTCGGCGCGGAGTCGGAAGGGCGGGGGCTGACTCGACTCCCCTTCACAGACATCATGTTCACCGTTCGCACGGTCTCTACTGTTGGGAACTGTGAGTCTTGACCCGCCTTTGAGATCTTCCGCCGACGCCAGCTGACTCGGCCTCCTCGCCTGCAGACGATTGTGGGCTTTCTTCCTCCTCGTGCGACCCCGCGACTTGCTGACCTCCTCTCCAGACACTTTCGAGTACAACTTTTTCCTCGACGGTAGCATCGAAACGGTCGTGCGCGCCTCGGGATGTAAGTCGTCCCTCGCTCGCCCTTCGTCGACTCACCGAACTAAGCCCCTCCCCTCGCAGACATCCAAACTGCAGCTTGGGCTACCACCGGAAGCGATGGATACGGCTACAACATTCACGGCGGCCTCTCCGGCTCGATGCACGACCACATCTTGACGTTCAAGTGAGCTTGCCCGGCTTGTTCGCTGCGCCCTGCTGCTCTCGCTGACCTGCCCTCGCCACAGATGCGACCTCGACATCCTCGGCACGGCCAACTCGTTTCTCAAGCACTCCCTCGTCCCCGTCCAGGCGACCTACCCCTGGTCGACCGAGCCTCGCTCGACGATGCAGCTGCAGAAGGAGACGATCGCGAACGAGGATCAAGGGAAGATTGTGAGTCGTTCTCGTTGTGCTAGGCGGCAAGCGGGAGACACTGATTCTTCTCTACTCGCAGAACTGGCCCGAGAACCTCCCTGGAATGCTCATCGTCGCCAACACCGACAAGCCCAACGCTTTCGGCGAGGCGCCAGGATATCGCATCAAGCCGAGCCGAGGAGGCGCAGGACAGTGAGTCGCGATCTGACAGCTCCACTCGTCAAGTCACTCACTCCATCATTTCCACAGCTACCTCACCGTCCAGAACAGCTCCAACCTCGGCCAAGCGGGTCACTTCACCTCCCACCACCTCTACGTCGCGCAAAGGAAGGACAGCGAGCCTTTCGCGTCCCACGCGGACAACGCCAACGATCCTGCGAACCCGCTTGTGAGTGCTGACGCCTCCACGAGGAGACTCCAGCTCACGCCTTCACCGGTCGCAGGTCAACTTTGGCGACTTCTTCAACTCGGAGAGCCTCGAGCAGCAAGATCTTGTGCTCTGGGTGAATGGAGGTTTCTACAAACGCTTTGTCGACCCCGCTGACGTCTACCCCGCTCGCAGTTCAACCTCGGCAGTGAGTTGCCTCGTTTTCGACGCTTTGACCTGCCCTCATCGCCGAGCTGACTGTCTCCCGCCAAACTCGGCCACAGTGAGCCACGTCCCTCATCTTGGAGACCTCCCCAACACCGTCATGACCACCTCTCAGTCCGGAGTCATCATCAGTCCAGTCAGCTCTCTCGCGGTGTCCTCGCCTTCGCCGAGCGCCGAGCTGACTTCCCCCCTCCCTCTCGCAGCACAACTACCTCACCAACGACCCCTCCCGCCGCACTAGCCAATTGACTCGTCTCACCTTCGCCGAGGACACCGGCATCGTTACCAACGTCGCTCAATTCGGCGCCGAAGCCCTCGCCGGCTCGCTCAACCTCGCCGCGCTTCAGCCGAACCTCACCAGCTACGTCCCCGACACTTTGACGCGCAAGTTCCCCTACATCCAGAACCCTGTCAACGCTAGTCGCATCAGGAACTAGTAGAAGGGAGAGTTGAGGAAGAATCGGACGTGATGGCGACGGGGCGAGGTGCCTAGGACGGAGAGGATGGGTGGGCTTGCTTTTGCTTCAATCTTAGATCGTGACTGTCGTAAACGAGGTTTCGTTCCTCTGTATCGATGCCGGCCAGAGAGCGGAAAGGACAGCGCGAAATTGCATCAACCGAGCTCAATCCCGCTTCCTGCGCACGACCCCAGCCAGGCGCCGAAGATTCTCCTGCTCCGATACAAAGCTATCGAAAAGCGAAAGGGTCAGCAAGACAGATATCAAGCGGGTGAACGAAACGCAGAACTCACATCACCGCCAAGCAAAGAAATCCGCACGCCGCTCCCTCGCCCACGTGCTCGGCCATCCCTCTCAAGCTCTTCCATCCACCTCGCGCCTCACTCCACCGCACCACTACCCCCGAGATCCCAAACACCACCACCGTCTGCAGCTTTGGTGCCCACCTCCTCCAACTCAAGCTCTTCCACACCTCGTCACCCGCTCCCTTCTCCTTGTAGAACCTCCGAATGAACACCGAAGAGAAGGCGATCCTCAGGCTCATATTGAGGTAATTGGCATAGATGAGTCCGACCTCGCCCCATCCCGCTCGAGCGCCCAGAACCACCGCGCCGAGAAACCCGACCGAGCAAGCTGCCATCCACCAGCTTCCTCGTCTAAGCCACTCGGGACCCGCAGCGGATTGGAAGAAGGCTTCGGTGACTCCGTTGATGGCGAGGAAGGGAAGGTAGGTGCAATACTCGCGAAGGATGGTCGGAGCGGAGGAGAGGGGAGCGGACCAGCGAGCGCCGAGGAGGTGGTAGAGGAGGGGAGCGGTGTAAGGTGGTGCGAGGAGAATGAAGATGAGGGAGAGGTGGGCGTGGAGGGTGAGGAGGGAGGAGAGAAGGGTCGAGGTGGAGAGGAGGTCGGCTTGAGAGGTTTGGGCGGTCGAGAGGTGTCGTGAGAAGAAGAGTCGGGACGTTTCTTCGAGGGGGGCGAAAAGAATGCGGGCGACGAGGGAGCCTGGAGGAGTAAACGAGGTGAGCGAAGTAGCGGCGGTGGGGGCGAGAAAGATGGCGTACCGTAGTTGAGCGCTACCGCGTAGCCTCCTTGATCCTCGACCTTGCTAAGCCTCCCCACGGCAATCTTGTCGCCTTCTGTAAGCAGCTGCTTGACGAGTGACTGCTTCGTGAGCGCCCATGAGGTCGAGATGACCTCGGGATCGTATCGCCCGTCGTCCTCTCCCTCCTTCAACGCCGAGCCAGCGCTCGGCCGAGGCAGCTGGGCTCCCACCCTCCACCAGAAGCCGAGCAGCAGCGTCGCGCCATAGGCAGCCTGCCCGACTCCGAAGGCAAGCAAAGCTGCCCTCTCACCTCCCACAAAAACAGCAGCGAGGGTAGCGACGCTCTTGACCCCCACAGCCGCGCCCTCAATCTTGACCCTCACACTCGTCAACGTCTCCCAGTCGAGGAGCGTATGGAGGTACCAGCGTTCTGCCAGGAGTTCGAGGACGGCGGAGAGGGCGTAGAGGGAGAGAGTCGAGTGGAAGTGGGCTGGAAGAGGTGAGGGGGCGAGGAAGGAGTAGAGGCCGAAGAAGAGGATTGGGAGAGGCGCGAGGTATACGGGGAGGAGGAGGGTTCGAGACAGTCGAGGAGATGTTCCGTTCGAGGTGGATGAGCGTGTGCGCTGGGTGCAGAACAAAAGTCAGCGAAAGCTCGGCGCTTCGGGAGGGGGACCGACTCACCACTACCGCTCCGCGCATGCCTTCTCTCACCAGAAAGAGCCCTGTATCTCTCACGACCTCGAAGCCCATCGTCGCCACGCCCAGAGCCTGCGGCGTAGTCGACCGGAGGAGGAGCTGGTTGAGCGAGAAGGAGAAAAGGCGCGAGACAAGCTGAAGGAGGACGAGGGAGATGGTGGTGGAGAGCAGAGGCGATGATGTTGATGGTGAAGATGTAACCGAAGCTTGTTCCGGTGATGTGGTGGCCATGATCGGCGCTGCAGGCGTCCGAAGGTCAGCTCGGCGCTCAGTGAAGAGAGCTGGAGACGAGGTACATGGTGCGCTGTTATCCAGAGAGATTCCCTCTCACTTCCCCGGCCAAATCCAGCTGTTCAACGCCGTACAACAGCTCCTACAGACGTGTTGCGAGCTGAGGCGTGTCCTGAACCGTCTTGCGTGGCTCTCAGAGGAGCGAGACCAGGCGACGCGATGCTGCTATGATGTAGTAGCTGTCCGTAGCAGTCCTGCGAATAGCCCCAGTCGGTGCAGACGAGTTGAGACGGAGAAAGTGAACCGCGAGAGGTCAACCCTCCGCGCGGCGAGCGGAGCTCTCAGCCCTCGGCGCAAAGCCTGAACAGGTTCTCCGAGCTGTCAAGCTCGCCTGTAAGATACCTACACCTCTGCAGAGCTCAGTTGGCATCTGTAGCTCGATCTCGAACCTGAGTGTACGCGGATGCGCGTCTCCTTGACCTTCGCGCCCGACTTCCTGTTCTCCGTCCGCTCGCTGCTTCTCGACGCCGACAACGTGCTCTACTGCAGCGAATGAGCTTGCCGCACATCAACCATCGACGGCCCAAAGGCGGAGGTTTGCTCACCGCTGCTAGCACTGCGGACGAGCCCATCGCTTCGACTTCGAGCATCGAGCTGAACGGGCAGATCAGTCGCGCGCCGGCCGAAGCAGCAGCAGGCGAGACGCCTCTGTTCCGCGCTGCTAGCGTCGACTCCCTGGCCATCGACGACGACGACGATATCTACGCTCGGCCGCCACCTCCCAAGAAGCAACGGAAAGAACCAGCGCCGACCGCCAAAGCAAAGGGCAAAGCAGCTGCTAAGGGCAAAGGAAAGCAGAAGGACCTGTTTGTCCCCTCTGTGCCGTTCCCGCCGCATTTCGTCAAGCTGGAGCAGGTCTACAGGGTGAGTTCGGCGAGCGCTTTGAACTTGAGAGACGTCGCTGACCGCTCAGCAGGCACTCAACACGGTCTACACATTCTGCTCGGCACGTAAAGGCTTTTCTACGACTTTCGATACGCTACAGCGATCAGTGGAAGGGCTTCTGAAGCGGTACGCGTCGCCCTTCGCCCTTCGCCCACTTCATGTGCGCCGAGCTGACCAGACCCGCCTGGTCGCCCCTATGTCTCACTCACACAGTCCCCTCGAGATGCACGACATCGCTCAAATGAAGTCACTCCTCCCCGAGCTCATCACCTTCGCCTACATCGACTCGGAGCTCCTTCGGATCCACTCGGCCGGCGCCGAAGCTGGGGCGGCGGGCAACGACGCTGCTGCCGCACGAGCGAAGAAGAGACAGGAGCTAGATGAGGAATACGAGCGAGCGGCACGAGGAGCCCAAGCGGGGGAGTTCTTGGGCGAGGCAAAGGAGATTGAGAAGGCGAGGAAGGAGACGGTGTTGCTGTTCAAGTTTAATGATGGAGAGCTCAAGAGTAGTAATGGAGTCGGGAAAGTGATTACTAGGAAGTTTCAGTACGTCTCGTACTTCTTGGATCGGTGAGCTGAAGCTGGACTGGAGCTGACCTCGGCCCTCGGCGCTCGCAGGCGCAAGAAGAAGAAAGGCGACGACTCTGCCGCCGCCGCGCCCAAGCTACCCGAGAAGGAGCCCAAGTACACCAAAGAGTCGATGACCTCGCTCATTGAGAAGCGCAACGCCAAGTTCCACGCCGCCGTCTCGGAGCTCCTCGTCGCCTGCGCCGCTCACCACCCGCCAGAGGACGCCGTCGAGCTTCTGCTCGCTGCTACCGAGGAGAACTTGCCGGTCAAGCCGGACGACGAGGAGGTCAAGGGATTGAGGGAGAAGCAGGACGATTTGAAGTTTTACCAGCGGAACCCGGACATGCGACCGAGTATCGAAGCGCTCGTGGAGGAGATTCGGGAGCAGGAGAGTTATCGGGAGCAGATTGTGGATGGTGGGCATCGGATATTCGATGCGAGGGAAGGTGCATATGGTGAGTCTTCGCCTTCGAGTGGTTGCGCCGAAGCCTGAGCGCCGAGCTGATCCTCTGCACGTCTCCCGCAGGCTCGCTGGACATCCCCCTCTCCCACGCCGTCGAAGACGCTCTCTACCACCAGAAGAAGATCTCCTCCCTTTACTCCCACCAAGCCGCCGCCATCAATCACCTCCTTCCCTCTCCCTCGTCGGGCGTCAAACCGGCCAAAGGCGTCATCATCTCTACCTCCACGTCCTCGGGAAAGTCTCTCATCTACCAGATTCCCGTTTTGAAGGCGCTCGAGGACGACAAGCAGTCGACGGCCATCTACATCTTCCCGACCAAGGCGCTGGCGCAGGATCAGAAGAGGGCGTTGGCAGAGCTGCTGGGGTGCTGTGACGGGATGGAGGATGTTAAGGTGCGTCTATTTCGCATCGTCGCGATTCTCCCGGGACGATGGAAGATTGCCTCGCCTCCCCTTCGACCAAGCTGACATCCTTGCCTCCCCCCGCTTTCTGCCCATCGCTCTCGCAGGTCGCTACGTTTGATGGAGACACGCCCAAAGACGACAGGGACTACATTAGGGAGAACTGCAACGTCGTGAGTGGTCCGTCGCCTCACTCGACGCGGCTCGGCGCTGACCTCGCTTCACTTTCCTCCTCCTGTGCCCCCCCTTCGACTTCCCTTCATCGCCCGTCTTCGCGCCCTCTCTACCTCGTCTCTCCTCCTTCTCTCTCTCCTTCCTCGCAGATCTTCACCAACCCCGACATGCTCCACCTCACCATCCTACCACGCGAGGAGACTTGGCGTCGCTTCTTCAGCAACCTGCGCTTCGTCGTCGTGGACGAGCTACATACTTACGCCGGTCTCTTTGGCTGCCACGTCGCTTATGTGATGAGGAGGTGAGCGCCCCCTGCCGAGGAGACGAGGTGGCCGAGCTGACTCGCCCTTCGTCTGCTTGACAGGCTCCGACGGATCTGCGCTGCCGTCGGCAACAACTCGGTTCAGTTCATCTCGTGTTCGGCTACGATCGCCAACCCTGCCGAGGTGAGTCGTTCGCTTCGTGGCTATTACGAAGACCCGAGCTCTTCCGGCTAACCCTGCTCGCTCCTGCTCCCTCCTCCTCACAGCACATGTCCACCATCTTCGGCTTGGCTCCCGAGGATGTTACGGTAGTCGACGTTGATGGCTCGCCATCGGGAAGGAAGGCGAGTCGTCTCGCACGGATCGCCCTCAATCGCCAACTCGCTGACACTTCGCGCTCTCTCAACCTCAGGAGTACCTCGTCTGGAACCCGCCTTACATCGACGACAAGGACATCAAACAAGGTCGCGTCAGTACCATCAGCGAGACATCAAGGGTCTTCCGCTTCCTCCTCGAGCGAGGCGTGAGGGCAATTGTCTTCTGCAAGGTAAGCTAGCTTCCGGGTTTTCGAGTTCCGACGAGCAAGAAGCTGATCTCGTTTTATTGCACGTCCTGCACAGGTCCGGCAGCAGTGCGAGATCCTCATGAAGCAGATTCGAGCCGATTTGATGGTCGAAGGCCGAAGCGACATGGCGGCTCGAGTCGCTTCCTACCGCTCAGGTTACAGCGCCGCTGTTCGTTGTCTTTCGGAGTTCTGTTCAGGTTGCTTCGCTGACCCTGTGTGACCTTCAGGACCGACGCAAGATCGAAGCCGACATGTTCTCAGGCGAGCTGCTCGGCATCGTCGCGACCACGGCGCTCGAGCTGGGAGTGGACATCGGGTCCCTCGACGCCGTCATCACCGTCGGCTTCCCCTACACCCTCCCCGGTCTTCGCCAACAAGCTGGTCGAGCAGGGCGACGAAACAAGGACTCGCTCGCCATGCTCATCTGTGATCCTTGGCCTCTCGACCAACACTACGCTCGCAACCCCGAAGAGATCTTCACCAGCCCCTTCTCGAACCTCTCCCTCGACTTGAACAATCCCATTGTCCTCGAAGCTCATCTCCAGTGCGCGGCGCACGAGGTCCCAATCCAGCTCGACGAGGATCGACCCTTCTTCGGCGTCGAGTTGGACAAGATCTGCTACGACCGCTTGACAAAAGACGACGAGGGCTTCTTTCATTGTCACCCCAAGTATCGGCCGTATCCAGCCAAGACGGTGCCGATTAGGAACACCGAGGACGAGTCGTATGTCATTGTCGACATAAGCGAGGGGAGGAATCAGGTTATCGAGGAGATTGAGGTGTCGAGGGCCATCTTCACCACCTACGAGGGGGCCATCTACATGCACATGGGCAGGACCTTTTGTAAGCAGGTCTCTCCCGCTTCTCGAGTCGCGCTGACCTCTCCTTGGCGTTCGCAGTGGTTCGAGAGGTCAGCCACGAACGCAAGCTGGCCAAGGTGGAGCGAGCTACCATCGACTGGCGAACGAGGCAGAGGGACTTTACGTGAGTCGCGTGTCTTCTGCCCCGTCTTCCTCCTTGCTGAGCTTCTCCGCCGAGCAGCAACATCGACCCCATCGAACCGCTGGCCATTCGCGAGATCCAAGGCTCCAACTCGGTCGCTTCGTACGGAACGGTGCAGAGTGAGTTGTAGCTCTCTTCTCTAGATTGACTGCTAGCTGACCTCGTCCCCTCCCAGTCACCTCGGTCGTCTTTGGCTACTTCAAAACCGACATGAGGGTTCGCTCTCACTCTGGCTCCTCCCGACCGACCGCATGCTGACCATGCCTTCGCGCCACAGAACAACATCCTCGACACCGTCGACATCAATTCGCCTCCCTTCATCCGTCAATCCCACGGCCTCTGGCTCGACGTTCCCGCCTCGGCGCTCGAGATCCTCATCCTCAAGAATCTCCATCCCGCCGCCTCGATTCATGCCGCCGAGCACGCTCTCATGTCCCTCACGCCTATGATCGCCATGTGCACGGAAGGCGACGTGAGAACTGAGTGCAAGCAGCCGGAGAAGGAGCTGGCGAGCACGCCGAGCTCGAGGAAGCGGCCGGCGAGGTGGGTTGCTCTCTCTCTCTTGGGCGTCGAGAGAGCGAGAGCTGATTATTTGTCAACAGGTTGATTCTTTACGACTCGGCGGGCAAGTCGGGCGGCATCTGCCACAAGGCTTTCGACCATGTCGGGATGCTGCTACAGCAGGCAGCTGACACAATCGCCAACTGTCGCTGTCTCGAGGGCTGTCCATCTTGTGCGCTCGCTTCTCACTCTCACACTCTACTCGATACTGATGCTCATCTCTTTCCAGGCGTTGCTTCTCAGCTCTGCTCGGGCGCCAACACCAGTCAATCCTTCGGCTCGAGCTCTTCTCTCCCTCGCTGATCTCTTCTCTCCACAGTCGTCTCCAAGCTCGGCGCTCTCGTCGTCCTCGACTCCATTCTCGGTCGACCCATCGATGTCGACGCCATCCCAATGCAAGAGCCAGCACAGGGCGTCACCCCCGGCGGAACGATTGATCTCGCAGGTGCTGGTGTACGGCCAAGGGCGATGGACGGTGCTCGCAGGGATAGGGAGATGCGAGGTGTGATGGAAGAGGAAGACATGGAAGAGGCGGAGCGGGTGGAGAGGGAGGCTGCACTGGCCGAGTTGCTCGGCGGTGGGCCAGTCGCGGCGGGACCGAGCGAAGGAGCGATGGTGTTTGATTTGAATGAGACGGGAGGGTTCTTGCAGGCGAAGTAGTCGTTTCAGTGATGTTGTTATTCATTTTAGCAAGCAGCTTAACGGGGAGCAGCGAGCTGGCGAGCGTGCCGACGAGTTCCAGGGAGCCGATTCGACCGCATTACACCTCGACTAGTCGGTCTCTGCAAACAGAATACTCCCACGATGCCGCACGTTGGCAAACGACAGCCTCGAGTCCTCCGAGTCGATGCTCCTGTACATCAAGAGCGTCAGCTCGAGCAGCCTGCCCCTTCCGCTCGTCGAAACGTACCTCTTGCTCATCTCGCTGGCCCATGAGATCTTCTTAAGCGGTGTAGCACTCCAGATCACGCCCGTTACTAGTAGGATGAAGCTGAGGAAGGCCTGAGCGATGATCTGGGAGCGAGGGAAGCGCGGTGTCAGCTGGCTCGTTCTTGTAGCTCTGCAGCAGTTCGCTCGGCAGCCACAGAGCAGCGACTGTCGCATGAAGCGCGACACTGTTACGGCAGCGAGCTCGGTCGACTCACATCCAGCGGCAGCGGGCTGCCCAGCGTTGATGGGATCTCGACGCCAGCAGCTTTAGCGAGTCCGCGCACTGCGTGAGAGGGTACAGCAGTATCAGCTGTGATGCAGGACAAGTCATACGCTGCAGCACGCACCTTCCCAAGCCGAGTAAGCGGCGTGCAGAAAGACGAGCGCGGCGAGGCGGATCAGCACCGCTGCTGGAGTGGGCCACGAGAGCATGGTGCAAGAGAAAGGGTGTTGGTGGTTGACCTTGAGGTGCTGCTTGATTGTTCGGAAGGTTCTTCGGTGAGGTGGAGAGAAGTCGAGCGATCCGGGGGAAGGAGAGCTGTGTTCGCTCGCTCGCGGGTGAGTCGTCGAGTTCGGAGAATGTTCTGTAGTACAGCGTCGTCGCGCTCAAGCTCCAGCTGCCTGATCAAGGTCCAGCACGCTCTTCCCCCACTTCATAGCCCCTTCTCACTGCTCGATGCCGGCCAGACGAAGCATGAGCTCGGCTGCGAAAAGAGACGAGTCAGCTACATGATCCTCGACTGCAGCGTCTCGGGCGTTGAAGCTCACTGATCTCATCATTCTTGTCAACCACCTGCTGCGAGAGCTCCTCGACTTTCGAGGTCAGAAGGGAGATTACGAAGGCGGACTTCTTCGGCGATGGCGACGAGGTCGAGCTGGGCGCTTTGCTGGCGCCGGTAGGGAGTGCGACTTGGATCGAGGCGTCGCATTGATCTCGTTGCCTGATCTGCTGCTGAGCGACTCGAAGAGCTGAAGGAGGGAGAGAGACAGGTGAGCCACGACTTCGGCGACTGGGCAATCGAACGAAACTCACCGCCTCGCGCCTCATCTTGCGCCTCCTCAAGCTGCTGTTCAAGACTTAAGAGCCGCTTCTGAGTGGAGCAGAGCTCATCTTGTGAGCACCTGAGCGTAGCCTGGAGCTGAGCCTGCTCCGCCTCGACAGCTGCTGCCCTCGCCCTCAGCTCGTCCATCTCCGAGATCTTGCGTGCTTCCTCCTCCTTGACCGACCCGATCCTGCGCTGCACCTCCGACTCGACGCGCTGCTCCCACTTCTGACGAGATCCGACGCTGTCCTCGAGCTGCGACACACGCTTCCTCAGACCGGCGGCGCTAGACGTGAGCTGAGCTTCTCTCCTCGAAGCAGCGGCGAGGTCGGCTTTGGCGGTAGCGAGCTCCCTCTTCAGCTTGGCTTCGGTAGTTTCGGTCTTGGCAGCCGCCTTGAGCTTGAGCTTGCTCTGCTTGGTCGCGGTCGCCGTCGTCGAAGCTGGCGCGGGAGAGGTCGCTTCGTCGTAGACGTCGCCGAAGGAGAGCCCGTTGACCTCGGGCTTGAGCATTCGGAGGTGCTCGACTGCTTCGTAGCTGAGGTAGGACAAGGCACTGGCGGGCTGTAGGCCGTTGTTGGAGAAGAAGCAAAGGGTGATATACGCTCCGATTTGTCTGTAGGCCTTGGCATCGGCGTAGGTCTATCACAGCACATCGTTGGTAAGCTCACAGATCTCTAGGGAATCTGAGACGGTCCAAAGCTCACGGTAGGGAGCTTCTTCCGCACCTCGGCGTAAGGCGTTTCCGACGTCACGCCGAGCTCGGCCCAAGCGTCTGCCGCGTTCCCAATCACGTCAAACGTCCTCGGCTTTCCAGGAGATCCTGAGAGCAACGAGAAGGATGCAGTAACGGGCTCAACGTCGAGAAGAGCGAGCTGAGTGTCGATCTCTTCTTCAACCGAAGCTTCCGCGAGCGATTGAAGCGAGCGATGGTGTTGGCCGATAGCGAGGGCAGCTCCTAGTACACGGCGATTATGATGGGTGAACCTTTCGGTGACCTTCAGTTCTTCCTGTAGTAGAGTCAGCTTGGATCCCTTGCAACATCCCTCGCTCGCTTCCCCCTCTTTGCCTCGCTCTGTCAAGCCACAGAGACGTACCTTGGCTTTCGTACACGCATCCTGAATTGCGGTAAGCTCCATCTTATCGTTCAGATCCAAGCACTCGAGCGCAGCCTCGTAGCTCATTGGCTCGAAGGTGAGAGGCGGCCGACGAGAGGGCTCAGGCTCAGCTTCCTCGCTCGACGGGTTGGTCTGTACTGCAGCTTCTCTCGTCGAAGGTGGAGTAACGAGCGGAGTACCGTCTGCTTTGAGGTAGCATGCTGCGAGAGGAGGCGGAGGAGGCGGTTTGGGAGCAGGCGGAGGCGAGCGAGCTGAGGTGGGCGAGCTGGAGGGCGGGTCGGGGGCTGTACCGTTGGGCAGAGCTTGTTGGGGTGACTCTCCGACCATTCTGCTGCTGTACAGAGGTCGCAACGAAGCGAGAAGACGAGACGAGCGATGTGGAAGAGAGCAAGCAAGCCTCGAGGTGCGCTTCTCGGGAGAGTGGCGCCGACTCGCTCGGCTGAGGCTACTCTTTAAGAAGCTGTGAAAGGATGCACACTGCAATCTCTCCCGATCGCAGCTCCTTCTATGAGCCTCTCTGAGCTTTGCAGCTCTCGGCGGCGGACGACAGGCCACAAGCAGTTTTGCCGAGCTCGCCGAGCTTCTTCCTTCTCTCTCTCCCTCTTCACCCCAGCTGTATCTGACACAGTGTAAGATTGATCCGAGAGTATCCGTTGTTCTTGTCCAAGCGTATTCTGAGCTATCGTCTCTGCCTTCTGTCCTCAGCATCGAGCTCAGATCATCTCTGCACGAGCCGAAGGTCAGCGGCGCTCTCCTTGCACGGCGCAGAGGGCGGGGACTGACCAAGCTGCACACCCTTCGTCTTGCAGGCATCGGTGAGCGCCTTCCATTCCGCGTCATCGTTCTTGGCCTTCTCAGCGACGCGAAGAAGGGCGAGGGAGGGGAGGAGGGAGATGACTTGCGAGAGGATGGGGAGTACTTTCGCTGATGGAGCGCCGAAGAAGCCGCTCTCGGTGATGGCAAGAGTCTTGAGCTCGGGGAACGCTTTGGCCGGCGACTCCACGATGAGCGAAAGGGCCATCTCCGAAGCCTCGGCGCCGACACGAAGATGGCGGATCGTCGACGCGCACCCCAATAGGATTCTGCCTCCGAGATCCTTCCTCCCGATGGCAGCCCACGCTTTCACAGTGTCCGCTTCGATATCACAGAAGAAGTCGGGATAGCTCGAAAGGCTGAGGGAGCGAAGAGGAAGGGTGCAGTCGAGGGCGGTCTTCTTGAGGGGAGTGTGAATACCGAGGTCGAGACGACGGAGGTTGGCCAGGCGTCTGAGTAGAGGCATCCACTTCTCCGGCGCTCGTTTCAGATAGTCGTCGCCGAATGAGTCCTCGTAACCTTCTTGGTCGGGGCCCTTGATCTTGAGCTCGACGAGGCGCGTAGCGTAGCTGCGATTCGACAGGGCGGAGAGGATGACTTTGAGGGGGTCGCACTTCTTGTGGAAGGGGTGATTATCGAGCTCGATCTCGGCCGACTTGACGATCGGAGCGGCGGCGAGCCATTCCTCGATGTAGCCTTGCGTATCCATCTGATTGTCTCCGAACGGCGACTCCTCGAAGAACTGCTCGATGTACTGGTCTTCCATCCTGCTAAAGTCGATCCTGAGGTGACGAACGAAGGGGCCAACGAGCTTCGAGGGTGCTGGCTTGGAGCCAACGTCCTCAACCGCACCGACCCAGCCTGTCCTCCAGAGGAGCTGACGCCCATACGAGAGGAAGCTCTTGCTGGCGAGGCAGATGTTGTGGTAGTCGCGCGTCTGAGCGTCGACAAAGTTGGCGGGCGTGAAGATGAGCGCGAGCACGTCGTTGGGAAGTGTAGGCATGGCGGGCTGTAGAGGGAGACCGAGTGTCAGCCTACAGCTCTCTGCAGCTGCTTGCTGCAAGCTCACCTTGAGACGAAAGCAGCGATGCGAGCGGCGGGAGTTAAAGAAACGCTCGAGCCGTTTCGTCATGGAAAAGGGCTGCTGAGTCTGTAGCAAAGTGCTTCGGAAATGAAGGTGCTAATCTCTGAGGACCTCAGCAGCCTCAAGACAGCTTGACCTGAGCATCATGTTGCAGCAGGCCGGCTCGATGGCTTCGGCAAGCATTCGCCGAGCACGAGGGAGCACTCGGCGAGTTTTTGTGGTGTCGTTATCGTTAAAGAAGCATCGTGAATAGCTGGACACACTTTCATGACCTCGTAGAAAGCTCCTTGCGCCGCTAGCAATCTGTATATCAACTCCGAGCCATTTATTTCCCATCGCCACCTGCGGCCGAGGCGTATCGAGCTATAAGCAAGCAAGAATCATCGTATCTGAGCCACACTCTCCCCGCTAAGCCTTCTGCTGCTTCTGAGCGTCGACCAAGCGCTGCTCGGCGGTCTTCCAGTTGATGACTGGGCACGATAGCGGCGCCGAAGGGAGGCGAGGAGGGACACGGGACGAAGTGAGCTCATACTGGTGCAGCAGGGAAGGGGCGAGTTGGAAGGGAAAGCTCACCGGTCCAAATCTTCTCAAGGTAGGTCGCCTTGTTGTTTCTGCGAAGGCAAGAACAGTCGGCGAGGGAGCTCGGTCGATCGGGCACTCGGCGCTCCCTAAACGCACTGGTAATCGACTGCGAGGGATCGAATAGAAGGGTCAGCATCTCATATTATACCCTAGAGCCTCCTCACACCACTCACTGTAGTAAGCATGCTCCCAAACGTCAATGCCGAGCAGAGGAACGCTCGGAGCGAGGATGGGATCCTGGTTGGCGGTCGAGACGACCTCCATGGTCTTGTTGCTGGGGTGGTAGATAAGCCAGGACCATCCCGAGCCTTGGATAGCGAGAGCGTTCGTCGTCATGGTGCTCTTGAGGGCGTCGAGCGAGCCGAACTGCGAGTCGACGGTCGCCTTGAGCGGTCCCGAGGAGGGGTAGCTCGAGTTCTTGACCTGTGGGGGGCAGACCATCAGCAGAAGGGCTATTGATAGCGATCACCAGCGACGGACGGGGGTGAGATTGAGCCAGAAGAGCGACTGCGAAGGGAAACGCCGAGCCGTCAGCGCCGGCCCTCGAAACGATTGAGTGACGGGTGCAATGCATCCTGCGAAGAAGTGGAGGCACGTACGTGATTGATGTCTCCGCCGCCGTTGAACTTGATGGACGACTGCAGCGCGATCTGCTTCTTGAGATCCTGAGCAACGAACGCCTGACCGAACTCGGCGGTGGCCTGTCCAGAGTCAAAGGTCAACTCTTCTGCTGCAGGCACTTCTGCAGCAGACTCTGCTTCTGCTACATAGTCTTCTAGGATGCATTTACACGGTTCAGATTCTCGACATAAGCTCGGTGATGACGGTCGTGGTGGAGGGCTGGCAAACGGTTGATCGTGAGAGGCTGTCAGCCTCGGTACTCCTACAGAGGGCGTAGTCAGAGGGCTTACTCATGATCTCCTTCGAGATAGCGGGCTCGAGAGCCTGAAGCGAGAGCGAGAGAGACGGTCAGCTCCCTGAGCGCTCGCGCGACGACGAGATACTGAAGACCTACATCGTAGGGGTAGGGCAGAGGAGGCAGCGTGTACTGAGCGCGAGCGATGGTGGCAATGGTGGCGAGTCCGAGCAGAACGAGCGAGCGAATAGTGAAAGCGAGCATTTTGGCGGAAGCGAAACGAGCTCGAGCTCGGAGATGGTCGAGACTGAGTTGAGCAGCTGTGTTCAGGATGGAGATGGTGAGGTGCAGCTGTAGGCGTCGCTTGGGCATAGGTAGCATCCCATAGGCGAACCAAGCCTTTTTGTGCAGGAGAATCGCCTCGTCTTTGAGGCAGCTCCGAGGTTCGGCGCTCGGTCGACCTTCGCAGCTGTTGCCGAACACTCTGCGCCTCGACTGCCAGTGTGAGAGGATAGAGATGTATGCCCCTATGCAACCCCTCCGCTATATCAGCCTTCAGTCCCCGCCCTTTCCAGCCCTGCAGCTCGACGCCCTCGGTCCCCTCCTTCTCCTCCCACCTCTTCCATCCCATCTCATCATGCGCCATTATTACAATGATCTCCTCTCTCTTCCCTGCGACCCGCAACCTCTCCAATGTCCTACTCGCCTCGTCGTAGTCCTCGTAATTCGCCGAAACGGTCGGCGGGTCTCCCTCCTTCGCATCCTCGGCGAGCACCATGCCGAGGGCGTAATGCGCATTTTCGGGACGGTGGGAAAGGAGAAGATGGTGGTGACAGCCGTCCGAAGCGAGCAAGACGTATTCATCCTTGCCGGTCCGAACGAGAGCGCCGATGTGTCCTGAAGTGTGGCCGGGCAAGCTGACCAGGACAATGGAGCCATCGCCGAGGAAGTCTTGTGAGGCGGAGAAGGATGCGACGGGTGGTGTAGTGTCGTCCCAGGCTACAGAAGACACTCGAGCGGCCTCGGCAGCGAGAGAAGGGGTTCCAGCTGCCTCGCCGGGTCCACACACGATGTTGGCGTTAGGGAACAGCGAGATGTCGCCCGTGTGGTCAAAGTGTCGGTCTGTAGGCGAGCGAGGGAGTCAGCAAACGCCTTCCTCCACTGCAGCTCGACTTACGACTCAGGAGGATATCGTTAATGTTCTCTGGCTTGACGCCCTTCCTGGCTAGCTGAACCGGCAGAGAGTTTCCCAGCTCTACTTCAAATTCCTGCGAGTAATCGTCTGCCCGTTCGCCGAGCCACTTCTGCCATCCTTCGGCGAGGGAGAGATCGAAGAGGATGAGGCGGTTTGATGGCTCGTGGCGAATCAGGAAGCATAGGCAAGGACGTCGGGTACTATAAATAGGTAGTCTTAGCTTGCTCTTGCTCTCCCACAGCTTGACACGACCCACTAGAAGCCAGAGCGACCAGGCAAGATCGTCTCCCATTCGTTGAGCCTGAGCGTAGCAGGACAGAAGGCGGTGACGGAGCAGGCGGCTGTACCCTCTGGTAGACCCTTCCACTCTGGTGCAAACGAAGCGGCAGTCATCGAGATGAGCGAAATGTGCGACGAAGCGGAGGGCAAGGTGCGATGTCGGCTCGCAAGCTCGCTTTGGCCGCCCCACATGATTGAAGTCGAAAAGAGTCGAAAACTGTAGCTGACTTGCAAAAGGAAAGGATATGAAAGAAAGGAAGGTATCACTAAACGACGGAAGAAATAACTGTACACCCAAACTGAAGGAGAAGACTGCCTAGAGAGAAACGAACGAGGGGGGAAGGAAAGGAGAATAGCAAATGTCTATGATGAAGGGGAGTGGGTGCTAAGACTCGGCGAGGCGTACAGAAACCTCCTTCATGGCCGTCGAGTCGAGTGACCGAATTTTGAGGCACTTGAAGTAGACGCTCGTCTCGGACTCGTAGGGGTAGCCCTCGGCGAACTCTTGGAACGCCAAAACTCGCTGCACCAACGTCGCCTGCACACGGAACTTGTGTACGTTGACCAGTGGGCGAAGGGGCATGTGGTCAGGGAGAGGTGGGAGGTGGTCGAAGGCGGAGGGATCGGCGACGTGGGTGAGGCCGCCGGTCGAGTCGACCGAGGCGGAGGTGTTGGTCGAGGTGGGGTCGAGGTACGTTGGTAGCTCAGCGTTGAGAGTGAGGTCGCGCAGGAAGAGGCCTGGTAAACGAGCAAGGTCAGTCATGAACTCGAGAAGTAGTCGGAGGAGCCACTCACAGAGGAAGGGGATGCAGCCGACGGGAACAGGCGAAGCCTTGACACCCTTGGCAGCCGCCGAGTTCTTGTTGGGCTCGCTAAAGGCGGGGGAAAGACCGCGCTGGCCAGGAGGACCGTACTCGGCGATGAGGGCGTTCGTAACCTCGCGAAGGTGCTTGAACTGGTCGAGAAAGGGCGGAGATCAGCTCTCGTAGTCATGCAAAGGTGGATTAGTGATCAACTCACGTTCTTGAGATGTGAGACGAAGACCTGCATGCCGCGGAACTTGCGCATCTCCCATGTCGGCACCCTCGCCCACGTCTTCTTGAGCCGCTCGACGTCGGGGAGCTGGAGGCCGTGGATGATCTGGGTGAGCGTCTGGAAGTTGGACTGGCAGTAGCATTTCTGTCGAAGCACGTGGGTCAGTGTGCGATGTGTAGAGCAGCAGAAAGCGAACGAACGAAGGCGAGCCGAATGAACTTGGCGATGAGGGCGACTCGCTCGTCGGGGTTGGCAGTGAGGACGATCTGCTTGGGAGAGGTGATCAGCGCGAGCTCATTATCTTAGAACACGAGCAACATACCTCGGAGCAGACCCAGTTGGCGGTCAAGTTGAACCTCGCGATGACGGCCTGCACGGCGCTCTCCAACCTCTCTCCCCTCTCCCTCGCCTTCAGCTCGATCTTCCTCCTCTCCTTGAGGTACTGCTCCCAGTCGAGCACCTCGCCCGCTTCCCTCTGCGCCCGATCCCGCCACGCGCCCGAGACCAACTCTTGCCAACCGAGCACACGAAGCATGTCGCGCTCGATGAGGCAGAACTGGCGAGCAATGGACTCGGTTCGGTAAAGGAGGAGGAATGAGCGATGGGTCGGTGGAGTGGGACCGGCGGTGGGGTTCATGCCGGCGAGAGGAGGGCGAGAGGAAGTAGGGCGAAGGGATGCTGAGCCGCCGCCGAAGAGCTTGCTGAGGGAAGGTTTGCGGCCTGGTCCCGCTCGGCGAGAAAGGGAGAGTGGTGGGAGTTTGCTGGTGGGTCGAGGGGGAGAGATGGGGGCGGGATGGGCCGGCGGAGGGATAAGGGAGACGGGAGGAACGACTGCAGCCTCGCGAGCTGCTGCCAACGGCTCGGCGACATGGTCTTCCACGAATGGAAGGGAGTCGATGGTGGTGGCGTACGAGTGGCGAACGTCGTCGTTGTAGGGTTGCTGCTCCTGCTGTCCGACGAGCGAGGGCGGGATGGCAACGCCGGCTTGCTGCAACTGCAACACCATCGCGCTCCGCTCCATCTGCCTGTCCACCTTCCTCTTCCTCTCCTTCTCCCTCGTATCATCCACGATTCCCTCGAGCCTCCTCAATGCCGCCTCGATCCCTCCTCCGTCGTCCTCATCGTCCGAATCATCGATGCCCTCGAGGATGAAGCCAGCGACGATCTGCACGCCAGCAGCGGGTTCGACGCCCTCTTCATCGTCGACGAAGCTCGCATCGTGGATGAGGATCGACTCGCGCTCTGCTCCGCCATATGATGGCGGTCGAGGGGAGCCGTAAGAAAAGGCCGACTCCGTCGATTGTCGATACGGCGCATGAGAAATGCCCTTGACGTTGGAGGCGATGCGAAGGTTGCCCGCTCCTGGAAGGCGCTTCAGCGTACGCTTGACCTCGACCACATCCTCGTCCTCGTCGGAGAGGTCGATGTCGTCGAGTTCGATGCGAGCGGAAGCAGGGCGTTGAGGAAGGAAGAAGGCGTGGGAGCCGTCGGGCTCGTGTTCGTCGAGGAGATCGAATGGCGATGGTTCGAAGATGGGGATAATGGGAGCGGGGACTGCAGTGGGGGCTGGCGGGGCGCGAGGAGGGAGAACGCCGGAGCTGAAGTCGGTGGTGGCGGGAGAGCGAAGAAGTGCCTTGGGCTCAGCGCGAGGTGTTGGAAGGCCGAGGCCGAGGCCGAGGCCGACGACGTCTGGGTCCACAGTCAGGCGAGGTGAGTCGGGCTCGTTTTCCTCGGCGATGGTGTGGACGTAGGAAGGCTCCCTCGGCGTGTCGATGGAGGTACTAGGAGTTGACCCGGGTCCTACGTCCTGCTCGTTCAGTGCGGGTAGTCCTCCATCCTTCTCCTCCTCTTCTCCCTCCCTCGCGATCCCCCAAAACTCGAGATACCGATTTACTCCACCCTTGACCCAAAGCAGATCCCCCGTCTCGTTCTTCTCAAACTCGACCTCGTCCATCATCTCGGTGCTGCCTCCAACAGCTGCTCCTCCGGAACCGCCTGTCCGATTCCCGAGCATTCGCTTGAAGCGACCGAAGGAGCCGAGAGCGTTATGGAGCGAGCGAGCGAGGGGGTGGTTTTGGGTACCGGTCGGGTTGGGGAGAGGGTATTGCGCTGAGGTGGAAGCTGGAGGAGGGGAGGAGGGGAGGTAGGCGGTCGTGGGAGGGGATTGAGTGGCGGCGGAGGTGGAAGCGAGGTCGCTAGGCGATTTGTGATGGAGGAGTGAAGCGAGTCGCCCTCGCTCACGTGGCGGTGGCGCCGAAGGTTGGATAGAGACGGTAGGGGTTTCGTTGGTATCGACCTCGAGGTCAACATCCTCATCCGAAGCGCCGAGTGCTGGACTCTTGGGCGCCTGCTCCACCTCCTCCATCACCCTCTTTGCCTCCCTCGCATCTCCCGGTCCCAGCACTACATGCATCTCCTTCAACCGCCTACAGATTTTCTTCAACCTCTTGATCAACCTCATATCCTTCTGACTCTCCTTGAACCTCTGCTCCCTCCCACAGCGGTTCAACCACTCGGTCAACCCCTTCCTCACCTCCCGATGAGGGAAGAAGTCGTCCATGAAGTGGTTGAGGAGCCAATGCCTCAGGACGACGAACGTCCGAACTCGAACGATACGGCGAGAGGCTTCGTCGGTGGGGGAAGAGGGCGGCTGAAGCGCCCATTCGAAGCGAGCGATGAGGAGGTGGAAGATGTGAAGAGGGGTGAGGAAGGCGCGGTAGGTGAGGAAAAAGGTGCTGAGGAGGTCGGAGGAGATTTGGGAGGTGAGCTCGGCGATCCAGCGCTCGGTCGTGGCGGCCATGAGGACTCGGTTTTGCGGCTGAACGGCAAGGGGTGGTTGCTGTGGGTGGATCCCTCGACCCGAGCCAACCGAATCGCGCACGCTAGACGCAGGGCTGTAGCTCTCGCCCGTATCTCGGCGCTCCCGGAAGCCGCTCCACCGCTTCGAGCTGGCGGTGGCGGGGCTGCCACTGGCGCTGGTGCTGGGACTGCCGAGCTCGACGTCGACGACGCTGCCGCGGCGCTCGCCTGTCGCCGACCCGCTGGGTGAAGGCGTAGCTGGACGATCTCGGAGACCCCAGATGACGAAGCGAGGATCGTCGCCAGGAGAGGTGGTGGCCGATACGGTGATGTGGTGAGCTGGGCTGGAGTGGGAGAGGGCGGAAGAGGACTGTGAGTGCGAAGAGGTGAAGGAAGCGGAGGAGGGGAGGCGCTCGTGGTGCTGCTCGCGACCGTAGGCGGCGAAGTCGGGGGAGGGCGATTCGGGGGTAGGCCAAGTCGGTGCAGGAGTAGAGGAAAGACCTTGGATGACATCGAAGACGGTTGGGTCGTCCCATCTCGACTTCTGAGGCGTTGAGGGGAAGACCGTCGTTCGGTGATCGTCGGCCTTGGCTGTGCGAATCGAGTCGGAGGAGGCTACCTCGCGCATGGTGCGTGGTTCGGAGGTCTCGAGAGGGTGGCCGAGATGGGAGGAAGTGGAGACGTCGGCGGAAGGGTCGCGAGATCGAGGGGGAGCGGGCACTCGCACGCCAGCGCCGAAGGGGGAGGAGTTGGTGCGGGACATGTTGGGTCGAGCGAGCGAGTGAGAATTGGAGCGCGAACGAGCTGAGGTGAGCTCGTCTACTACTGCTGCGCGTGGAGAAGTAGGATCAGCTCTGGCTCGGCGAGGAGGGCCGAAGCGGCAGTCGAGAAGCGAAGACGTACGATCCTGAGGCAGATCACTACTATCCCTCTCCTCCACACTCCCTTTGCTACCCTTTGCTAAAGCAGCCCCCTCCTCGCCAGTGAAGGCGCCAGGCAATCCTAGCTGCGCCGTGCCCTCCTCCCTCCTCGTGCTATCCATCGGCGCAGCGTTCCATCCCAATAGCCGTCCGAGCACGTCACTCTGCACATTCCCACCTCCCGAACCCGCGCCAGTCGATTTGGATCGCGAGAGGCTGACCGAGGAGCTCGAAGCGACGGCCGAGAGTGAGGGGGTGCTACCGGCGCGACGGATGCTACCGCTTTGAGCATGCGGCGCAGGTGTAGGAGCGAGGTAGGTTGGTCCACCGGTGGTAGGAAGTGAGGGCGCTTCGGCGTCGAGGACGGGGATGGAGGCGGACGACCGAAGAACAGCGATGGAAGGCTGGTTCTGAAGCTTGGGTGAAGGAGGAGGAGGAGGTTGTGTCGAAGTCTTGGTGAAGGGCATTTGAGCTGCACTTGAGTCGGCGGAGGAAGGAGGGGAAGCGGACGAGTGGTTCGGCGCGGACGGGGCAGCGGGCGAAGCGGGTTCTGGGACAGAGCGAGGTCTGCAGTGGTATAGGCCGGAGTGAGCTCAATCGTTTCGCTAGACCTGTGAGCCTCGAGCTGCACCCTGCACTCACCTGATCCTGTAGATCGTCTTGCCGTTCTCCACCCTGCTCTGCACGGCGTACTGCTCCCTCCCCTCGCCCTCGCGGCTGTAGTGCGCAGCTAGAGCGTCTGCCGCCTTCTTGTTGGTAGTCTCGACGAAGCTGCCATCTGCTGCAATGGCCAAATCGGACGAGTTGGGCATGTTGTTGTGGAGGGGCCCGGGCGGCGGTCTGAGTTTTGCTGGGTGGGAGCGAGGTGGAAGAGGACGTATAGGGTATCAAGAAAGAGTCGTATGTAGGTCGTGGGCCGTTCAGAGAAGGACAGAAAGGAAGGCCGAGAGGTCGTTAAGTCGCGAGGAGGGAGGGAGCGGGCGCCGGGGATTACTGCATCTCGCTGCTCTTAAGCGGTTGTGGGCGGTAGAGGGTGTAGATCTACAGACGAGTGACCTGTACCGCACGCGAGCAGAGAGCTGTCAGCTACAGAACGAGCGCGACAAAGGACGACGCTGGGGCGAGAGAGAAGCGCGCTGTCTCACCTTTACGGGAGTGCTGGAGTGCAGCAGAAGGCTACAGCGACCTTGCAGCTCTGTAGGTAGATCCCTGAGACGCGCGCCGGCGAGTTGGAAGCGAGAGACGAGGTTGTGGTGGCAGGGAGAGCAGCGAGCTCTCGATGTACTCCCCTTTCGCTCGGTGCGAGAGGAGCCACTGAGGAGCCAGAGGTGGCTTCCTCTGTTACGAGCGAGCTGCTCGGGCTCGGTACATCGTTGTAGAGAGATCAGAAAGCTTGAACTGTACGCTGATCGTGCAAGCTCCTCGAAAGGTCGCCTCGGCGCACCATCTACCTTCGCCGAGCGGCCCATTCGCGCCGAAGACTTTGCCTGACTCTCTCGCTGCACCGCTTTATCACTGAAGCACATATTCCAAAGATATCTGTCACCCTACATGCCCATTTACTGACCTCCAGTGATCTGGTAGACGACATAAGGGTCAGTCTCTCTCTCGCCGTGTCACACTCGAGCGCCGACATAATAAAGAGAGCCCTTACCTCAAGAGTGTGGCCGGTAATGTAGCTGGCCAGGGGCGAGCAAAGGAAGAGAACCGCGTTGGCAGCCTCCTGCGCCTCGGCGGGGCGTCCGAGAGGGATCTGTGTAGGCGAGGGCGAAGGCGTCAGCCGAGCTTGGACGAGGACGAAGACTTCGACGAGAGCCGTTAGCTAACACCAGGGATAGGGCCCTTGGGAGCTCCTCCCTTAGGTTGAGGGATACCAAGCGCGATCTTCTGGCCTCCGACCTCCATGGCGGCGCCGTCGGCTTTGTTACCAGTCAGGCGGGTTTGGATGTACCTGGGTGGTGGGGGGAGGCGTGAGTAAAGAGCTCTCTTACAGTGTGAGATGGCTGAGGCTCACCCGAAAGCCGCGGTGTTGCAGCGGACGTTGAAAGCCCTGAGTAAGGGTGAAAGGGTCAGGACGATGCTCGGCGCGGCCGCTGAAGGCCTGGTACAGCAGACTTCGTAGCTTACCCCCACTCCTTCGCCACTGTGCGCGAAAGTCCTACAACACCAGCCTTGGCGGTGGCGTAGTTGGCCTGTCCGACGTTGCTGAGGACGGAGAGAGCGCCGAGTTAGCCGTCGAGGTCGACCCAATGCGCTGAACAGGCGCTCAACAAGCTCGGAGACACACCCATGAAGTCCAGCAATGGAAGAAACGTTGACAATCGACCTGTTGGTGGCAATGACGGCTGGGTCCTTGGCGCGAAGGTAGGGAGCGGCCTCGCGAATAATGCGGAAGGGAGCAGTGTTGTGGACTCGGAGGATGAGCTCGAACGCCTCGTCAGACATGGTGTGGAGCATCTACATGCGGGATCGAGGTATGAGAGGCGAGATGGGAGGGGCGAAGGACACGAAGTCAGCGCCGAATCAGGCAGTGCTCGCCGAGCACGATGCCAAACGCCTTGTAAGAGGCTCACCTTGTCGAAGGTGAATCCAGCGTTGTTGACGATATGGTTGATTTTTCCAAAGGCCCTGTAGGTGACCTGTCAGCCTGCGAATCGACGCATTCGGCGAATCAACTCACTCGACGGTCGCGCTGATGAGCCTCTTGGGGAAATCAGCAGCAGTGACATCTCCCTGCACGACGATAGCTTGTCCTCCAGCCTTCTTGATCTCATCCACGACGGCCTGAGCCTTGACTGTAGACCCCGAGAGGTCAGCAGTCGAGACGCATGTGGGGGTAACAGCGAGAGCTCACCCTCATCAAGATCAGAGACGACGACCTTGGCTCCTTCCTTGGCGAAAGTAAGCGCTACGGCCTTCCCGATGCCTTGAGCGGCCTGACAACGAGGGGAGAAGCCAGATTAGACAGGGGTGATTCGGCCTAAAGTGTGAAGAGCTTACACCGGTGATAATTGCTACCTCATCGTGTAGAAGCCCTTTGGGGTAAGACCCCGACATGGCGCCCGCTACAGCGGCGAGACGAGCCTGAGCAGTGTTGCCGGACATTCTTGGGCGGTTAGCGGAGGTGGAAAGTGGTTGGGGAGGCGCTGAGAGTGTTGTAGGGGTGTAGAAGCTTGTTCAGGCTGCTGTAGTGGGCTGAACGGGTGCTGTGCTGCTCGGAGAGACGAAGTGATACAGAGAAGCAGGAGGGAGAGCCGCAGATGGACGGGTGAAGCTGACCGCCTCCGGCTCGCCTTCGCAAGCCGAGGCCACATCTCTCGGAAGTAGGCTAATAAATCAGGCGCCGGTCGAGTATGGAAGCTGCGAAGCGAATGGTGCAGATTTCCTTTGCAATTCTTGAGTTTCCTGCACCAGACAAACTTGATCCTTTTGCACCGCTGCCCAAGGGGCAAGGGCCGAGCTCCTCCTTCGGCGATGGCTCGAGCTAGGGAGCGACGTGAGCTTGCCCGCTTCGCCCTCAGTATAGCACGTCCAGCCTATCGTTCCAGCCCGAGCAATCACATCACAATCTCCTACCAAGGCCTATCGTCGTCCATCATGCTACTAAACTCCCTGAGCGAAAGCACCACTCCCTGCTCCTTGCACCTCGCCTGCAGCTCTTCCAACTGTTCCTCTTCCGCGTCCTCATCCACAAACACAAGATCCAAGGTCCGAAGCGTCGGCTTGAGGATTCCAAGGATGGGCAGCAGCGCGTCGATGAAGTGCTGAGTCTCCTCGTCCGCGCCGAAAAAGGGGATCGTGAGGTGGCGAAGAGGAGACTCGAGGAAGAGGCCGAAGACGGAGAGCCGTGGCCAGTCGATGGTGATGAGGAGGGTGTGAAGATGAGGGAGGTCGAGCTCGGCTGGGAGGGTGCGATGCCTGTCGTTCGGGAGACGAGCGACGGAGAAGTCTTGGAGGGTGGGGCTGAGACGAGTGGCGATGCCAACGATGGTGGAGATGTCCATGTGGCTGTCGAGATAGACCGAGCGCATGGGGCCCTTCCATTCGTCGGCGAGGGAGGGGGAGTTGAAGTCGTCGTAGCCTCGAGATTTGAACGACTCGAGGGTTGGGATGGCTTGGATGACGGGTACGAGGCTCTCGGACGAGTCGCCTAGCTCGTCGGTAGCGACCACGAGCGTCTTGAGAGATGGGAGGCGAGCGCAGAGTTCGGCCGAATCGGAGCTGGCGGAGACCAGGTGGAGGGTGGTGATCCTCTTGAGGGTGGAAGGGTCGAGTCGCTTGGCTACAGCGAGGGCGTTGCCTTCCGACTCGAACTGGATATCCGTGACGCCCGAGCAGCCGTCGATGACCTCAACGCAGCTATCGAGATGCTCCGCCGAGCTCTCGTTCGACGAGCGGCAGTCGACGAGTCGGACGTGGGCGCCGCGAGTGGAGAGGAGGACTTCAGCGAAGGATGGTGCTTTCTTCTCGTCTTCATTAGGCTTGCCAGCGATCCTCTGCGACGCGTGCGCGACATTAGTGATGAGCTCGGCGCCGGCTCAGCAGTCCTCACTCACCGACCACATGGACATTGCTTTGCGAGCACTCTGGTCGACAGCGACTTTCTGTAGGTGTTGAGTAGAGGTCAGTGGTGCTCTGTAGCACGCACCCTTCCCGTAAGGGCCAGCAAAAGAGCTCACCTCCCACAGATGACGGCCTGCTAGGTCCGACAGCTCGCGGTCGACCAGGGTAACAGGCGATAGAGTTCTGACGAGCGAGTTGGAAGGGTACGGCTGCTCCTCCTCGTCGTTATCACGGCTCAGAGCGCGGATAAGGGTCGCCTTGACCTCACGAGGCAGGTCCTTCCACTGAGGCATCGTTGAGGGCGTAGTGAAGGCGAGAGGGAGCAGTCGAGGGTATTGAGTGGTGCTGGAGTATACCGAGTGAGATGTAGCTCAGCGGTAAGGCCTGCGAAAGCCAGAGAAGTTAGCTCTTGAATGGCGTCGGCCGTGTGATGAGCAGCAGGACGAGCTCGAGGGATGTCCTGGAGCAGCAGAGAGCTTACCTGGTATCGCTTGATGCTCTGCAAAGCGAGATGAACAGCGAGACGAGGGAGCAGGAGCGAAAGAGAGGAAGCGCTTCCGAGCTCGCCTTTGAGCGGACTCTGAAACCTCGCAGAGGGTGCAGGAGCGACTCTCCGGAGGTGCAGACGAGCATCGTATAGCCTGAAGGTCTCGCAGGCTCCCCCGCTGTGCTTTTCGCGGGAGTCCCCTTTCGCCGAGCTCGAGCTCGGCGCTCGCTGAAGGAGCTGAGAAGACGACGTATGTACTGCTGTTGATTGACACATGCTGAAGAACCTGAATGCTAAGCTGTACCAGACTACAACCCCCTCCACTTGAAAGTCTTCTCGAGCTTGACCTCTCCCTCGAGCTCAAGGGCATCCGAGCTTCCTCCGACTAGCACCTTGAATGCTCCAGCGGTGGCGACCCACGAATCAAAGTGCTCATCCCAGTACGAGAACGCCTCCTTGCCAACCTTGACGCTGACCTCCTTCTTCTCTCCAGCCTTGAGCGAGACCTTCTTGAAAGCGACGAGCTCCTTGATGGGGGAAGTGATCCTGCCCTCGGTAGGAGGCGAGACGTAAACCTGGCCGACTTGCTTGCCTGCGGTCTTGCCGGTGTTGGTGATGGTGAAGGAGACGGTGAAGTCGCCCTCGGCCGAGGCGGAGGAGACTTTGAGATCGGAGAAGGCGAAGGAGGTGTAGGAGAGTCCGTAGCCGAAGGGGAAGAGAGGTGCGATGGAGGAACGGTCGTAGTGTCGGTAGCCCATGTACACTCCCTGTGAGCAGGAGCACAAGTTCCTAGGTCAGCACCGGTGTTGGCAGGCCGAAAGCGGCAGCCGGAAGGCTGTCAGCTGCAGAGAAGCACTCACCTCGCCATAAACAACCTTTCCAGGCGTATCCGAAGTGATACCGAACGAGTGGTAAGAAGGGTTGTCCTCGAGGCGGGCACTGTAAGCGACAGAGAAGTCAGCCTCGAGCACGTCGGCGCCGAGCTCCAAAACTCACGGGAAGGTAAGAGGCAGCTTTCCACTGGGGTTGACCTTGCCGAAGAGGATGTCGGCGAGACCGTTTCCGAGCTCGTTTCCACCAAAGAAGGCCTGCACGACGGTCGGCGCATCCTTGATCCAAGGCATCGCGACGGGAGTTCCCGACTGGGTGACGACGATGGTGTTGGGGTTGACGGCGAGGACGGCCTTGACGAGGTCGTCGGTGGCTCCGGGGAGGCTGTAGACGAGTAGCAAGGTCAGCTGGAGAGCAGCTCTCAGGGTCTCAGAGAAGCACTCACTCGATGTTCTTTCGGTCAAAGCCCTCGGACTCCCAGTCGACGTTGGTTCCGACAACAATGACGGTGACTGTAGGTGTGCAGAGCTCTGTCAGAGTTTGACTCGAGTCGAGAAGCTGAGCAGGTCAACGACTCACTATCAGCGGTCTTGGCAAGAGCGACAGCCTCGTCACGAGCAGCCTCGACGGTCTGCGAAGGGTACGCTCCAACGCGGAATCCAGCGGCCTTGTCCAAGGTAGCGAAAGGTCCAGGGATGACTGTCGTGGGGTCCTTCCAGTGGCGAACCTCGAGAAGGTAAGTCTTGCCTGCCTCGAGTTGGATCTGAGCTCGGCGCTCCTCCGAGCCCTGTTGGGACGAGAGACATGTCAGCGAGTGAAGTACGAGGGCGCAGTGAGAGGAGCTACCATGCCGAAGAAGAGCTCTCCTCCCTTGCGCGACTCGACGTTCTCGACCACAACCTTGCCGTCGACGAGAAGAGTAGCCGAACCGAGGGAGCCGATGGAGACGTCCCAGGTGCCGGTGAAGTCCGAGGTGAGCTCGGCGCTGAACTGTGAGAGTAAAAAGCGAAGAAGGGCAGGGGGAAAGAGAGGAGGGGGGTGAGCAAGACCGAGGGAGCGAGCGTAGAGGAAAGCCGAGAACTCACTCGGCATCGGGGCGCGTCTCCAAGCTTCTCGTAGGGCACACCATCAATCATGAACGCGAGCGACGACTTGGTCGCCTCCTCCCAGTCGGCCTTTTTGTCGAATGAGGTGTCGTTGAAGTAGTCGGCGGTAGGCGAGTCGATGAAGAACTCAACCTTGGCATTCTTCATGAAAGGGTCGATGAGGGGGAGGTAGCGGAAAGCAGAAGCGCCGGTAGCGAAGGACACCTCCGCTCCAATCTCCTTGGCCGCCTCGGTGATGCCGTCAAGGGGGGAGATGGTGTAAGTGCCAGCGAGGGAAGCGGATCCTCCTCCCGAGGGAACGGCAATCTTGGCGTTGGATCCAATGACCGCGATCTTCTTGGGCTTGCTCGAGATGGGGAGTAGCTCCTTCTCATTCTTGAGGAGGACGATGGCGGACGCGGCAGCCTCGCGAAGGAGCGCGCGAGTCTCGGGCGTGTCGACGGACTTCTCCTCGACGTCGAAGGGGATCCCCGACTCGATGGCGCGGTTGGCAAGGTTGAGAATGTTGCGGACGCGCTCGTCGATGTCCTCGACGAAGATCTTGCCGGCAGCGACCTGGCGCATGACGGCGGTGCCGCGCATGGTGGTGGGTCCCTGTTCAAGAGGGCGGAGGTTAGCTCGGCGATGATGCTGGCGGCTCGGAAAGGCTTACAGGCATCTCGACGTCCAGTCCAGCCTTGATACTCTGCGAGGTGGAGTAGACTCCAGTCCAGTCCGACATGACGAGGCCATCGAAGCCCCACTCCTTGCGCAGGATGTCGTCGAGGAGCTGGGTGTTCTCCGAAGCGTGAGTGCCGTTGACCCTGCGAGTCAAACTACGTCAGCGAGGACTCGAGGAATGCGTAGGGAAGCAGGAGCACACCTGTTGTACGAAGTCATGAATGACCAGGGCGACGAATCGCGCTGGGCGATCCTGAACGGCTCGAGATAAATCTCGCGAAGGGCGCGCTGGGAAACGACCGAATCGACGGAGAAGCGCTCGAACTCTTGATCGTTAGCGACGTAGTGCTTGACGCAGGCGGCGACTCCCTGCGACTGAAGGCCGTTGATGTAGGCGGCGGTGATGAGTCCCGAGAGGGTGGGGTCCTCGCCGAAGCTCTCGAATCCACGTCCACCGAGGGGAGAGCGTTGCATGTTGCAGGTCTGTCAGATATGCGAGATGTCAGAAGATGTGCTTGTTGACGCTAAGAAGCGAGAAGAAAGCTTACAGGACCGAGCAGGACGTGAGCTCCCTTCGCTCGGCACTCGTTTCCAAGGGCCTTGCCGATCCTCTCGACGAGCTCGACATCGAAGGAAGCGCCAGTGCCGGTACTGCTAGGGAAGCAGTTGGCCTGTAGGTGGTGGTCAGCGGGATTTCAGGAAATCAGAGCCCAAAGCCGACTTACGGGTGTACCATTGAAGAAACGCGAGCCACGAACACCGTTGGGACCGTCGGAGACGCGAATAGGAGGGATACCATGCTCGGGGGATGATTCGAATGCCCAGAAGTCTGGTGGAGCGGTGAAGAAGAGGTCAGCTTCGGAAGAACAAGCTCGGTTGAAGCTGCTTGGTACAGGAAGCGGGGATCTTTGGCGTCGAGAGAGCAGCAGCGGGAAGCTGCATAGTCTAAGATAGACCGTCGATAGGGCGCCTCGCCTCCCGAGCCGAAGCCGCCGAGTAAATCGAACTGAAGCGACTCACCGTGACCTGCGAGCAGCTTCACTTTGACGGAGAGGGGAAGGGTAGTGAGGAGCTCCTCGACATCAAGCTTCTTGTAGGTGATAGTCATTGCTGAGGCGGGAGTGAGATGTAGGAAGAAGAGAGAGAGAGCGCAGGGCGGGCGAGAGGGCGAAACGGCCAAGTGGAGCAGGGTGGGCGCCTCCGCTGGGTCGCCTCACGCATGGACCTGTAGCTTGGCAGCCGTTGCGGACCCGTGTGGACTCCCTACTCGCCTACAAAACGTCGAAGTGTCTTCGCCGAACCCGTTACCCCTTTCCGCAGCCGACGCTTGTCCCCTTCCCCAACTGTATACCTACACAGCTTCAGCTTCACCTCGCCTTGTCTTCTCCTTCCCGTTTTCCGTCGACATCAGGCTACACATCCGGCTGCCCTTCTCTTGACAAAGCTGGCTTAATCCATTGCCGAGGCCGAAGCTGAGCGTGGGGGAGGGAGGCGGCTCCCGGCTGGTGGATCCAGCGCTATTGAGGCGCTCAAAGACTGTGCGAATGCGAATTGGAGTGCATTTAGAACGTATTGCTGCAATTGGCGGCTCCTGGGAGGGAGCCACTCTCTGCATCTCAGGGTGGACGAGCGATCGCCGAGCAGCCGTTTTCGCCGAAGCTCTCGAGTTTCCTCTCGCCCGAGGACGGCAAAAGGTACAAGGAGACGGTAGTGATAACACGAGGAAAGGCCCTCCGCCAAAGCAAGCCGAAGCGAAGCCCAAACTAGCAAGCGACCTCGTTCCCCCCCGCCTCGGCACCACAACTCTGCACGTCGACTCCACCGGGGGGTATAAAGAGCGAAGCACCGTCCACCTGACCATCCCAATATCCCTCGACCGCACCCTGCTGCATCTCGAATGCCCCCGCCCCCGCCTCCAGCGAAAGGTCGAAATCGACGAGCGAGAGGGAGAGCTGACTGGCCTGTCGAACGGGCACCGAGTATTCCGATCCAGCGACCGAGGAAGCAGCCTTGGAGGACGCAGAGGACGAGGAGAAGAAGCCTTCGTCGTAGAGGTAGGAACGGGGGAGCTCGTACGTCGTCGAGGTGGAGGTGGGGAAGGGAGCGAGCTCGGGGGTGAAGGGAGCGCTGTTGGCGGCGAGGGAGGAGTAGTCGGGCTCTTCGGTAAAGTGAGGAGCGATCCACTCGTTGTTGGTGGGGAGAGGAGGGAGTTGCTGCTGGTTGCTCGATTCGTCGAGGAGGACTTGGCGCCATTTGTCGATTTCTGTCGAGAGGTCGAACGCGTTGTCGGCTTGAGGCCAATCGCCAAAGCCCATGCCCGGCGCGTTGCCGTAGTTGACTTCGCTACCTCCAGCGCTACCGATACTGCTCGTCGCCACAGGCCAGGCTTCTCCGACCGCCGCGCCAACTCCAACAGGCCAATCCACTTCGGCCTTCAACGCCATTCGCTCGACCGCCTCGAACGGCACCGCCGGCCAGTAGTTGGGGTCGAGCGACGCGATGAACTCGTCGATACCGACGGACGCGGAGGCGCCCCCGTCGAGCTCGGCGGGGAGGGCGGGGTTCGGCGCAGGTGCTCCAAAGTCGGTGGGGAGGAGAGGAAGAGGAGGAAGCTCGAAGGAAGGATGCGAGTGGTCCGAAGAAGTGAGGGAGGGAGTCTTGGACATGGGCGCGGAGCGGCAGTGCGGGATCGGCGTGTGGTAGGGGGAGTAGACGTGCGAAGGGAGGTGGGCGGCGCCATGGGCGAGGTCGTGAGGCTTGGTAGCAGCGCTCGAATCCTTGCGCTTGGATTTCGAGACGCTCTTCTTGCGACCGAGAGTTTGAGCGTCGAGCGATTCGGCGGGGACGGAGGCCGCGCGCGACGAGGCGGTGGAGGAGGTTGCGGAGGAAGTCGACGTGTTGCGAACGAGAGGGGCGGGGAGGTCGACGATTGCGGCGCCAGGGATACCGTTGGGCAGCTCGAGAGGAGGACGTTCTGTTTGTGAACGGGTCAGTCTCTTTGTTGTCCCGCGTTGTCCGTTCGGCGCTCACCTTCGGGACGGGGGCAAACGCAGCGAATGTGTCCTCCTGTACGTTCACGTTTGGCCTTGCATTCGTCGCACTGCGTAGAGGGCCGTCCCTTCTCTGTTGGTAGTGAATAAAAAGGCGTCAGCGCGGTCTCTGAGACAACCCCCGTTTTGGCCGCTTCTCAACAACGAGACTCACTCTTGACCTCGTACAGATGGCGAGTTGCGTGCGAGTCGGGGCAGCAAGCGGATCTGTGGCCCAGAAGGCAACTTCGACTGTGGAAGTGCACCGAATCAGCTTCCCTTCCTCCCGGCGATCTGAGCCCCAAGTCGACCCACCAGCTGAACTTGGTCCCGTGGTGAAGCATCTTGAGCGGGAGAAGTGCGAGAAGACGACAAGGGGGGGTATCTAATTCACAAGACCAGCCTTAGAGGCCAGAGAGTGCCGACAAGCGACAGGAAAGCCGGGGTCAGCAGTCCAACGCCATAATCCTGTAGGCGAAGAGTGCAGAGGGCGGCGGGGCGAGCTGTTGATTGCCCTAGTGTCGAATCCGACAGCTAAGGGACTTGGAAGAACGAGACGAGGCGAGCGAGTTGTGGTCGAAGTCCAAGAGTCGAGCGAGCACGCGTCTGCCTCTCGAGGCTCGCTGAGCTTGGGCCACAAAAAAATTGAGGGTCGTTTGTCGAACTCTTTGCTCCTCTGACAGCAGGAGAGGCAGGACAGACAACAGAGAAACTTCTTGCAAAGTACAACTCCACCCTGCGACTAATTAACGCCCCCTTGTCCCTCGACCGAACCTGCGCCGAGCCTCTTGTGGCTCAGCTACACACGTCTCGGCGACCCAATACACCAGCTACTGGTTCATGTAACCTCCCTTTGCCCTTTGACGCTTCGGAATAGGAGGAATGCAGGCGCAGATGACTCCACAGCCGATCCTGAGGGAGCGCCGAGCAACGGGTCAGCTCCGGCTTCAAGCGAGCTACGAACGAAGCTGATGAGACTACTCACGAGCACACTCCGATGATCCAGATGCCACGAGCATAGGATCCCGTGAAGCGGAATCCCACCGAGAAGAGCAGACCTCTGCGTTTTAAGCTGGTCAGCCAACGCCGAGCCTTGCCCAAGCTCAGCAACTCACCCCAGATTGCCCGAGGCGCCGACCAATCCACTCAGCACGCCATTAATCTGAGGGTTGACATGCGGGAGAAGGGCGTAGGCTGCACCGTTGGCGGCATCCATGAAGATGGCGATGGAGGCGATTCCGAAGATCATCACCGCGGCATTGGGAGAGTCGACGAGGCCGACCCAGAGCGCCATGATGCCTTGGCCGGCGCATAGGAAGGCGTACCAGACTGTTGAAGATGAGTAGGTGTCAGCGGGCGGATCATGAAGGTGCATCGAGTACGGCGGCGATAGCTGGAACTCACATTTCTTGCTCTGCACGCCCCATCTGGGTCCAACGGCGTGGTAGATGAGGTCCGAAATGATTCCGCCAGCAGGTCGAGTGATGACATTGAGGAGACCGAACCTGTAGCAGAGCGAAGTTCAGCTTCGAACGAGAGGGAACGACGGCAAACTCGGAAACTCACATCGCCGCCCATTGACCCGCCTTGGTCTGACCCCACTGAGGCTGGTGCTGGAGGTAGTAGGCTGAGAGGATGGCATTTATGGCAAGTTCTCCTCCGAAAGTGCAGACGTAGCTTGCGGGAACGGCAGGTAAGCGAAGCTCGGCGCTCGAATCGACAACCGAGGAACTCACGGAAGAGCGAGCATCAGAGTCTGAGGGCACATGAGAGCGGGGATGACCTCCTTGAGCGTAGGAGCGACGACCACCTCGTAAACCGGCACGACTTCCATGCCTCCCGGCGTAGCAGCCTCGTTGACCTCGGCCGAGACTCCACTCTTCTTCGAGCTGCCGTCCTCCTTGACGTCGTTCAGCTTCTTCGAAAGAACCTCCTCGTCAATATGAGCGACCTCGCCATGCGCGGCGTGCAGACGAGCAAGAGACTCATGACGATCTGCCCAGCGACCGGTGGGAGTGTCCTGGCAGCAGAAGAGGGCGAAGAGGCCGCAGGCGATGAGGAGGATGGTGGGGACGATGAAAGAGATCCTCCAAGCTGTATGAGAGGAGTGACCTCGCTCGATACGGAGCGAGTCGTAGACGGCGGGCATCTGTGGAGTCGAAAAGGTGAGCTCGAAACATCGCCGAGCATCGGAGGTTTGACGCACGACAAAGTAGGTGATTCCTGCAGGGTAGTGAAGGGTTAGCTGCAGTATTGTGGGCAGTCAGGGTCTACTCACCTCCACCAGCGTTGCCAAAACCTGCAGCAATGCCATTGGCGCTGCCGACCGCGTTCTTGTCGAAGAACGCCGTGCACCACACGACAGTCGGAACGAAGCAGGCACCAGCGATACCGATAAAAAAGCGTATCAAGTATAGCCCTGCAATGGTGCAAAGGTTGTGGAAGGTCAGCGCGGTGGTGAAGATTCAGCGCCGAGCGAAGGGCCGGCGCCGAGCTACTGTTTCAAGCCCAGGAAGACCATCGGTGCCTCGAGGACTCACCATGGACATTACTGATGGTACCAGCGAGTCCACAAGGAACAGCAGCCGAGAAGAGGATGCCGACCATGACGAGGCGCTGTCGGTGGCGAAGGGAGTCCGAGAATCAGCTTCAGTCTCCTCGTATTTTTGGCGCCCAGCGAGGGCAAAGGACTACTCACAGGTCCGAAACGATCACAAAGCGGTCCAGCGATGAAGCGCATGCACAGTCCAGCAGCGAGGGCGACCTGTTGAAGGAGAGGGTGAGCTCGGCGCTCGCTCTCTGCAAGGCTCAATGCTCACGATGTTGGAGTTGAGCACTTGCTGCTGCGTGAGAACCAGATCGGCTCGGATAGACTTCATCAACGGCGGGAAGGCGTACTGTTGGACATGCTCCGGATCAGCTCGGCTCGACTTGCTCCCTCTCGCACCTCGAAGTTGCGACTTACCCAAGCGAGAAAGCTGATCATGAAGCTCATATACGAGATGAACAACACTCGCCCATGCTGCGAGGTTATCGGGTTCAGAAGCGGGAGTTGTTTCGCCTTGAGGTTGATCGGGTTGAGCTGGGGGCGGCCGAGGCAGAAGAGCATCCTGCTGAGGGTGGCGAGGGAAGATGGGGGAGAGGGTGTGGGAAGAGATGGAAGATGAGGAAAGAGTGATAGGGAGCAGATTGGCGAGCTTCGATACAGCGATTCGAGATAGAGCCGAGTCCAGCCTCCAGATCAAAACCGAGGGCTTGGCAGCCCTTAACGCCATCGTCGGAGGGCGTTTGCAGTCAGCGAAAGCTGCAACGCTCCATCTCGGAGTCGTATCGCGCTGGGAAGGCCAGTCGAGAGGTCCGAACGGACTGATAAGCGGTGCAGAATGAGGCGCCGAGTTGCTCATTCTGCCAGAACATCCTCCTCGTCGGCCCAGCCGATCTTGACAATCTCCTCCCACACACGTTCCAACACTGCTCCCCCTTTCCCATCATCCCACTCGACCGCCTGCACCTCTGCTCGCCCCAACGCCGAAAGGACCCATCTCGCAACCTCGCTCCTCGATGCCGGTCGACCGATTCCCAGTCGTATCCGCCAAAAGTCTCGGGATTGGTTAAGACTCTTGGATACCGACCGGACGCCGTTGTGGCCTCTCGGTCCGCCGCCTCGTTGGATCTTCACGGTCGAAGGAGCGAGATCGAGGTCGTCCTGCAGCGTTATTAGGCGGTAGTTGTTCGGTTGTTGAAGGAAGGAGTTGGCACAGGAGATGACGGCGGGACCATTGATGTTCATGAGCGAGCGACTGTGCGAGAGACCGAGATGAGCGCGACCAGAGAGAGAAAGGAGAAGCGAGCTCACGGAAGGCAAAAGAGGATCTCTAATGGCGGGTGACCGCCCATGGGGTGTTCTACGGTGATGGTAGTCGTCCATGCTGGATGCTTCTTGTCCAGCAGAAGGTTTGCTGAGCCCCGAGAGCCTGGCAGCGAAGCGGCGCGAGCCGCGAGGTTCTTGAGGGTGACTTGGCCGATAGAGTGCTTGGTGAGGGGATGGGTGTAGTTGCCCAGTCCTGTAAAGCTCTCGTTAGTGTCGCCCTGCTCCTTGAGGACGAGAGAGCTCACCAGCGATGACCAAACGACGAGCGCTCATCCTCAAAACACAGGGAGAGGGGGGATCAAGCTGCAGGAGAGGGCCAGCGAGGGTGTGCGAGCAGCAGTGGTCTTTATTAAGGTCTAGTGAGCTGTTGAAAGCGAGTCGAAGGAGGACAGCAAAACGGGCGAAGGCAAGGAGCGAGGCCGAGCTTTCGCGCTGGTCGCTGGAGCTGTACAGCCTGTCTGGATTCACTGCACGAGAAGCACTGCAGCTCTAGTTCTGTGGTATGTGGAAGAGAACTTCTGCCAGAGTCCGAAACCGCGTCGAACAACTCCTGGGATGCCGCCGAGCCTTCGCCGAGCCTCGCAGCGAATAGGAAGCGTTACTGAGCAATGTTACTACTTTGCAGGCGCTTCTCCGACGTTGTAGGTGATTATATGCCTCTCCCTCCAGTCACCTGTGCGATCAAGGGAGCTCATAGTCAGTACTACAGTCGCCAAGAGCGTAGAAGCTCGGAGTCGCCGAGGGGCGGCGAACGGTGAGAGATGGCGCTGAGCTGGCGCAGAGGGGCGGAGGGTGGGAGGAAAAGGAGGGGAGATAATCTGGAGGGAAGCTCACCTCAAGAGTGTGACCAGTGATGTAGCTAGCCAGCGGCGAAGCCAAGAAGAGGACGGCCTTCGCTCCCTCCTCGGGGGATCCAGGACGACCAAGAGGGATGTCGGGAGCGGCAGTGACTGAGTTGGCGGCCTGCTCCTTGCCACGACCAGGAATGCCGAGGGCGATCTTCTTGCCGTCAATCTCGATGGTGTTGTCGCTGTCCTTGCCCGCCGTGAGTCGGGTCGTGATCCATCTGTTCAAAGGGAAAAAAGCGAGGGTCGGCAACGATACTAGGATTGATCTAGCCTCGCGCCTGTACTCACCCGAAGGCGACCGTGTTGCAGCGGACGTTAAAGGCGCTAAAAAGGAGCGAAAGAGTCAGGACGATGCTCGGCGCGGCCGCTGAAGGCCTGGTACAGTAGGTTCTGTAGCTTACCCCCACTCCTTCGCCACTGTGCGCGAAAGTCCTAGAACACCGGCCTTGGCGACGGCGTAGTTAGCCTGTCCGACGTTGCTGAGGACGAAGAGAGAGCGCCGAGTCAGCTCGGTGATCGTCTTTCGGACAGTTCCAAGGGCCTTGGAGCACCGCGCTGCACTCCAATACTTCAGCCAAATGCAAGGACGTACCCATGAAGTCCACTGGTCGACGAGACGTTGACGATGGAGCGGTTAGTAGCGATGACGGCGGGATCCTTGGCTCGGAGGTAAGGAGCAGCCTCGCGGATGATACGGAAAGGCGCAGTGTTGTGCACCTTGAGCATGAGCTCGAAAGTCTCGTCGGACATGGTGTGGATCATCTGTGAGGAGCGAAGGATGAGCGTCGCCGACGAGCGCCGAGCAGGCGGAGCCAGCCTATCGAAAGCTCACCTTATCGAACGTGAATCCGGCGTTGTTGATGATGTGGTTGATCTGTCCGAAAGCCCTGCAATGCAACCGTCAGCACACAGCTCTAAGTCGCTAAGTCGCCGAAACTCACTCAATGGTCGCTCCAATGAGCTTCTTGGGGTAGTCGGTAGCAGTGACATCTCCTCCGACGGCGATAGCAGTTCCTCCAGCCTTCTTGATCTCCTGCACGACGGCCTCGGCCTTGGCTGTGAAGCAAAAGAACCGTCAACGAAGGAGCGGAAGTGGGGGAACAGCGACTACTCACCTGCATCGAGATCAGCTACGACGACCTTGGCACCCTCAGCAGCAAACAAAATGGCGGTGGCACGCCCGATGCCTTGGGCGGCCTGTAGTGAAGCGCGAGAGAGGCGAGATCAGCGGCGGAAGGTGCTCCGTTGCAAGCGTGAAGAGCTTACACCGGTCACGATGGCGACTTCGCCAGCGAGAAGTCCCTTTGGGTGAGACCCCGACATGGCGCCCGCTACAGCAGCGAGACGAGATTGAGCAGAGTTGCCGGACATGGTTGCGACGAGTGAGCGAGGGGAAGCGGAAGGGGAGGTGCTGAGAGTGTTGTAGGGGTGTAGAAGCTCGGTAGGGCTGTGGAGACGGTTGATGCGAGTGTTTTGCTGCTCGGACGAGTATAGAGGTGCAAGACGGCAGGAGGAAGACCTTGCTGGCCCCCTCCTCCCTTCCGCTCTCCGCTTCGGCTCGCTTCTCTGGCCGGTCTTTAAGGGTTCGACCCCCGCGCGACAAAAAATGCGGTACAGCAGCTCGAGTTTGCTGTAGAGCTGGCTCTGCTGTACCCTCTCGAAAGCTGCGAAAACCGAGTAGCCCCTTTCTTCACCTCTCGGCTTCGGCTCGGCGATTCGGGCGAAGCATCGGTCGTTACCAGCGCTCATCGTCGCTACCGCACACATAACGAAGGGACTCGTACTTGACTCCCAGATTCCTGCACTCCGCCTCCAGCTTCTCTAAGGCTTCGGCTGACTTCTTCGACGCTCGGCTCCAGCTCGCAAAGATCTCCACCTCAACCATCTCCAGCGTGCTCCCATGCTGCACTACAGCCTCCGTCACTGCGTTTGCAAGCTTTGTAACCGGCTGCTCGTTGACGTGAAAGATGACCTCCAACCGGCGAAGAGGGGAGTCGGGGAAGGCGAGAGGAAGCCGAGCCGAAGCTGGGGTCGTGGTGAGGGAGAGGTCGTGTAGGTGAGGTACAGAGAATGTCCTGGTAGATTCCGAGCTGTAGCACAGCGGTCCTTTGAGTTCTTCGAGGGTGGAACAGTGGAGATTAATGAGGTCGTGGAAGAGGTGAAGCTCGGTGAAGTCGAGTTTGGTGCCGGCGCCGCCCAAGTCGAGGGAAACGAGCGAAGAGGTCCAGGGATGAGCGAGGCTGGCATGCACGAGTCCCTGGCTGTCTTTCAATCCAAGGCGTTGGAGGTTTGGGAGACAGCGCAGGGTCTTGATGGCGACGGTGGCGCCCTCGGCGGAGTGAACGCCTCGCAGCTGGACGTCGTTAAGGCTGGGGAGAGCGTGGATGAGGACTGCCACCGCCACAGGCTCGAGATAGCTGCCGTCCTCTGCGTCTCCGAGGAAGAGACATCGCAGATTGACGGCGAGACTGGGAGGAAGGAGAGGGACGATTCCAACTGCTACCTCCGAAGGGCAGGTGATTTGGAGGCTGCTGAGGTTCGGAGTGGAGGCTAGGACTCCCGTATAAGTCTCGCAGACCATGGAGAGGTGATATGAGCGGTAAGTGAAGGGGTGGTAAAGCCCGACCGCACGGACGAAGCGACCTTGGGAGGGAGCGACGTTGGCGAGGAACTCGCGGTGACAAGAGAGTGGATCACGAGCCATATGGACCTTCTGTGGAAGAGGCATGGCTATTAGTGTGCTACGTAGAGGATGTCGGCGATGCTCACCTTCCAAAGGACGGGGCTGACCAGAGCATGCAGCTCGCGGTCCATCGTCGCGAGGGCAAGCAGCGCGCGGCGCTCGTGCCACCCCAAGTGCCGCTTCTCGTTGTCCATCATTTCCACCACTTTCCTCTTGATCTCGGTCGGCAAGTGATTCCATCCGGCCATGCTAAGCTGAGCGAGTGAGCGACCGTCGAAGGCGGTGAAGGGGCGAGCGGGCGCAGCAGCGGGAGGATGTAGATGACTAGCGCTTCAAACTAGTGCTCTGTAGTCCTATGAGCAGCGACGACAGCTGCTGAGAGCGAGCGAAAGCCTACAGAACAACAAGAGGGTCAGCGTACTGCTTGATGAGCTTGTGAAGGGGGGGCGACGAGCGAGTTGTAGAACGGTAGGGAGGTGTCGGAGTGGTAGAGAGGGGGCTGTAGCTCACCGAGCAGCTGTACGAGTCGCGCCGAACAGCGGCAATCGAGTCGAAGCGAGAACGAGCAAAGATGTGGGAGGAGGGCAAGCGATGTCGGACTCGGAGCTCGTCGACGTTCGCCTCTCAAGTGCTCAGGCGAAGGTCGTCTTCCGCACTACAGCAGGGCTCGACTAAAAAAATGGAAGAAGAGCATCTTTCTAGCCAAGCTCAAGCTCGCTGCGCTCTCCCTGCTCAATCTGGCGACCCCTTCGGCGCTGACGTCCTTCCGCCGAGCCCTGCCAGAGCAGACAAGAGAGGTCGCCGAGGTGAGTCGGCTGAAGAAGCTACTCGAAAAGACGGCATAGAGTCTTGCTAGAGCCTCATAGAAGTGTCGATTGCCACTGCCTCTCTCCTCTCCTTCTCGGCACTCGGCGTTTCAAGCGAGCTATGGATCTTGCAGTACAGCGCGGTACGTATCACGGCGACTCGAACCCGAAACTGTACACAATCTGCTCATTCATGCACAGCGCTTCCAACCTATCCAGCACGTCTTGCTCCTCGTCCGTGGCCGCCGAGTAGAAGGCATGAGCGCTCAGTCGCACCTCCTGCAGCGTTCGAACATGCTGCTGCACCGCCGCGAGTACCGCCTCAACCTCTTGTCTGAACTGATCATGCTCGACGTACATTCTCACCCTCAGCATGCGCAGAGGCGAGGCCGAAAAAGAATGGAGGAGTGAGGCTGAGGTCTCGCGCGTCCAGAGCCACAGCTTCTCCAGGCGCGGTAGATTGAAGGCCGGAAATTCGTGTACTCGGGGTCTCCAGGGTGGTAGGAAGAGCTGGCGGAGGGTGCTGGAATGGTGCGTGAGGAGAGCTCGGAGAACGAGGACGTCGATGGTCTCGCTGTGGTTTAGATTGAGCGACATGAGGGACGACCTCCAGGGCTCGCCGAGGCTGCTGTGTACGAGAGACTGCCCATCCGCCATCTTGAGCCTCTGAAGGTCGGGCATGTGGCGGAGAGCTCTGATGACGAGTGGAGCGTCGACGGTCCGTTGACTCCCGTCAGCTCCACCTCAACAAGGCGTGGGAGGGCGTGAATGAGTGCTGCGACGTGTATCGGCTCGAGGACATCGTACTCTGTCTCGTGCAGCACGAGACGAGTCACACTCGTCGCAGCTTGAGGCGGTAAGAGAGGGATGATGCCGACGACGGCGGCGGATCGGGCGTGGAGGTAAAGGGTTCGGATATTGGGCACGGAGGCCAGGCATGCTCCATACGTCTCAGAGACACGACCGAGCGTGTTGGCCTTAAGCTTAGGGTGATAGAGCACGAGGTGGCGAACGAACTGCCCCTTGCGACGACCGAACTCTTGAGCGAAAGTGACGTGACGGGAGATGGAGCGGTCGCTGATGGTGATAGTCTGTCGGTGAGAAAGAAGGTCAGGGTGGAAGCTTGCGACATGTAGGTGAGTAGCTCACCTCCCAGAGCAGCGGGGTGGCAAGGGCGTAGAGCTCTCGATCCATCGTGCTCAGAGCAAGCAGCGTCCGGAATCCCTCGTTTCGACGCGCAGTTCCATGTCGTACGCCAGGCTCATCATGCACGACTTTCAGTATGATCTGCTTGAGCTCGGTAGGCAGATCGCTCCATCCGGCCATCCTGAGCTTCGAGCGAGCGAGCGACGAGGGCGGTGAAGGGGGGAGCGGGCGAGGGAGAAGGGAGGTGTAGGCGAGTAGAGCTTCCAGCTGGTGCTTTGTAGTCCTAAAGCTTTGGCTTGAGCTTCCGAGAGCGAGCGAGTCCCTGCCAAACAATAAGAGGTCAGCGCGCTGTGCTTGATGAGCTGCTGAAGGAGAGCGACGTGGAGCGAGCTGTAGTGTAGGGGAGGTGTCGGAGTGATGAAGAGGACGCTGTAGCTCACCTAGCAGCCGTACGAGTGTCGCCGAACAGCAGCAATCGAGTCGAAGCGAAGACGAGCAAAGATGAGGGAGGAAGGCAAGGAGCGGACGGGCGAAACGAGCGACTCTGAGAGCTCTCGAGCTCGCTGCTCGCGCCTCAATACCTGCAGCATTTCCACCAAGAGTGAACTGATGTAGTTATCACACAATGACCTGTCATTAACTAAAACCCTGACTTAGCACCTCTCCCCCCTCGGCGCCGAGCTTTTTCAGACGACTCCAGCCGCCTTCAGCAGATCGTCGCCATAGCTCCTCTGGATATAGATAGCCAACAGAAGGATGAGAAGGGTGAGGAGAAGGTTGGTGAGAGTTGAAGTCGAGGATCCGCCTGTCGCGCAGAGAGCGAGGGGATGAGGAAGGTCAAATCAGCGAGCCCTCGCTTCGGCGGAGCAAGGGAAGAGCCCAACTCGCCTCGCTTCTCCTTGCTTGGTACTTCGACGACTCGGACAGAGTTGTCGGCACTGCCGCTCAGCAGTAGCGTGCCCGAGGGGTTGAACTTGAGGGAGGTGACGGGGAAGTCGTGGGCGTGGAGGATGTGGAGGATGGGCTGTGTGAAGAGGGAGAGGGAGGCAGTTGAAGTCGAGGTGTCAGAAAGCAGCGTGAGAGCGTGAGTCGAGAGAGGCAACCGGAGCTGCGGAGAGGGAAGATCGGCTCACCCTCAGAGTCACCGCGTCCAGTACTCCTACACTCAAATCACTGCTTCCGTACGCCAAGAGCGTTCCATCGTCACTGTACGATGGCACAGCTCGTCAGCTCTCAACTCCAGCTGCCTCAGCTCTTTCCCCTCGGCTCGGTGAGCCCCCTCGCACGCTCAGCAACCACACTCAGCACTCACCTAACATCAAAAGCCGTCACCGGCTTCTGACTAACAGTCCTCGTCTTCTTGAGAGTCCAGGTCTTGGTATCCCACAGAGAGACGAACGACTTCTTCTCCCCTGGCCCGGGCTTTCGCGAGCGGACGGCGGGAGAGGCGTTGACGATGGTGTAGAGGTTTGAGGAGGTCGAGGCGCGGCCGAACCTGTTTATAAGTAGTGGGGAGAAAGAGGGAAGATTGCGGAGCGGGAGGGGGGGAAGGTGAGGCAGGTTGAGCGAGAAGCGAGAGGGGAGGAGGAGAGTCAGCGAGGGTACAAGGGTAGAAGTCGAGGAGACGAGAATGTAACGGGAAGCTTACTTGGCAGCCCGGAAAGTGCAAGCGAGCGTCTTCTTCAGAACAGGCCTCTCGATGACCTGAACCGCCTCTTGCGCCGACTCGCCATCGCACTGCTTCGTTGACCAGACACAAAGCTTGGTGGAAGAAGCACCGAGAAGCTGTGGGCGAGCGAAGGAAGGAGGAGGGAGCATATTGAGGAGTCAGCGAGTCATTCTCGGCGAGTCGGCGAAGGAGAGGCAGGCGAGGAAGTCCACGACGAGACAGCAAGGACGTACGAGTGATGCATCGTCGTTGAAGTCAACATCAAACAGCTCTTCTCCCTCGTACTCAATAGGAGGAAAGACTTCCTCCAGTTGCGGGAAGGTGAGGAGCGAGAGCTGGGAGTTGGTCGAACCGATGGCGAGGAGGGTCTGGGCAGAGGAGGTCGACTTCTCGTCGGTCTTTTCGGGTGAGGAGGAGGCGCCCGAGCGAGAGAAGGTGGCGACTTTCTGCTCGGCGAGGAGGGACGGTCAGCGAGTGGCCGAGCTCAGAAAGCGAGGAAGGTGACAAACCTGGTAGTGATCCTCATTGACGGAAGTAATCGTCTGCTTCTGCTTGATGTACTTGATCCTGTTATAGCTTGATGAATCAGCAGCCGCTCGGCCGAAGCCATTCGGGGGGGACGAGAAGGGAGGACGAAGGACCGACTTACGACTCGTCGGTGTACTCGAACACGCGGAGGTTCTCGTTGACACCCTCCTTGAGCTGCTCGACCGCCGAGTTGATACCAGCGATCAAAGTCTTGGTCTGCGAGCTCGGCGAAGGGTCAGTCTGCGGTTTGGCGGGCTCGAGCAGCCTCCAAAGCTCGGCTAGACAGCGGCGAGAGCACTTGCGCAAAGCGATTGGAGTACAAACGTACAGATGGCTCCACTGCCACGCTCATAGGCGCATCCTCCGTCTTGCTTAACTCGTACTCGTGAACCAAATCGAAAGACCGAGTCGCCGGGGTGATCTTGTGCAGGCTCTGCAAGGTAACACGCGTTAGCTCTGCTTTTCCTGCAGCTTGCACAGCGCCACCGAAGCTGAAGCATGCGCATTCGCACGCGTTCGCCCCACTTCCGCTCTTAGTCGGCTGTAGCTGAACGAGAGGGAGGACATACCAGGCGATTCTTCACACCAGTACGCGAGCTACCTCCTCCTCCGCCGAGCAGAACCGTCCTGTCCTCGGTGAAGGCCATGGCGTACACTGTTGCGAGCCATTCGTTTCGTCAGTTCTGAACTCAGGCTGGCCTTGCCGTGCTACATAACCGCAAAGAGAACTACAGCAGAGCAGAGTACTACATCAAGACTCACCCGGGAAGGCTACATCGAGCGACCAATGCTGCTTTGCTCCGCCGGCATTCGGGAGCGGCGACGAGAGGTGTTTGGGAGTCTCGGCGGGCATGGCTGTGGCTGTAGGACTATAGGCTGAGGTGCTGGATACGCTGTAGGTCGATAGAATGCAACAGAAGTGGTCAAGCAGCGAAAGGCGAGAGATCAAGCGGAGTTGGCTTGCTGGCTCGAGGCTTGCGCTCCCGCCATTTCGAGCTCGAAACAGCTCTCGGAGCTCAGCCGATTCGACTACAACAGACATGAGCTACACGACACCTTCTGCACCTCAGTATGCTCGTCCGGTAGCTTCCACCTCTTCCTCGTCGTCGCCCTACCGCCAAACCCTCGAGGAGGATGACGAGCTGCCGGCACTGCTGGACACTAGGGAATCGCCGACAAGAGCACCGTCACCTCCGCCCTACTCGACTACAAGCTCGCCGAGCACTCTTGCCCCCTCGCCCAGTTCCTCCGAGCCGCCAGCTCAGCAGACGACTCGCAGCCGGCCGCGCTCCCCGCCTCAGAGGACCGTGTCGACGCTGAAGGACAAGAGCTGCTGGATCTGCATGGGAACAGAAGACGAGGACGAGCCGACGGATCAGAAGAAGTGGGTGCACGCTTGTAGCTGTACCTTAGTCGCTCATGAGGACGTGAGTTCGGTTGCTCTTTCGCGGACGTCGCCGAACAGGCTAACGCTCTGAATTACACAGTGCCTCCTCGCCTGGTATCTTACAGCCTCCACCACGCAACCGACACCCTCCTGCCCCGTCTGTCAGACCCCCTTCACCATCACCCAGTCCTCCTCGGCCCTCCTCACCTTCTACAAGCGCTCGGTTCGGCGATGGGACAAGGCGGCTACCGTCATCGCCATCGGTGGAGTTCTCGGAGGAGGATGGCTAGTCGCGGCGGCGTATGGCGCATATGCTGTTCGAGCTTGGGCGGGAGAAGAGGTCGCTCGGGTCCTGCTGTGGGGAGCGCAAGGCGAGGGCGTGAGGCGATGGAAGTACTGGCGTAGGTCTCTTCCACGTCTCTCGTCACAGATCTGCGCTAAATCTGCACTCTGCCACTTAAAGTCAACCTCCCCCTCATCCCCCTCACCCTCCTCCTCTCTCGGACGCCACTCATCGACTCGCTCCTGCCCTTCCTTCCCCTCACGCTCGTCCTCTCCCTCTCGCCACCACACCCTCTCCACACCTCGCCTTTGATTCTGCCACCTCTCACCACTCCGACCGACTCGCTCTCCTCGCTCTCCTTCACCTTCCCCCCTTCGCCGACCCTCATGCTCTGTCTCCTTCCTTGGGGGCGATTGGCCTACCTCAAAGCACGTAGAATGGTCTTCAAGAAGATCCTCGGGCAAGGAAGTGGAGGCGAGGGATGGAGGGGCGTTTTGCAGGGATTGCAGGGCGTCGATGAGCTGGCCGACGAGGCGCAGGGAGAAGGAGGATTGCAAGCTGGCGTCGGAGCGGGACGGCTCGAGTTGGGCGTGGAACTCGAGCTCGAAGAGGAGGAGGAAGGAGAAGGCGCTGCACCGAATGCTGGCGCCGAACAAGCCCAAGCCCAGCCCGCCGGCGCCAACCCTCAGCCTCCGATGCCTCCAGGTCAACGCCTCCGCCTTGGCCTCTCCCGCCTCACCTCCCTCATCGTTGGCGCGCTCCTCTACCCCACCCTCTGCTCCATCTCCGGCTCAGCACTCCTCTGGCTCGCAAGCCGCGGCGGAGCTCGCCCCTCCTCCGGCGCCATTCGAGCACTGAGGAAGCTACTCGGCGTTTCGGCTTTACTCGCTGCTCCCGCTGCTGCTGCGGCACCGACGAGCGCGATGTCGTGGTTGAGGCTCGTTACGAGTACGCCCCTTCGTCTTGGAGGAGCGGGAGCCAAGCCGATCGACCCCGTCTGGTTGAGGACGACGTTGGGAGGGGCGATCCTCCTCCTGATCAGGGATGGAATGGAGTTGGGAGCGGGAGTCTTGGAGATGAGGAGGAGGAAGAGTAGGAGGGTTGTCGGGAGGGAGTTGGGGGATTTGCAGTGGGAGGAGGGTGCAGGCGAGGGCGCGGCTGAGAGGGTCGAGGGTCAGGAGGGTCAAGAGTGGAGTGGTGGAGCGAATGCGAGAGGCAGGGAGGCGAGGGTGGATGTAGCGGTTTTCTGAGGGGTAGATGTAATATCGTGTCGATACAGCAGCATGCGTGGAAGAAGGACGAAGCGCGAGCGAGGTCATCGCCGAACTTCGACCTGGCTTCTGCCGGCGAGTCCCTGCATTCAGGCAGGCCAGAAGCGACGCTAACACAAGCTGTACCGAGGCTGGAATGGTTTTGCGAAACTAGAGCCTCCTCTCCGCCGTTGGTCGGTCACTCAACTGGAGCTCGTCGGCGCGCCTTGCTCTTGACCTCCGCCTCTTCTCGTCTGCTCTTCGACTTCGCGCTTGGAACGCTACAGCACGCTCTCGGAGCTATATCTATGACCATAGCACACAGCTAGCCGCTCAGCTTCACTCGTCGCCCATCTATAACACGTTAGTCTCACGCGTCCCTCATGCACTCGCACCCGGCGCAGGCTACGAGCTCCTCGAGCAACAGCAGCAGCTCATCCTCTATCTCACTCGAAGGCAGCTCTCCCAACTTGTCCAATGCATCACCTATACTTCCGTGCTCGGGGCCTGAGGCTGGCGCGTCAAGCTGTGAGTCGCATTCCTCAGTCGTCGCGAGCGTGGGGCTGACCCGCTGTTGACTTGCAACAGGCTTGGAACCGATGCTAGCTGCTATTACTCTCGGACTGGAGGAGAGCTCGGAGCTCGAGCGTCGACGCCGTTTCTTCGAGGCGGCGCCTTCGTTCGCTCTTGCAGACCACATCGTGGTGAGTCCGACGCACCGCTCTTCGTCCAGTCGAGCCAAAGCTGACGCTTCTCGCTCGCAGTCCAAGACCGAACCCCGCTCAACACCTCAGGGTTCCGACCTTCTTCCCTTCGCCGAGCCTCCCACTCCGTCGTCGTCCTTACTACCCGAGCCAGTACCGCCGGCGGAGTCGCCCACATCCTCCTCCGCAATACCATCGACCGCCTCCGACCGCTCCAAGCTATCCTGGTGGTATCATTCGCTCAATGGGGTCGACAGCGCGTTCGGCGAAGATTACCTTGGTCCCAACTCGCTCGAGGTGGACGTATGGTCGCTTCTGGGGGTACTGAGCAACGAGGCGTCCCCCGAAGCTGCCTATGCGCCGAAGATGGATGAGCTTGCCGGGCGGATCTCGGCGGAAGCAAGGGAGCGCCACTTCGAATTGTTCGAGCGGGAGTACTGGCCGGATCGAAGGAAGGGGGGCGCTACATGGATGGCTACGTTGCTCGCTATTATGAGTACTGAACTATCACGGTTGGTTGACTGTTGGAGCCTCGCTGACCGCTCCTTCTGTCTGCAGGTCAGCGCCGCTACGCCGAATCTCGACTTTCGTCTCTGCCGCCAGTGGGGACCGTACCCCACTTTCCCTGGAACGTCTGAGGACCGACTATTTGACGCATGCTTTGCTCTCGGCAAAAAGCCTACGGTGCACAACATCGTCGTTGTCCTGGCTCTCTCGCTACGCGATGAGCAGACCCGCCTGCCTCGATTCAGCGAGCAGCTGCTTAGAGGCAGCCTCAACGCCCACGACGTCCTCGCAAGGCAACCAGGTCGCATCTACGTCCCCGGGCTCGTCGTCGCCCGAGATCCAGCCCTCCTCTTCATCCTCGACCGCGAGACGCTTCGCATCGCCGAGATCAACGACTGCTGGACGACATCGCTCGGCCTCGCTCAGCTCGCCATCGTCCTCTCCATACTCTCCAACCTCAACACCCATACCGGAGGCTTTACGCCTCTGTTCGACTACACCTGCACCCACGACCATCGCATCTTCCCCCTTCGCCTCAACTCCTCCGCACTCCCCGAATTCGTCGCAGCCCTCCCCACCTCCAAGGAGCATCACTCCCTCCGCATCCTCGCCAAGCCACATCGTCAACACACTCCTTTCTCGCGCGCAACGCTCATCTACAGCGTTGACTCGAAGGACGGCGAGCCCACCGCCCAGGCCGGCGAGGGCGAGGGCAAGGCGCTCGAGATTGAGGGAGGGCAGACAATCTTCAAGCTGCAGTGGGTGTCGGACGATCGGGCAGGATGTGAGGATGCGGTATTCAGTGCGCTGGAGGAGCGGTTGACGGGCGACTCGGAAGAGCTTCGGCGATACCTTCCCACTCGCCTCGCCTCGGTTCGCTTCGGCCGACTACCCTCTCAGCATTCCGATCCCCCTCCCTCCATTTCTCGTCGGCATCTCGAACTCCACCTTCTACTCAACCCGACCTCTCGACCCACTGCCCTCGACGACTCCCGACATCCTCCCTCGCCGACCGAGCTCATGTCGGCACTCGGCCAGCTCGTTCATCTCGTCTTCAAGCTCGACAAGGAGGTTCAAGTTCTTCACCGCGACATCTCATTCGGCAATGTCCTGCAACAAGGCGGCCAAGTCCTCCTTATCGACTTCGACATCGCAACCGAGGGCAGCGCAAGATTCGCCGTCGACAAGGGAGAGGTCGTGGGCACTTTTCAGACCATGGCTCGCGATCTCCTCGAGTGGAATTACCGGAATGGCAAGCGACCGGTCGTGCGCGAGGTCAGGCATGACCTGGAGTCAATCGTCAATCTCCTTTGGCTAGTACTTATCCGCCACCTCCGCAAGTCGATGACGGTCCAGGAGCAGCGATATTATTGGCGATTCTGGGCGTTCAGGGATATTCGGGAAGTCGGCCTTCTCGAAACCTATCGCCTCACACAGTGGTGCGAGGAGGAACGGGAGGTCATCTTGGAGGGCTTCGAGGTCATCTCGCCGATTCTGAGGGAGTTGATGGCATCGCTCCTCTCGACGGACCCGTTTGCGGAGGGCGCTACGGCTGAGGCGGTCGCCTCGACCTACGAGAAGGCGTTCGAGCTCGCAAGGATTCGGTTCGAGGCAGCCGAGAAGGACGATTCGGAGCAGGTGCTGAAGAGGCGATGGCCGGGCTGGGTACGTCTTCTCTCGCTCGGCAAGGAACGCCACTAACTTGTACACACTCTCACAGATGTCCACGATCTCGTTGTCGTCTTCATCCGTTCGTCCTCTCGGCTCTCAACCTCGTCGCCTTCGGGCTCGGTTCTCGAATGGTCGCTTGCTAACCCTCTTGCACGTCCAACAGACGCCGGACCGCTAGCATTCAGCAGCTATCTATGGCTGCGCATGTCCGCATGCCCTTGCGGCCCGGTACGTCTCCTACTCAGCTCCTCGCCTTCGCCGAGCGCCGAGCTGACCCACTCACTGCGACAGCGCAAGGACTTCTGAGGTGGCTAGCATGGGAAGGTAGCTCTTGAAGCCTAAGTGCATTCTATGTGTGAAGTCAAGCGTCCTTGCAAGCGCCTCGAGAGTGAGCAGAACCCCTCCCGACATCGCACCTCGTTCGCCGAGCAGTGACTTTTCGCCGAGAATCATCGCTCCTCTTGATCGCTCTTCTCACTCACCAAGTAGCTCAAAGCGAGCGCAAGAGACAAGCTGCCCCTTCTCTCGACTTGGGCGCCTCTGGACCAAAGCGTCTGGCTCGGGCGCCTCCCCTCCTCTCCCTCTGCCTAGGCCTCCTCCTCCTCCTGCCTCATCCTTCACTTCTGTACTGCATCATGTTCGGCCGCGACGAAGACCCTACTAAGCACGCCGAGTCTCACGGCGATTTCGAGGTTGGTCCTGCTGCTCTCCTACAGCTCTGAGCCGCGCGCTCAGCTCGCTTCCTTCCGCTGACGCACTCGCTCGCTCTTCACACGATACAGGAAGCGCTCAAAGGACTGATTGATCAGCCAGGAGAGAAGCACAAGCATTTGAGTATCCATAGCCCTGCGCCAGAAGGTGAGCTGATGAGCTACAGCTGCTGAACGAGGTGGGGCCGCCCGTTGACGCTTTTGGCACGTCGAGCAGTCATCACCAACGCCTGGCTGAACAACTTGATCCCTGGCATTCACAAGTGAGCACTACGACTCGCCTGCTGTACTGTTACTGACCCTCGTTGCTCTCTCGCAGGGTGAGCTCGACCTCGCTGGGCCGGCCTTGCCGCGTTGAGGTCGCTGAACTGACCACGAAGCTGTACAGCTCGAGGCTACGTATCATGTCGGTAACTGGGTAGCCACCTCGCGAGGCCCCAACCCGCCCAAGGTGTTCGAGGTGCGGATCTTGGCTGCCAGTTCTGACCTTGAGCTCGGCGCTGACCTTCACACCTCTGCTCACATCTACCTCCTCTCATCACCACCGCCCTCCCATCGAAACGCTCGGTATATCTGCAGTCCATGCCCCTCTACGTCCGCCTCGGCATGCAAGCCCTCTACCACGGCCGTCGACAAGCTCAACTGCTCGCCTCCGAGCGAGTCTCCAACTTGCTCCGAGAACAGAGCATCAAGCAAGGCAAAGCCTTCGATTCGCCAGATCACGCGTTGGAGCACATTCAGGCCTTCGTCAAGACGTATCAGATTGACTGTGTCGAGCTGGAGAGGCCGAACGTGTGAGTTGTGCGGCTCGGCGTTGCTACCAGGGGTGCTGGATACTGAACTGGTCAACGGTCACACAGCGCCGATTACAAGACGTTCAACGAGTTCTTCTACCGCAAGCTCAGGGTCAGTTGCGCGCCGTCTCAGCCGCTCCCCCTCCCTCGGCTCTAGCTAATGCTTCCCCCCTTCTCCCCCTGCATCATCTCTCCCTCGACCTTCTCGATCCATTCTCTCCCTATTCACTGCACTCCTTCGCGACCCCTCGTCACTGCCCCTAGCCCAACGCCCGCCCCGTCGATTCGCCTTCGGATCCAACCATGATCTCCTCGGCGGCTGATTGCAGGCTGACCGTGTTCCCGACAGTGGACAAGGCGAAGGAGTTCTGGATCAAGGTGAGCTATTTGGGGAGCTGCATAGCTGCACAGAGCCCTGAGCTGGAGAAAAGGAGAAGCGTAGAGGCAGCGAGACGAGACGAACTCCGCGCTGCAGTGGAGCCTCGCGCGATCCTCCGCCAAAGTTGCTTCTCAATGACACCCACGCTGACCAGTAACACCCTCTGCGTCCTCCCACAGGGCGCCAACTTCACCCTCACCTCCCTCCTGCAGGACGAGTCGCTTGCGACCTCCTTCCACGAGCAAGGCGCCAGTCTAGCCATCTTCCGTCTGGCTCCCGCCGACTACCATCGCTACCACTCGCCTCTCAGCTGCCTCGTCGGACCGACGAAGAAGATCGAGGGTGACTACTACGTGAGTTCGGGCGAGCATGGAATTGATGAGAGCCAAATCGGCGCTGACCTCTGCTCCCCCCCTCTCTCGTAATACACATCTCTCTGTGCACATACACACTCACACACAACAGACCGTCAATCCTGTCGCCGTCAACGAGAATCTGGACGTCTTCACCGAGAACAAGCGCGACGTCACCCTTCTCTCGGTCCCTCAGGCGAACGACACGCCCATCAACGTTGCGTTTGTCGCCATCGGAGCCATGCTCGTCGGTAGCATCCAAAGTAGCGTGCAGCAGGGTCAGGAGATTAGGCGAGGGGATGAGTTGGGATACTTTGGTGAGTGTTCAAGCTGCTCGGCGGACTTTGAAGCTGACCTCTTGCGCCGAGCAGCGTACGGAGGCTCGACGATCGTCGCTGTGTTCCCTGCTGGAAAGGTGCGGTGGGATGAAGACTTGTTGACGAACTCGACTGTGCCTATCGAGACGGCCGTGAGGGTGAGTACTCGCTTTCGAGCTCGTTTCTTTCAAGTTCGGAGCTGACCTCGTTCCGACACTGTCCCAGGTGGGAGAGAGGATCGGGAGGCTCGTGTAAGGGCCACACGTACTGAGACTCGACATCGATAAGCTTTTTGATCTGTGCTTAGTCGGCGCGAGTCAAGCGCGAAGAGAGCCGATGAGAATGCTCGGGCTGACTGCTTCCTCTTGCGAAGTCGTGCTCGCCCGATGGCTCTCGAAGTCCAGCGAGAGCTACTGATGAACGTTCAAGTTTGAGATCACAGAGAGAAAGGGAAGAGAGTCCTATCTACAACAATACTACAGCTTGTTCGCCTTCGATGGGTCCGCTCCGAGATTTCGATCCTTGCCGAAAGGCGCGCCGCCGAGAGAACCTAATACCTCGGGTCGACGAGCTGCTTGTGCTCGGGGTAGACGGGATCTTTGACCATACCGAGCTCCTGCAGCTGAATGAGCATGGCGGTGTGCTTGGAGTAGCTATGGGAGAGCAACGAAGTCAGCGCCGAGAACGCCGAGAATGGCGCCAAGAGCCAGCGAGGACGTACCAGCGAGCCTGCAAGGGTGGGAGAAGAGGAAGAGGTCAGCTCTGATATCTTTTCACTTTGCTCCCACCCCCAAGGCTACTTTTCCTCTCTCCGATTCTCCCCCTCCCTCCTCCTCTCCCTTCTCCTCCTTCTCCTCTCTTTTTGCCCCGAGATCATCAACCCGGGGGAATTTAGGCACTTAAAAAAGGTTACCACTACTTATCATGAATCTGGGCACTCCTGAGTTGCGCCAGACACCCGGCTGAGGCAGAGAAGGACGAGGGAGCGAGATTGGACGAAAAAGAGCGAAAGGAGGGCAGTCAGCTCGGCTCGAAGAGTGAGAAGCATGGCAGACTGTAGTTGAACCACTCACAATCTCTCCTTGAGCATCTTTGCCCCTGCAAGGACCGATTCGGTTGGCCACGTCCTCCGAAATGATGCGCCGAACCGTCTCGCGTTGCGAAGTGTAGCCCGTCGCGAGGACCTGTAGGCGAGCTGGCAGTACTTCTTACAGGCCTCTATACACTGTCTATCCTCCGCCGACTCGCGAAGCTGAGCCGGTCCTCTCCAGCGCGAAGGCAAGGTTCGCCGACCATTTCGCCGAGCTCGGCGCAGTCTCTCCCTCTCGCCTCCTCCTGCAGCCGACTTTGTGACGGTCCGAGAAGCCTTGCACTATTTCGTACTACTTGCTACAACACATGCAAGCCTTCCGCATCTCAGCTACGCGAAGATTAGTAGCTCGGAGGGCAGGCTGCCGGCCGAGATGCCTCAGGCGAATGCCGAGCTCGAGGTACCATTGACGCTAAGAGGTTCAGATTGCTCTCGAATCGCCTCCCATCCTGAGATCAATGCCCGAGGTGTACAAAACTGCTCGCCTTCGCTACAGGACACTTCGCCCCCTCGCTGAAACTAGGGTCGACGCGGGAGGGGCGAGGGTGGTTACTTATCTCGATACCGAGCCAGCTGATACTTACGATGCTCTCGACTTGCCGGGATTCGGCAGGTCGCAAGCTCGAAGGGAGGTTCCAAGCCCTTTCCCGCGCAAGATTCGTCCCCGCTTGACTTCGTCAGGGCCCCTCAGTGGAGGCGTTGCGGAGAAACAGGTCATGCTGCACCCAAATGAACGCTGCAGAACTGGTGAGGTCGGAAGGGTCGGACATGCAAGGCGGAGGCGAAGAGCGAGAGCGAAGAGTGTAAGAGTGTGGGGCTCAGAGCGAGTTCGCCTTTCTCCCTTCAACCATCACCTTGCAATGGCTACCATCGACACGATTAAGCACTCCATGGTGCATAACGAACACTACCCTGCAGCAGACTCGGTGCAGGCCCCTCTCGGAGGAGAGGCCAAACCCACGCCCAACGCTTCGCCTGCTGAGATTGCCACCGCCTTCGTCAACTCGCTTCAAGCTGCCATCTCTGCAGAGGACATCCAAGGCATCGTCAAGCACTTCCGCGACGATGGCTTCTGGCGCGACATCCTCTGCATCGACTCGGGAGACTGGAATGCCTTCAGGACGCCCGAACTCGTGAGTTTTGCACTACAGATCAGTTCTAAAGCCAACTCTAACTCTTCATACATACAGGGAGACGCGCTGAAGAAGTTCGGCGTCCCCAAGATTCAACAATTGACCGTCATCAAGGTGAGCCGGCTCACTTTGCCCGGCGCCGAGCTCGCTAACCTAATCTCCTGACACACTTCCGACAGCCTCTCGACGCCGCCATCGTCCCCGTCAGCGAGTCTGTTACTTGGCTACAAGCCTTCATCACTTTCGAGACGGAGAAGACCCGAGGCAAGGGCTTCGTGCGCCTTCGCGAGTCGGCGCCCGGCGCAGGCGATTGGAAGGTGAGTGTAGGAGTTCAGGAGTGAAGTCGTAGAAAGCTAATAGCTCGCTCCGCAGGCCTATACCTTCTTCACGGCTACCTGGGAGGTGAAGGGCGCCGAGGAGTTTGCCAGAGATCGACGACCGCTCGGAGCCGAGCATGGAGAGCACTCGTCCGAGTTGAACTGGCTCGACAAGCGCAAAGAGAAAATCAAGTTTGACGAGTCAGATCCCAAGGTCCTTATCGTCGGAGGCGGACAAAACGGCCTCATGCTCGCAGCTCGGCTCGCGGTCCTCGGAATTGACGCTCTCATCGTCGAGAAGAATCGTGAGCTGGCACTTCTCGGCGCCGAACATGACCGAGCGCTAACCCTTCACCATCTCATCCCTGCAGCTCGTCTCGGAGACTCCTGGCGCAACCGCTACCACACCCTCTGCCTTCACGACCCCGTCTGGGCCGACCACTTCCCCGTAAGTCGGCGCAAGGCATCTCCTTGAACCGAGCTTCGGCGCTGACCGTCCTTGTCTCGTCAGTACGTCTCTTTCCCTCCCAGCTGGCCCATCTACACTCCGAAGGACAAGCTTGCCAACTGGTTCGAGCACTACGGTGAGCTCGGCCCCCCTCGCTCTCGGCGCTGAGTTGAGAGCTGACGCTTTTCGTCTGCCACAGCCGAGATCATGGAGCTCAATGTCTGGCTCAACTCGACTATGGAGCGCGACCCGGTCTTCGACGAGGCGACCAAGCAGTGGACGGTCAGCGTCGTTCACGACGGCCAACCTCCTCGCAAGATGGTCGTCAACCACCTCGTCATGGCGACCGGCTTCTCGGGCGAGCCTCGTCTCCCCTCCTTCCCTCGCGACGAGTTTAAGGGCACCGTCACCCACTCCTCGGGCCACAAGGGAGCATCTGGTTGGGAGGGCAAGAAGGCCGTCGTCGTCGGCTGCTGCAACTCGGGTCACGACATCGCCGCCGACTTCTACGAGCACGGCGCCGACGTCACCATGATCCAACGTAGCTCCACCTACGTGATGTCTTCGAAGCACGGTATCCCTGGCTTGCTCAATGGCTACTACGAGGTATGCACCACGTTCTCTCGCCTTTCGGAGAACGCGCCGAGCTGACCTTTTCGATCTTCCCAGGAGAATGGACCTCCCCTCGACGACGCCGACATCATGCTCACCTCCATCCCCGTTGATATGCTCGAAGAGTACCACATCGAGGCGACCAAAGCCATCGCCGTCAAGGACAAGGAGATGCTCGACGGATTGGAGAAGGTCGGCTTCAAGCTCAACCCTTACCCTGGAGGGCTCTTCATCAAGTACTTCCGCGATGGAGGAGGATACTACATTGACGTTGGCGCCTCCAAGCTGATCGCCGATGGCAAGATCAAGATCAAGCAGGGCCACGAGGTCGAGCGACTCTCGGCGGATGGCATTGTCATGGCGGATGGCACCGAGATCAAGGCTGATATCGTCGTGAGTGGTGTGATAGTTTCTGCTGCAGCTCTAGCTGACGACTGCTCGCCTACAGGTCCTCGCCACGGGCTACACTTCGCAACGCGAGACGGTTCGGCGCATCATTTCGGAGGACGTGGCCAACCGAATAGGACCCTGCTGGGGCAAAGACGCTCAGGGGGAAATTGTGAGTGGTCTTCTACAATCCCGTTCTTCAAGCCGAGCTGACCACCCTCCTTTCCTCCATTTCCCGTCCAATCTCACTCCCTCCTCCTTCTCTACCTCAGCCGGGTGTCTGGCGCAACTCGGGAGTCCCAGGGTTTTACCTCCAATCAGGTAACATGTTTCAAGTGCGCAGATTTCCCCGGATTGATGATCTCGGGGCAGAAAGAGAGGAGGAGGAGGAGAAAGGAGAGGAGGAGGGGAGAGAGGGGAGGAGAGAGGAACAGAGGCCTTGGCAGTGGGGGGGAGGGGAAAAGATATCAAAGCTGACCTGTTCCTCGTCACCCACCCGTGCAGGCTCGCTGGTACGTTCTCACTGGCTCTCGGCGCTGATCTCGGCGTTCTCGGCGCTGACTTCGCTCCTCTCTCACAGCTACTCCAAGCACACCGCCATGCTCATTCAGCTGCAAGAGCTCGGCATGGTCAAAGACCCCGTCTACCCCGAGCAGAAAAAGCTCGTCGACCCAAGGTACTAGGTTCTCTCGGCGGCGAGCCCTTCGGCAACGATCGAAATCTCCGAGCGGACCCATCGAAGGCCGACAAGCTGTAGTATTGTTGTAGATAGGACTTTCCCTGCTCTCTCTGTGATCTCAAACTCGAGCATCCATTAGTAGCTCTCGTTGGGACTTGGAGAGCGGTGTGAGCCGATGCTTTGCTGGTCAGTCTTCGCCGAGCAGCCTGCCTCTCCTCTTCGTCTGCGAAGGCAGTGGTGGTGCACTGGGAGCAAAGCCGAAGTTCATTGACACCGTTCTACATGATCTTCGATACCTGCTCTTGACAAGTCAGGCCACTGTGGCGAGTGGAAGGCGCCGAGAGCGAACCAGCTTCTCGCCGAAACCTGTGGCTTTCTGCTCCTCATCCTCTCGACGATGACCACCGAAGCACCTTTTTGGAGACACTTTCGACGATTGCGATCACCTCCGCGCTCTGAAAGGCTCCGCACGCGCCTGGAATACCCCTCCGCTCCATCGAGCCGAATCATCGCCGACCGCCTTCTCCACCCCGTGTAACCGCTGTCTCGCCACAAGCATGCACCGTTCGAGTGACAACATGTCGTAAGTTCAATCTCGAGATCGTACGACCCTCGTGTACATCTCTCAGAGTCGAAGAAGGGAAAAAATGTCGGGGGGAGTGACCCTTTGCGAAGGCAGCGGTGGTTGACGAGAGCGAGGACAGGTGATTGCAACATGCGAACGCGGGGGGGTGTACAAGGGGGGCTGTTGTGCTGTGTGAACCGCCCAAAGGCTGCAGTGTCGGCGTTGACGGAGGGCCCAAGGGGTCGGTGGTTGAGGGCTGTGTCCTGTAGGCATGAATCCAAAACTTTATCAGCTCAGCTGTGGGATACTACACTGAACTGTCAAACGTGAGGAATAGCTGCTCTAGCATGCCCGATGTCGCCCTTCCCCCAGCCTCCGAAGAAACCGAGAAAAGCGCGCCGTCGAAGAGGCTCTATCAATAGGTAGATGCGCCGAACCTCCCGACGGGGGCTGCAGTAATGATGCAGCTATTCTTGTGCACGTTTGACAGCTGGCAAAGTGCCCGACAAAGGACGACGTACGGTTGACGAGTGAGACGGAGGAAGCAAAGAGACGACTAGGCCAATTCGCTCGCTTTCGAGGCTTGAGCTCCGCCGCAATTCGTCTAGACAGCTCGACTTGTCCTACAGCAGCAGGAACTCTTTACAACACCTCACTCGAACCTACTACAGTTCATCATGTAGGTCCTTACCGCCCTCGGAGCAGCTTTCGAACGCTAACAAGCCCTCGTCGTCGTCAGGGTCAGAAACGCTGGGAAATTTGGGAAGGCTAAGCGTGGCGGGGGACGGCAGTAAGTTCCTGATTGCTCTCTACGTCTACCCTGCTATGCTACAGCCCTGCAGCACAGCACACTTTGGCTGACCACTTTGCGTCGACTCATCGCCTTTCGCTCTTAGCTTCTCGCGCGACCTGTCTCGCCTGGATCCCGACCACAACCCCGACGGAAAGGGAAGCGATGATTCCAGCTCGGAAGAGTCATCATCCGAGGAAAAGGAGGAGGACCCTCAAGCTCGGATCGGGCAGCTGCCCCCCATCGCCGACTCTGGCTCCGAAGACGACGAGCCCATCGCCGGCCTAACTGCCAACCTCAATTCCAAGCTTTCGACCGCACCATTGACGCCCGAGGAGGAGGAGGCCAAGGCCAAGGCTCTGGCGGCGGCGGTTGCGAGGAGGGGAAACGTCAAGACGGCCGACGAGGTCGCTCAGGCGAGGAAGGACCGCAAGGCTGCTGGCAAGAAGCCGGCCGCCAAGAAGGCGCCTGGAAGTGGAAGCGAGAGCGAGGAGGAGAACGACAACAAGAAGGCTCAGAAGAACATGAAGCTCGCCGACCTCGGCGCTCCCAAGGAGATGAGCAGGCGTGAGAGGTGCGTCCTTCCATCTCGCTTGGAGCTTCAGGTTCGAGAGCTGTTTGAGCTTTGAGCCAGGCCTTTGCTTTACAGCTACCATGACTGAGTCAACTCCATCTCACAGGGAGCAGGCCGACAAGGCCGCCGCCAAGGAGCGCTATGCCAAGATGCATGCCGCTGGAAAGGTGCGCACTTCAGATCATTATCGCTCAGACCTCTCGCTGACCTCTGATGTATTTCTGCAGACCGACGAGGCTCGCGCCGACTTGGGACGTCTCGCCGAGATCCGCAAGCAACGTGAAGCGGCCGCTGCCAGGCGCAAGGCCGAGACTGAGGGTTCGTTCTTCCTCCTTCACTGTCGTATACCTTCTCGCTGACCTCCTCTCACTCCCACAGCCAAGGAGACTGCCACCAAGGCGGGGTTGGAGAAGAGCGGCAAGAAAATCCCCGGTCGCAAGTGATCCCGTGGTGGAGAGGGTTTTTGCAGGGCGTTGGAGCTCTCATTGTAACAGTTGTTCTACGATGGACGTCTGCGCTAGCGTGCTGAGCTGCTTGAGGCGAATGAAAGGGCGGAGCTGCTCGGCGGAGGTGCTCGGTGCTCAGTGCTCGGCCTCGCCTATCTGCTTCTCTCCCTTTCCAGCATCCTCATCGGTGTTTTACGCGCGCCCAAGATATGCTGAGATACAATTCGGCCGTTCCCACCGGCTCCGTACCTCGCTACAGCCGCCCACTTCGAATTCCCCAGCTTCCCTCCGCCTTGCCAAGGCAGCGGGCGGGTACGACTAGTCAGGTTCGGGCAAGTGGTGCACGCGGCGATGTGATGGAAGATAAGAGAGTGCAACGGGCGATTAGAAGCCGGTATAGAGAGCTGCTCGGTGAGCGCCTCCTTTGTAACGCCGAAGCTGGGGAGGGCGAGTAGGCTGCCTCAGCGACGAAGCTCATTGCGTTAATGTGTTCATTTCGACATTTGAAGCTCCAAAATCACCTGGACATCACGCTGTAGATCACATCTCGCCGCAGCCCCGCTGCCCAATGTCTCGTTTATCGCGCTCGCTCCACGCCTTGTCGGGGCGACTGTCGGCAGTTTCGGCACTTGCAACAGCGCGCGACTGTCTTGCAGGTAGATAACGACGCGCCCCGACCTTCGGCGGACCACCCGAACAGGAAATAAGGTCCGCTTGCTCGCCTCTCTCTCTCTCTCTCCTTCTCTCGATTCGTGAGCGTTCTCTTTCTCCACAGCATGAGGACGACCTACGCCCTTCTCGCCGCCGCCGCCCTCGTCTCGGGTGTAGCCGCCGCCCCTGCTCCCAAGGAGCTCTCCCTCCAAGGCCTCCACCGAGTTCGTCCTTCTCGCCCTATCCCCGCCCAAGTCCTCGAGGACCTCAAGTCCAACGTTGCCGAGTTCAAGACCAAGTCCGACATCAACGACAAGCCTACCGTCAAGGCTCCCTATACCAACATCTGGGCTTCTCTCACCGCGAAGGAGGCCGCCGATGCTGTTTCCTACCTTCACTCGCAGTCGAGCTTCAACCTCACTGCTGCTGAAGATGCTACGACTTGGGATAATTGGATTGGTACCGTCGACCTCGCTCATCCCAAGAAGGACGAGGCCCTTGCTTACACGGCCTCGCCTGACTCGGTGAGTTCGGCGACGAGCGGTAGGGCAAGCTCGCAAGGGTATGGTCTGACGTTCATCTCTGTACATAGGTCTCATCTCCCGACCGTTACGCTAAGGTTTTGATCCACTGTACGTCGACCGACCAACTCTCCTTCCGCTTTTCCGAGCTAGCCCGAGCCCCAGCGCCTGACGCCGAGCCCACTCGGCCTCCTCCTGCACCTCTTCTGACCTCCTCCCGCCCCTCCAGTCCAAGCTACGAAAGAGCCTTACCTCGAGGAGTGGCTCGTTGGCCCCCTCCCCCTCTCCAACTCGACCACCGCCGTTCCCTACGTCGACGGCTCAACTCGCCACGACGGCAACGTCAAGCAGCGCGACTACTCGGCCGACTCGGACCTCGTCTACAAGTTCAGGCAAAAGCAGTGCTCTGTACGTCTCCTGTGGACGTTCATTGAAGCTGATGGCGAGCCCAAGCTGACCTCCCGGTGTCTTCGGCGCTCGCAGGAGATTGAGGACATCGTCATCGCGCTCTTGGGCCATGGCTGCGACTCGTTCGACATCTGGGGGTGAGTAACACGAGTTGTTAGCTGCTTTGGTGCACACAGAGCTGACCCTACCTCTCTCCTCCTCTTCATCCTCACCTCGACGCTCGCTTCGGCGATCAGAATCGACCCTCTCTGGCATGAAGAGGAGCGAGTCGTCAGCTGGGCCGGCTTCTGGGGCGTCGCTGGTACGTTGCTTGCCTTTCGAGAAACCTCTGAACCCAAGTTGACCCCTCTGCCTCCTGCAGAGACTCCCGGCGGCGAAGGCGCCGGAACCCTCCTCCCCCAAGGCCTCTACATGAAGAGCGACATCACCGGCAGGGACTTTTTCAATTTCCAGCACATCGCCTGGCTCTACAACAACAAGATCTACAAGACTCACGACGAGTTCCGCGCCGACTTTGCGTCGGAAGGCTTCGAAACGGCGACTCGGAACTCGGGAGCTATGGAGGAGTGGATTGGCACCGACAAGGCTGGAGAGCCGCTCAAGTATGACGACCGCGCTCCCCCTATGCAGGTGCAGCCCGAGGGTAACCGTTTTGCTGTTGATGAGGACCAAGGCTACGTCGAGTGGGGTGAGTCGAGCGCCGAGCTTCGTGTCGACTTCTACTGACTCTGTCGCCGCGCAGGCGAGTTCTCCTTCTTCATTGGATTCTCGCGCGACACTGGAGTGAGGCTGCAGGACATCAAGTACAAGGGCGACCGGATTCTGTACGAGCTTGGGCTGCAAGAGGCCGTTGCACACTGTGAGGCTCGGTCGCTGCTTCTGACATCGTTTATGGACGGTTCTGGAGCTGTACTGACTTCGCGCTGACTCTGACCTACCTCACGCATCCTCTGCAAATTCTTTGGCCGCTCCTGGACGCTTCAAACGTTAGATTCGGGCGCGGATCCGGTTCAGAGCGGCACGAGTTATCTCGACAGTTTCTATGTGCCAAAAAATGAAGTTCTGTAGCTAATTAGACCCAGCGCTGACCTCGTGTCCACTCCGCACAGGGTTTTGGGCCCTACGTGCGTTCGCCGAGCTCGCTTCGCCCGTCTTCGATCCGCCAGAGCTGACCCACCATCTGCAGGCGTTTCAACTCATCCCTGGATACGACTGCCCCTCGTGAGTGCTTGTGTTGGACCCTTTGTAGATGTGGTACAGAGGCAGATGCGCTGCCTCCGAGTGGCGAAGCTCTCGGAGTCATAGAGCTCCGACCCCTCGCCGAGCTCGGTCGACCTGCCCGCTTCAGCTGACGAGTGCGCTCTCCTAGATATGCTACTTTCCTCAACGCCACCTTCCACATGAACGAGGTCTCCACCACCCACCGCGGCGGAATCTGCATCTTCGAGTCCGATGCAGGCTACCCCATGGGCCGCCACTCGACCGACAGCTACGTCTCGGTGACGAAGAACATCATGTTCTCCCTCAGATCCATCTCTACCATCGGAAACTACGACTACTCTTTCACCTACAACTTCTACCAAGACGGTTCGATCGAGTCGGTGGTCCAAGCCAGTGGATGTGAGTTGCTCGGCTCGGCTTCGGCGATGGCATCGGTTGACCTCTCTTCTCTCACAGACATCCAATCGGCCTTCTATGCTCACAACGAGGAGTACGGCTACAAGATTCAGAATGGCCTCTCGGGATCCATGCACGACCACGCCCTCACCTTCAAGTGAGCTTTGTCGACGCCACTCTCTCACGCCGAGTCCTCGCTGACTTTCTCTCTCATTGGCGCACAGAGCCGACTTTGACATTCTCGGCACCAAGAACACTTTCGTCAAGCACACCATCGAGAAGGCCAGCGTCGACTACATCTGGAGCAACACGTGAGTTTGACCGTTTCTTCTGTCGACATTCGGCGACCCTCCCGGCCCACCTTCGCCGTGCTTGCATCTCTCGGCGAGCTCAGTAGCTTACAGAGCCTCTATTATCTAGTACTCGCAAAACTATGAAGCTCAGCAAGAGCAACATCACCAACGAGGACGACGGAACAATCGTGAGTTCGGCGTTGGCGATCTCTTCCGCTTCTCAGCTGACCCGTTGCTCTTATTCGCAGCAATGGCCCCACAACTCGCAGTCTATGTACATGGTGAGCTCTGCATCACGCTACAGGCCCATCACCCTCAACTAACGCCTTCCTTTCGCAGATCGTCAACCACGACGAGAAGAACAAGTACGGCGAGGAGCGCGGCTACCGAGTCATGCCCTCCCGTGGAGTCGGAATCGGACTCACCATCACCGAGTCGGACAACCTCTTCCGCTCGCAGCACTTTGCTACCGCTCCCGTGAGTTTTCTCTTCCTCGGCGAGGCTGCTCCTCCGCGATTGCCTCTTCCCTCCTGTTCCCGCCCCTCGTCTTTATAAGAGAGCCAGGGACTACCTAAATCCGTGAATATCGAGCTGACTCCGACCTAACCCGCAACAGCTCTTCGTCACTAAGCACAAGGACACCGAGGTCGCTGCCAGCCACGCTGCCAACGCCAACGACCCTCAACACCCTCTCATCGACTTCTCGACCTACCTCGATGGAGAATCGCTTCTCCAGGAAGACCTGGCCCTGTGGTACAACCTCGGAAGTGAGCCCTTCATCTCTCATCGACTCGCTCGGCCGTCCGCCGAGCTGGCTTCGCTGTCTCAAGCGTCGACGCTGCGCCGCGAGCTTGGCTGACACCCTACTTGCTCTAGTGCACCATGTCCCCCACACGGGTGCGTCAATGTCTCTCTTGCCCCTCTCCAAATTCATCTCCACGTCCTCAAATCGTCGCACCTCGGGGCGCGCCGCCGCTTCGGTTGAAGGTTAAGCACAGTTCGGCAGCTAACTCTGGCCTTCGCATCATACAGGAGATCTTCCCAACACCGTGCAGACTACCGCGCAGTCGGCCATTATCTTCTCGCCCCACAACTACCTTCTCGGCGATCCTTCGCGCCAGACCAAGCAGATGATCCGCTTGGACTACAACGCGAGCGCGGACAACATCGTGTCTACTGCGCACATGTTTGGCTCCCATCAGGCGTCTGGATCGGTCAACCTCACCGCCATGCAAACGGACTTCTACGCCTGTGAGTGCCGATTTTGCATCGCCGGGCACGCCGAGGGCTCACGTTTCTCCGTTCAGACTCCGGCGATGTGAACATCCGCAAGTTCCCCTACACACCTCTGGAGCCCTACAACCAAAGTACGCGTTCCGTTGACCGATCCTAGATCGTCTAGCTGACCCTCGATCCTTGCAGCCGTCGCCGAGTGATAGCTTCAGACAAGGCTGAGGTCTTACAGGAGCTTTGCATACCAACTAGATCGGTACGGCGAACTGAATACATGTAGAATGACAATCCCTCATGATGGTCTCCGCGCAAAGCGACCAAAGTCCGAGAAATCTCGGCGAAGTAAATGGAGCGCTGATCCGCTTCAATGCGGCACGAGCCCTCGACAATTTCTATGTGCCAAAAAATGAAGTTCTGTAGCTAATTAGACCCAGCGCTGACCTCGTGTCCACTCCGCACAGGGTTTTGGGCCCTACGTGCGTTCGCCGAGCTCGCTTCGCCCGTCTTCGATCCGCCAGAGCTGACCCACCATCTGCAGGCGTTTCAACTCATCCCTGGATACGACTGCCCCTCGTGAGTGCATTCAAGTACCTTAATCCTCACCTCAGCAAAGCGTCTCTTAGTCCCGTCTCCTCGGCGCGGGTAGGCTGATGATTCGCTCCACGCAGCTTTATCTGAGCAATAGCATAGGGTCAGAGAATTACTGGTTACGGCTATCCGAACGCTTCTATCCCATCACTTCCCTCAGGCCTCCCCGCCCTGCTCGCTGTTCTTCTGCCGCTCCTCCTCGACTGCTTCCTTGCCATCCTTGTGCTCGTCAAACTTGAACATGGGGAAGTCCAGAAGCAAAGTCTGCTTGATCGCCTTCGGAATCGGACGGTAGATGGAAGGAGGGATGGGGAAGAAGATGGAGGTGCGGTTTAGGTAGGCCTGCGAACGCCGAGGGTCAGTCTAGGCGAGCGAGCTTAACGACAGAGCGACGCACCTTGTACTCGGCCCACTTGTCACCTGACTCGGGGTTGGCGCCGTGCGACATGAGGTAGTACTTCTTCGCTGTAGGCTTCTCGCTAGGCGGCAGGCCCGAGACGAAGAAGAGGAGGACTGGAGGGAGTTGAAGACGGAGTCAGGCTCTCGTACAGACATTCCCCACTCGGCTCAAGTCAGATACGTACGAGAGATGAAGATGGGACCGAGGACCGAAGCAAGAAGCGCTTGTCGGCCTCCTCCACGAACGACGCCGTGAGTCGCCGGCGAAACGCAGAGTGCCCAAATTCCCCACCATAGGCAGATCTCTCCGGTGTAGTTGGGGTGACGCATGCAGCGCTGTAGGCCAGCGAATCAGCCATCGTCTCGATAAACTCAGACAGAGTACACTCACCCAGACGCCCTTGGTCATGATCGAGCCCTTCGGCGGCTTGCTGCTCTTGAACAGGTACTTTTGCTGATCTGCAGTCGCCTCGAGGAGGAATCCAACAGCGAAGAGGATGACGCCGATGATGTCCTGTCGTAGCAAGCTGTCAGCGAGTCGTTCGACTGATCGCGCCGAGTGAGAGTCGAGTTACCCCTGCAGTACCAAAAGCCAAATGTCCTCCACCCGAGGCAGCATCCGAGACGTTGGGCGAGTTGAGAATGGTAACGGGAAGGCTGACGGTCCATACCTGCGACAAAGAAGGTCAGCCTTAAGCGCCGAGGTCGAGCCGAAGGACCGAAGAGAAGAGCTCACCCAGAAGAGCTGGAATGTCCAGAAGCCGGCAAACTTGAAGAAGTGCGCTCGCATCTCATCGAAGCGACCATCCTTGCCCGTCTTGAGGACACGGAAGAAGAGGAAACCTCCGAGCCGCATCGCCCAGATGATCACGAAAACCGAGGCGAGGATGTTGCGAGCGACAAAGTTGGCCTCATTACCGAGGAAGAGAGTGAGGAAGGCGAGGAGGAGGAAATTGAGGGATCCACCGAAGTCGGTGCTGGAGAGAAGGAGGGTGAGCTTCTTGCTCGGGCTTCGTAGACGGCCACAACTCACAGCTTATCGGTCTGGAGAGTGAAGGAGATGAGGAAGAGGGATCCTTGCAGCGCCAGAGAGACGAGGAAGGTGATGGCGAGGTAGTAGTCGTCCAAGACGTGCCGAACGGGCATCTTAGAGGTCGGGCGTAGGCTTTCAGGGACGAGGGGTGGTGCGGAATAAGGGAGAAGCTATTTGTTCAGCTTCGAAGTACACCTCTGCGAGCGTACAGCGGTCGAGGGAGACGAGAAGGTCAGCGAGAAAGCCCCGTCGCCTCGAGATCGAGCGCCTCACAAAGGTGGCTGGTAGCGTTGATTTCTGGTCGAGTGCAGAGCTTGCGATGGATGTAGCGGGCTAGTTGAGATGCAGAGAAACGAGGAAAGCGAGTGCAAGCAGGAAGTGAGGAAGAAGTGCAAGCCTCGGTCGACTCGAGAAACTCGACTCCGTCATCCAAGGCCATCGGGGCTGGGCAAGCTGAGCGAGGTGAGGATCGAGCTTGCAAGGCCGAGCGAAGGGTTCTGGATGTGAAGCTCGGCGGTACAGCACACCGAACACCGTGTAGTTTTCGCGTGCGAGAGCGACTGGCGAAGAACTCCTTTCCAGTCCTCGCCTCGGCCGAGCTAAGCTTCTCATACGAAACGAACCCCGTTTTGCAACTTATAGCACACTCCTACACATTACCCAGCTTCAGTAGCGGTCCTGCCACGTCGACATCCTCGAACAGCCTGGCCGCCTCCTCTGCACCAACGCTTCCCTGTCCACCAAGCTCGGCGCCGCCCAAGACTCCGACGTTCGCTCCCTCGTGACTGACGCCCTCCTTGCGCGCTTGGATGTAGTTGAGCGTGTTACGGAAGTGACGAATGACGGCCTCGGCGGTGTTGACTCCCTCGATGAGGCCCGAGGTAGCGGAGCCGGCCGAAGGGTGAACGTCGGTCGAGTGGATCGAGTCGAGGTTGGAGGTGATGAGCTCGACGAGGGAATTGATGTGCTTGGCCGAGATCTGTGGACGAGAGCGGAGGTCAGCTCTAGGCCCTCCCGAGAGACGAGAAGCGAGAAGACTGACCGCTTCAACGCCGTGTTCAAAATAGTAGAGGTATTGATCGAGAGCATCGCAGTAGAGCTGAACGCTGGTGAGCTCGTCGATGGATGAAGTGGCGATCCGCAGCGACTTTTGTAGGCACTCGAGCACGCGCTTGCCGTCTCGGTAAGGCTTCTGCGAAAGTGAGAGCGAGGTCAGCTTTCAGCTCGAGAAGAGGCGAGAAGCGCGCGAGACTCACCTTGCCCGTCTCTGGTGCGCCAGGAGCATCGGTCTGCCACCAGAGGTGACTCGCGAGCGCTACGGCCGTTGCCTGCTGACCCTTCTTGAGCAGCTTGGCTCCGTGTAGCGCAGCTTTCGTGATGAGCGTATCATAGTTGTCGGGGCCGAATACCCTAGTCGTCTGCAGCGTGCCGATGATGAGGGTGATGGCCTGCAGCTGCGCCCTCGACTCCGAGATCGACTCCTCGTAGATGGTGAAGGCTTGAACGGCGAACTCGTAGCCAAGTTCCTCGAGTCCTGCTTCGTCGGCGGCGGAGAGGGCGAGGAGGTAGAGGCGAAGGCAGATCTCCGAGGACTCGACTTTGTTGTAGAGGACCGAGGTGCACTGGTGGATGAACTTGAAGAGCGTGGCGATCTTGGGCTCCCAGTCGACGACGAAGGCTTCTCGGTACTTGTAGCGACGGGCGAGCTTGATGGCGGCGACGATGAGTGGCGGGAAGGTCCACCGAATGCGGTCGCCGCCTTCCGAAAACTCCTTGCGGGCGGTTTGGAGGAGCTGTGGGGGGGAGTGTCAGCTTCGGTCTTCTTCGACGAGAGGTCGGATTACTCACCTTGAACTGCACCTCGAGATCGTCGGCCTTGAACAGATGCACCATCCTCGCGATCCACCCTTGCTCCTCTGCCATCTCCTCGACATCGTACGTCTGCTGCCCTCGTCCACCACCGCCCATCTGACCCTGACCGATCCTTCCCTGACCCATCGCCGGTCCCATACTCCTATCCTTCTGATCCCTCACAAGAACGTGACAGAGCTCCAACACGCCTCGAACATCCTCGGGCGTCTCGATGACGGTCTCGTTCTTGAGCACGTTGGCGACGATGGCGTGGCCGATTGCGCGGCGAGTTGAGTAGGGCTGAGCAGCGAGGAGGGTTTGGTAGGCGGGAAGTGCGAGGAGAGTGAGAACTGTAAGGTAAGAGTGGATGGGCGCGAGGAGGAGGGAGAGGAGGTTCTGAATCGTGGCGGGGTGGTGGAGGTCGGGCGACTCCGAGTACTCTTGCACCTTGGCCTGGGCGAAGGAGAGGACCTGGTCGACGTACTCGAGCTTGTCGGGGTAGCAGGAGAGGGAGAGGTTGACGAGCGAGACGAGGAGGCCCGTGATATCTTGTATTGAGAGGTCGGGGCGGGCCTGCGAGGGGAAGAGAGGTCAGCTTCGGTCTCGGCGATCGTAAGCACGCTCGAACGCACCTTGATGAGCTCGACGATCTGTCCCCAAAACACCTCGAACAGCTTCACATCCTCCGGGATCCCCCTAAACTTGCGCACCGGCTTCTCCTGCCCCGCGACGGCGGTCGGCACCTGCCCATCAATCAATCCATCATCCTTGGGCGCCTCACTCCCTCCAACATCGACAACAGCGCCCCATCCCTCCGTCTCCTCCCCATCAACATTGATCGCGCCCGTCTCCACTCCATCCAACTTTGCCCGCTCCCTCGCTCGCTGCTTCTTGACCTCGCCGACCAGCCGACGAGCGGCTTCCTCCTCTTGACGCACGCGCTCTTCGGGAGACTCGTTCTCGGCTTCTCGAGCGGCGTAAGCGGCTAAGCGGTCGATGAGGGCGATGACGATGGATTTGATGGCGACTTTGGGGTGCAGTTGGGCGACGGCGGAGAGGAAGGGGCCGAGGGTGCGGAGGTGGAAGTCGTCGGTGAAGACCTGTACAGCGAGTGGAGTCAGTATTGTCGAGCGATGAGAGGGAATTGAGCAGACTCACCTGGATCACGACCTCCATGAGATACTCCTGCGCGATTACGTCCTTGCAATTGACGACCTGCTCCAGTACGCTCGGCAAGATCGTCCTCCTGTACATCTCCAAATCCACTCCCTCCAACTGACTCAACCGAACGAGGTTCGTACCGACGAGAATCCTCAACTCGCGACGCTCCATTTCTCGGCGCTCCCGATCCCGACTGAGGCCCGAGTGCTGTAGTCGGACCCAGAGCTTGTTCATCTCGATAAAGTTGGTGAGGACGAAGCCGATCGAGTCTTGGAGGTTGCCGCCCGGTCTGGTGAAGGAGCGAGAGGTCAGCTCTGCTCGTCGTCGCCAAGCCGCTGCTCCTCGCCGTCGCGGCTTGCTCATCCATCCGAACGAGTACAGAAGATCGACTGCTTACCCAGGATCGTCTCCCACTGGCAGATGGTCCCTCGTCATGCCGCTGAGGTAGTGCCGAAGGAAGAGTCCCCTCGTCGGGTGCTGCACTCCCCTCGTCATCTCCATCATATCCTTCATGATCTCCTTGATGGGCGCGTCAGGAATCGACATGTAGACGGTGCCGACGGTCATCATGAGGTCTGTAAGAAGGACGAGGGGTCAGCTCATGTTTTTGAGTTGGGCGCCGAGCAGCACTCTCGAAGGGCGAGGCAAGCAATCGGCACGGCGATAGCAGCTGGAGGGAGGAAGGAGCAACGTACACAGACGCGGTACGATGTTTCCGGCGTATTGCACAAGTTCGTACAGATCGGCGAGGTGGTGTCGGCCCGAGACGTGGGCGTCGTAGAGGTAGGATGAGAGGTGTCGAAGCGCATCGAAGACGGCCATGTCTGTGAGAAGTCATGCAGGTCAGCCCCTTGGCTCGAAAGTAGCGATCTCGCCGCAGAGGGGCAGAGGCCGGGGGGGGAGAGGGCCGAGCATCGTCTGCCGAAGCCGAAGCGGAATGTGGGGGTTGCGGCGAGCGAGAGAAGAGGCGAGGATTACTGAACGTACAGAGCTCGTAATATTGCTTGGGGCTGAAGGTGCTGCTCCTGAGCTCAGCGAGCATGGTGGAGGCGCTCTTGAGCGCATCCATGAGCTGGTCGCCATCCTGTTGGATTGAGAATCTCGGGTCAGCAAAGCGCTCCAAGTGATAGCGCGGGCTCGTGGCCTGCTCCTTTGTAACTCTCCACCTCAGCCCGAGGCGCCCCACGCAGATAGCGGATGCGCCCCTTCGGCGCAGGCAGCTAAGGCCGATCGCAGTAGCTCCAGCGTGCTGTACGGCACGAGGTCGTTCACTCCAGCCCTGCCGAGCCCTCCTGCACGCCTACAACGAGCTACAACGAGCACGCGAGCCCTCCAGGAGGCGCATCGCTGCCCGTGCGCTGTAGCGCAGCGCAGGCCACTTCATCGAGTCGCGACAGGGTTGGCAGGTCCACCTTCTTCTCTGCTGTCGCCTTCAGCCTTCGCTGTACCACCAAGACGGCTCCCTGGCTGTCAATCGCCCTCTCGAGCATGACGCTACGCCCCCACCGGCCTCTGTAGCGCTTCCAAGCCAGTGCCAAGGACTCACGAGGCATCGCTTGAGCTGTCCGAGTTGTGTGCGAACCGTCGCGAGCGATTCGGCCAGCAGTTTGCCCTCTTCGGCCATTCTGAACGAGGGCGGGCGGGAGCAGGAGGTGCGTGGTCGTGCTGAGCTGAGAGTCAGACGAGGAGGGAGTTGGGAAGAGGTACAGGAGGCGAAGAGGGCGCTGAGAGGAGCTTCTGTAGTCGATCCGTACGCTGGCGAGAGGTCGAGCTGGAGACGAGCGGTGCGGAGAAGGGAGAGAGCCTCTCAGCGCTGAGCAGGGTCTCCTTCCGCCGATCTCTTGACTTCGACTTCACCATGTTCAAGCGACCGCACACCAGCAAGACTTCAGCTCCGCTAAGGTCCAGTGACGCTCGCAAGCTTCGTGAAGAGCTACAGACCGCTTTCGACCTCCCGGCCGCGCTGGCCAAATCGCTCTTGCCCGACGGCCTGCTCGTCCAGAAGGCTACAAACCACCTCGAGGAGCCTCTTACCATCTACTCGGCACCTAATGGAGACCCCCGCTTCTTTCGACCAGGCAAGGGGAGCGACGGAGCGCTCATCCCGACTTGCTACACCTTTGATCTCGTCCCCGAGCTGCTGCCAGTGCTGGTGACGGCGCCTCAGGTGGTGGAGAATCTCGTATCAGGTGCAGGTACGCTGCGTTGCTCCTATTACCTTTCAACAGCGCCAATGACGTCGCACTAACGCTCTTTCTCCTTCGCAGCCTTATTCTCGGCGGGAGTCTCTACGCGGTCCCTGCGCGAGCTGCCAGACTCCATGCTCGAAGGGCACCTTGTTGCAATCCGTGCGGATGGCCCCATTGTCGCTATTGGACAACTCGGAGCGGATAAGAAGGATCTCATCGCCACCGACGGAAAGGGGAAGGCTGCCATTACGGTGAGCTTTTGAGCCACTCTGAGACGTCCCGAGGTCTCTAAGACTGACTGAAGGTTGATTCTACAGCTCCACGCCCGCGGAGACTACCTCTGGGCCGCTGGATCCGGCGTCGAGGTATCGCCCATCGCCGAGACCACCTCCTCGAAGCCCACGAAACCCACCTCAGCCGCCGAGGACGATCTCTCTACCACCCTCGCTTCGACCTCCATCTCCTCCGATGCTACGCCTTCCTCTTCAGCGCCATCTGCCGACCCCACCGCCGAGCTTACCCCTCAAGATGTTGACACCCTTCTCCGGAACGCTCTCCTCCTCTCCATCCAAACCATCCTCCGCAAGCCGTCAAGCTCCAAGCTCTTCCCCATGCCCGCTTCCTCGCTGTACAGCACCTATATCCTTCCTTTTCGACCTGCTGGGACTCCTCCCTCGGCGGACATCAAGAAGAGCTCGTTCAAGAAATTGGCGGCTTTAATGAAGCAGGCGGTCAAGGCGGGGGTGGTGACTACCAAGGAGGTCAAAGGAGAGCTATTGGTGTTGAGCGTGAACGGGGAGCATGCAGAGTGAGTTGATGCTCTCGTTCAATTCGCGGAGCCGAGCTGATCCCTCGGCACTTAACAGCGTTCAAAGTGTTCGCTCTTACAAGACGATGGCGCAAGCCGCTACTCAAGCAGCAGCATCGGCACCAGAAGCTGCTGAGGGAGGACCAGCGTCGAGCTCTGGCTCCGCAAGCTCGGTTGTGGTCAAGGAGCTCTTCAAGCCTTCTAGCTCGATCTTGCCCATTTTCCAAGCGGTCGAGCACGCACGGTGAGCCTTTGCAACACTTCCAGCTCATGCGCTTGCCTCGGGCTGACGGCCTGCGACCGTTCTCCTCCTGACCCCTTCCTCTCTGCCTTGGCCAACCCGCCCCACCAACCTCCCAGCCCCGAGTCCGACCTCTACCTTCCCACCGAGCTCAAGTCCCTTTTGACCTCCTACATCGCCTCGCACTCTCTCTCACACCCTCGGGACCAAAAGTTCATCAAGCTCGACCCCCTACTGCAAGAGATCCTGCTCAAGAAGGGCGAGGCGGTGGATGTGTTGACCAAGGAGGATGCGCAGAAGAGGTTGAGAGATGGGTGCACGGCTTGGTGGAGTATGGAGAGGAGAGGGGAGGAGAAGGTGGTCAAGTGAGTCGTGCTCGGCGCCGTGGTGAGAGATGGAGGGCGAGAGATGGAGGTGCTGATCACTGGCTTGCCGAGCAGGAAGGGATCTCCTCCCGTCATCAAGGTCGCTATCAAGAACGTCGGCAAACGACAGGTCACTCTCGTTTCTGGTGGGTCGTCCTCGCTCTCGCCGCTGCTCAGTGCAGATGCTGACCTGGACCTTCTCTTCGTTCCCACTTACTCCTCTCCGACCACAACTACGCCTATCTCCTCCTCCTCCCACTGTTCTCACTCCTCCTCCACTTCGTGCAAAGCAGGCCACGAACCCTGGTCCCTCTTCACCTCCGACGAGCTTGCCGAAGAGCTCAAGCACCGTTCTGCCTCCTCCACCGCCGTGCAGCCCCTCGCTGGTAGCGCCAAGAAGGGCCAACAGCCCAAGGTGGAGATCATGTGCCAAGGTGGGTCACCGAGCTCTCTTCGATGTCGATCCGACGTGGAGGCGAAGAGAGAGCGTTCGCTGACCTTGACTTCACTCGCAGGAACCCACGACGCCCTCGTCAGCAAGCTTCTCATCGCCCGAGGTGTGCCCAAGCAGTACATCGACGTCGATACGTCCAAATCGAAGCGTTAAGCATGCTCGCGCTATCTATCGCTTCCGCCTTGAAATGAAGCGAGAACACGTAAAACTACGATGCAGGGCATGCGAGACTGCGAAGAGAGGCTACAGGGATATGACGAGGGTTTGATGGGAATGATACAGATGTTGCTCAGGCTTGCGAGGCGGCCGCGGACGATGAGGCGGTTGGGCTGGCGGGTTTGGAGGCGACTCGGGGAAGAGGGCGAGCGACCTGTAGGGCAGCCTGATCAGCTCGAGTCTCGCCGGCGAGCAACAAACTAAACGCACCTTGACAGGCGGCCTCACCGGCGCTCCTTCCACGACCAGATCGTCGTCGCTGTCCTCCTCCTGCGGTGCTGGCTTGCCACTCCTCCTAAGGTCGGGCAGCTCCTCGTTCTTCTCGACAACGGAGGTAGGCTTGGCTTTGGCGGTAGGAGCGCTGACACCGGAACGGACCTTGGGACCGGGAGGAGCAGAGAGTTTGGGTGCAGGTCGGTCGGCGGTGAGGGAGGTGATGGCGGAGAGCTGGGAGGCGATGGAGCTGGGTCAGCGAGGGGGTCGACGCTAGAATCAAAAGAGCTACTCACCCGTAGTCGTTTCGTCTCCTCGTCCTCGGCATCCTTGTGATTCGTAGGATCGTAGCCTATAAGCCGAACCGCCGCCGTCGTGAACGCCCGCTTTTTCTTCTTGCCCTTCTCCCCCGCTCCGTTCTCATCATTGTCCTCCTCCTCACTCGACTCCGACTCGCTCTGCACCTTCCTCCTCTTCTTTCCCTTGGCAACAATGCCCGCCTTCTCCTCCTCCTCCCTCTTCTTCCTCTCGGCCCTCTCCCGCTCCTTCCTCTGCTTAGTAGCCAACTCGACGTACTCCCCACCCACGCTCCTCCCCTTATCCTGCCCCATCAATGCCTTGACCTCCTCCTTCCTCCTCCTCTCCACCCTCTCCTTCTCCTTCCTCTCCTTGACCAAATCGGCCGCCGTCGGTCCATCCCTCACACCTCTGACGAACCCTCCATTCCCATTCCCACTCTGAATGGCAGCGGCTCGTCGAGCGCCATCAGAGGAGACGACTGTGTGCTTGCCGTGGCGCATGCCGCCGCCCGTGCCCGCCGAGACGTAGGTGACGAGTCCTTCGGCGACTTGAGCTCGACGAGAGTCGGGGAGGAGGCCAGTCTTCTTGTCGGGGTTGTAAGTCGACTTGCCGCCGTTCTTCAGGCTCGAGGCGAACTTCTTCTTGTCGAACAAGGCCGTACTGGACATGCTCGAGGTGCTGTGCTCGGCGAGGGCTGTCAGCGGAGAAAGGAGGTGTAGAGTGAAGGCTGACATACGTGTTGGCAGTCTCGGGGCGCGAAGCTTTGGTACCGCCAATTGCTCGTTGGACGTGGTAAGCGCAGTGACGGTTGACTCGGCTTCGAGAAGGGAGTGAGAGGGAGGTCAGCCTTCGCCGCCCGAAGGACAGACATGATCAACACTCACGCATCACACCAGTCGCCGCAAAGGTGTCCGCTCGCCTTGCGCGCTTGACAGCTCCCGAGATCTTTTGCGCGACCGATGACCATCATCGAGTCGGCCGAGCGAGGCGTGATGGTGAAGATGTTGGGCTGGCCAGGGGTCTGCGTGCAAGGAGCGGTCAGCGTGCGGCGCACGAAACGTCTCAAAGCACAGCTGCCCAACTCACCACCCTCGGCTTGAGGATCTGAGGGTTGAGAATGGCGACGACAGCTCCAACGCTCTCCTTCCAGAACTTCTCGTACGCTCCACCACTTCCTCCCTTGTACACCGGGGCCTCGTACCCATCCTTGACGCCCGTATCGACCGTCTCCGACTCGAACAGCATAACACTGAGCGTTCCGGTCCCGCTCGCCGCCGCCTGCACGGTCGAGAGGTCGACGAGAGTGAAGCGAAGGTTCTTGCGCTCCTTGGACTCCTCGCGTGCGTTGGGGTTCGTGACTCGTACATCTCCCTTCCATGCGAGTACGCCGATGACGATGTAGTCGCCCACGACGTCGACGTCGACGTGATCCGAGCCTGGGGCTTTGCGAGCGAGAGAGTAGACGAGGGAGGGAGAGAGGTGGTAGCGGGAGTCGAAGTGCTGTTGCATTTGGTCGTGAGTGATGACGCGGGAGCCTTTCCTGCAGGGTGCGGGACGAAATGTCAGTCCGAGAACATCGCCGAGGGGAGGCGAGCATCCGAACTCACTTGAGATGGATGCCGCTGATGGGTTCGATGGTCTCGAAGCTGGGATCGCCGTAGGGTGGGTCATGGTCGAAGGGTCCGACCTCGAGCTTCTCGATGAGAGTGCCATCGGCGTGGCGAGTGCGAGGCTTTGTCGGCCCGTCGGTGATGTCGAGGTCGTCCTCGTCGTCTTCCTCTTCGTCGGCTGTACCCTCCTCGTCGTCCCAGGCGGGTCGACTCTTGACGATCGGTGCAGGAGCTGCTTTCGCCTTCGGTGCGGCCGCATGGCGACTCATGCCTCCGCCGCGCGAGGAAGGTGACCGCTTGACCTCGGGCTGGCTCTGCTCCTGCGACGAAGACGGTGCGGCCAAGCTCCGCTCTACCTCCTTGGTCTTGCTGGCGGTGGCGTTCTTGCTTGACGTCGACGCCTTGCTATTCGAGCTGCCGCGAGCCGACGAGTCGAGAGCGAACCCCGTTGCTCGTTGAGCGACTTGCTGCTTGCGCGACTTGTGGTCGGAGCTCTTCTGACCAATCTGGCCGAGTCCAGCAAGAAACGAGGAAGGTTCTGTAGTGGTCCAAGAGGTCAGCAGCCTCTAAGAGACCCCAGCGGAGAGCAGACTTACTCGGACGAGGCAGCGCCGATTCGTGCGAAGAGAACTGGGAGTCGCGCGCAGGGGGCTGAGCGGCGCGTAGGCTGTCGCTGTACGAATACTCTGGTGGCCCTGCGAGCGTCGAATCGCGGAAACCAGAGGGAGCGCGACTGCTCGGGAAGTGATCCTCTTGACGCGCTCGTCTCTTGCCTGAAGATAGGCGGAAGGTCAGCCTGAGTGAACTGGACAGGCTGCCGGGACTTACGTGGACTTGGACTAGCTGGTACGATGACCTTGGCGCCCTCAAACGTCTCTTTCTCCTCAAGCTCAGCCTGCTCGAGCGCCTCCGCGCGCGCCAGCTCCGCGTCGACACGAGCTCGTTCTGCTCTGAGCTGAGCTACAGACTTCCGTGGCGGCGGTGTAGGCGACTTTGATTGTCGCCGCTGCATGTCGAGGTGCTGTAGAGGTGAGAGGACGGAGAACAAGAGGTCGTCGCGTCGAGCGAGCTGAGTCTCTTTCCCTTCGACGACTCACTCGGCTACATTTCTTTGCGACTAGGAGACTCGAGCATCATCTTATCTAGTTGCCAGACCTACAGAACACCACCAGTGAGCTCTCGTTCTTTCTGTAGCTCTCTTTCGCCCAGCTCACCGGCTTCGCCCCTTCAGTGCTCGAAACTGTTCGCTCTCGTCGCATCTACGGCTTCTTGGTTCTCACTATCTTGCCGAGTAAGTCTTGCTCGACGTCGCCCTGCTTTCGCTGTAGCTCATGACCCGTTCGCGGTCCCCCAGCCTCCGCCGCCATCGGCTACTACCTTCGCGACCGCAAGGACTCGCAAGTCGCTCAAGAACCCACCAGCTCCACCGCACCGAGTCCTTCTGTAGTGGAGGATCGGATCAAGATGCTCAGGCGGCACGAAGCTGAGCTGGCCAAGGAGGCGCAGGACATTCAGGAAAAGCTGAGGAGGGTCAAGAACAAGGAGGGTGCGGTCAAGGTGTGAGGTGGAGTGAAAAGGGATAGGATAAGCCAGTACCGGATCCGAGCGGAGGGGAGGGCAGTACTCGAGGGTAAGACCGAGGTGAGCTGGCTTCGCGTGACTCCCTTGCGCCGAGCTGAAGCCTGATCTGATGCCATGCAGCCCTTCGCCTGGTCATAGCAAGACGGTACGAGCGTCGGAGTCTTGCGGTCGAGCAGCTGGAATCACTAGTCCTCTCTCGAGGCAGTCATTGCTGTTTCGGCGGTTCGGTCGGAAGGCGCTCAGCTGGTGCTGCAGGCCTGCAGGAGTTCGGGACGAAGCGGAGTGTTTAGTCGAACGGAGTTGATCTCAGGCGTCGGCCTCTCAGCCTACTGCTCCTCTGTAACGAGTCTTCTCGACTTTAGCGAGGCTCGGCGCAGGTGATGAATGCCGAAGGGGTCGACGGAGGGAGGACGAAAGGTGCAAGCTTAACAAGAGTGGTTCGCAGCGATGATCTATTGTCTTGTAACTCAAGGCGAGGCTTGCTGTAGCGTAGTGGACGACGGCGCCGTCGAGCACAAGAGGCGGACAAGCTCGTTCGCTCCTTGCCCTTCTTCCTCATCTTTGCTCGTTCTCGCTTCGACTCAACTGTTCTCTGCGATACTCGTGCAGCTGATCGGTGAGCTAAAATCTACTCTGCACCACTCCTGCGCCACTCTGCCGCCCGACAACTCGCTCCACGTCGCCCCCTTCACCAGCTCATTAAGCTCAAGCGCGCGGACCCTCTTGTTGTTCGTCGTGCAGGATTCGCTCGATCTCCGAAGCTTTCGCCAGCGCTACTGGACTACAAAACACCAGCTCGAAACTTTATCCACCTACATCTTTCCCCTCCTACGCCCGCTCGCCCCTTCGTCGCCCCTCGTCGCTCGCTCGCTCGAAGCTCAGGATGGCCGGATGGAACGACTTGCCGACCGAGCTCAAGACGCGCGTAGTGGAGCTCGTTTCTGAAGAAGGTCGAGCGAGGGAAGCTACGCCCCGTCATCCTTTAGATCCTGCGCCCTCCTCCACCTCCGAAGAGCGTCGCGCCGTGCTGGCTCTGAGCGAGACGGATCGAACCCTTTACGCATTGACGGGACCGATGCTGTGGGAGGTGAGTCTTGGATGCACTGTAGCCCAAAGCAGGATTAACTTCTCGCCGACAGTCCCTCCTGCTGGGAGCCCGATCCGCGGCGTCCATCCAGGCTTTCGGCGATGCTGTCAGCTCGAATCGCTGTCGCTTTGTCCGCGTCGTCGACTGCCGCCACCACATCTTCCCAGGGGCGAGCGCAAAGGTCGAGGAGATTGCCGAAGTATGCGCTCGTGCACTCGAGCGCACGCCGAACGTCGAAGAGCTCCGCTTGGGCGGTCTTGGCTCGGCCACCGGCTGGGTCGACCTCCTACCCTCCCTGACCAAGCTGAGAAGTCGAATCCGAACTCTCACCCTCACGGCGTCCTTCGAATCAGATCTCAGTGCCCCAGAGGTCGCTGCCATCCTTCGCTGTTTGGGTTGGTGGACGTCGCTTTGCCCATTCTCGATGACCCGGATCAACTCGTCCTTCCGCATCTCCAATCCATCAGCTCCTTACAGCGATTGGAGTTCAGCTCTTCGATTACCTCGGATCACCTTCGCTACGTCCCAGTCCTCGCTCAACCCTGGAGCGGCAGCCTCAAGTCTCTCGACCTTCAGGTATGGATCGACGAGCCGACACTTCGAGCGCTTCTGCACCAGGTCGGAGCCACTCTGGTAGACCTCAGGTACGGGGATCTTGGGGATTTCCTCGACTCGACCCCGCTCCGTCCTTACAACCTCCCCCTCCTGGAGAGATTTGAGTTTCGCAGCGTGTGGGATGGCGGATTGGCCCTCTTCTCGGCGTTCTCCACGGCGCGGCTCAAGGAGATTACAGTCTGGTCTGGCGAGAGCCTCCGAGTCGCCGACTTTGACGTGCTGAGGGAGGTCGTGGAGCAGCACTCGTCGACGTTGAAGGCTTTCGAGGTTTACCTCGGCGACGAGGAGCGGGAAGGCGAGCTGGACGAGGCGGTGGAGACGTTGAGAGTGCTGTGCAAGAGCAGGAGCGTGGAGCTGTTTTTGATTAGCAGGTGGAAGATGTAGTGATGTGAGGTAGGTGCCCTCGCTCGGTGTTGGATTCGCATCGAGGCTGATCCTTCTTCTCTCGACAGTCAGAGGCGCCTCGACCGATGATTCGGAAGCTTGTGTACCAGAGAAGAGGCGGCTTACGTCCATAGTTTGAACTTTGTGGATAAACGATTCCGCTCCGACTTTCATCTCGCATTCGCGAAGTCGCTCGGTCTTGTGCTCGGCGTTGGCTCCCTGCTTCGCGTGTTGCTGAGAGGAGTTGAACGAGTGGGGAAACCTCTCAAACGAGTGGGAGTAGCCTCAGAGGCCGGCGAAGCGAAGAGAAAGTGGGGGTACGGATCGCTCGACCTCGACTTGCCGAGTCCGACGTCTCTTGGTCTCCTCCTCATCTTGCTCGTTCTCAGTTTCGACTCGTCTGCTGCTCTTCGGCGATACTCGTACAGCTGCTAGGTGAGCTACAGCTTCATATCTACTACTCCGACACCTCCCTGTTACCCTACAACTCGCTCCCGTCGCTGCCTTTCATCAGCTCATCAAAGCTCGAGCGCTGACCTCTGCTTGTTGTTCGTCGTGCAGGACTCGCTCGCTTTGGAAGCTCAAGCCATCGCTACTGGATTACAAAGCACCAGCTCGAAGCTCTACTCGACTACACTCCCCCTCTCCTACGCCCCCTCGCCTTTTCGTCACCCTCGTTGCTGGTCCGAAGCTCACGATGGCTGGATGGAACGACATGCCGACCGAGGTCAAGGAGCGCATCGTGTCTGCCGTGGAGGAAGATGAAGAATCCGCCGACTCGCAGGAGCGTCAGACGTTCATCGCGTTGAGCTCAACCAGCCGCGAGCTCTACACTCTAAGTGGCCCCATTCTCTGGCAGGTGCGTGATCTTAGAAAGCCGGGAGCACCTTGCGCTAGCTAATCTAAACCTCGCAGTCCCTCAAGTTCAAGCTCAGTAAACGCACCAGCGACGAGCTCGAGTTCCTCGCTTCTTCCATCGCCCCTCGCCGAGCTCGATATCTCGAGCGCATTGACGTCGAAGGCGAGTTGGAAAGCCTTGAGGACGTACAGAAGGCGGCTCAAACCTGTGCCAAAGCTTTCGCGCTTGCGACCAGCGTCAAACACTTTTACATGAGCCAATGCTCGGCGTTCGCGGCGGCCGTAGTCGGCCTGCTTCCAGAGCCTTGGAGGCAAAGGATATACGCCGTCTACCTCTCGGGAAGCGAGCTCCCTGGAAGCCTTGATGGTTTCTCGGCAGCCATGATCCTCGGCCACTTCCCTCAAGTCAAGGCTCTTCTCCTTTCCAACGTCTCGGCAGATGGCTCCGCGTCCCTCATATCGACACTCCAAAACTCGTCGTTAGAAGCCCTAGCCCTGAACTCCGTCGCTGGACTCGATCACCCTACGCTCTCGGATGCTTGGAGTTGTCCTCTCTCCGACCTCGAACTGGACCAGCGGATTTCGACTCCCCTCCTCTTCAGCACGCTCTCCGTCCTGAGCAGCACCCTTAGTAGCCTGGAGCTACCCCTACTCAGCCCCACGCCTACTACTGGCATGCCACCCCTCTTTCTTCCCCATCTACAAGCGCTCAAGCTCACCCTCGCTGCCCCGAGCGCCGACCTCGTCTCCGCCTTCGCCACCTCCCCACTGCAAAGTCTCACCGTCACGCTTGTAGGGGATACGAGGGACGTCCGAATCGCCGGTATCCAGACGTACGAGGTCGTCAAAGCCTGCAAGGATACGCTGCGCAACGTGCTGGTCGAGATCAAAGTCACCGGACTCGATGAGGCGGCCGACAGGCCCATGAGCCAGATTGACCGCTTCTGCGAGGAAGAAGGTATTGAGGCGAAGATCGATTGGCAGGGTGGAGATAGCGATGAGGAGGAAGAGGACCGCTTTTGACGGGCGGGAGGCTCGGAGCTGCTGCGACTCGTTTTTTGCTTTTGTGTGAGAAGTATCGCATTCGGTGTCAGCGCACACTGAGAGAGTGAGACTCGCGAGCGGACAGAGAAGACTTTCAGAACCGCCGAGCTGTCCCAGCAAGCTTACTGAGGCTCGGCGCGCTTTGCTCGGTCCGGCGGCGCGTCGTTCGCTGATGACTACAAGTCGCTGCTCTGCGTGATCAAATCAATGGGATTCCCTCTGCTCTATAACTACACGCCTCTCCCCTTCTCGTCCCTTCCTGCTTCACTCGCCCTGCGCTCATCTCGCCGCTCAAACTCCCACTCCACCGAGCGCCTTCATCACCTGCTCGTAGACGGTGAAGACGATACCTCCAGAGAGAACCAGACGAGCGAGACGGGGGGTGGCCTGTCGAGGGGAGGGAAGAGCGAGGCGAGGGGACGAGGTCGGGGGAGGGAGCGAGTAGAGAGAGGAGAGAAGACGGCGAGACGACAAGGCGAAGAGGCGAAGAGAAGAAGGGAGAAGAGGGAGAAGAGGGAGAGGAAGGGTAAGGATGATGGTCAGCACTCGATTGCTTTACCGCACTAGCATCTGCTCCTCGAGGCCGTCCCTCGATGTCGTTCCCCTCGCCGAGCTCGCCCTCCGCCCAGCTCGATATCGCCTCCAACGCCTTCCCTCCCGCCCGCTCGCAGTCTGCGCATCCACTGCCTTTCATCGCCACCAACAGCCGATAGAGAAACACCAACTCACCCCCCTCCAGAACTTGGTCACGCCCTCCTCGCTGAAGATCCTCGCCGCGCAATGGAAGGAATTCCGGTACGCTGTGCGCGCTTCGAGGGATTGCATGCGCGTTTTTATGACACTATAAGTCGGGCGAGTGGGGCGTACGGAGAAGAGACCGGGAAGGGAGGAGGGGAAGAGGAGGGGAAGAGGAAGAAAGGTCAGCTGTGGGGGAGCGAGAGACGGATAGCAGCAACTCACTCCAAGGGCATAGTGGTGTACACGGTGATGACTCCAGCGATAGCTCCGATACCGAAGGTCACGCCAGCTGGGAGGGACTCTCCTGGTCGTGCGTTGCCAGCGACGAAGTTCTGGGCGAGGGAAGGCAGAAATGAGCGAGACCCGAATAGGGAAGGGTAGAGAGAGACCCACCTTGAGCGTGCTGTACGACGTGAACCTCACTGCCGAGTTGGCACCTTGCCTAGCCGCCTGATGATCACGCCGAAGTCAGCTCTCGGCTCCCTCCCCATCGACGCCACTTGTACATACGACCGGTCCCAATCCCCTGTAGATACCTCCGATACCCTCCTCCTTCACGATGGACAGTGTCCCGTGCACAAGTCCACGGTATTTGGGTGTCGCGAGCTTTTGGTCGTCGATGAGCTTGGTCCTGCGGTGGTGGAGAGGTCGAGAATGGGCGAGGGGAACGGTAAGAGGCGATCAGCATGCAGCGCCGTGTGCGAGAGCGACTGTTCTGTAGCACGAGCCTCGATTGACCGGACGCGGGCTCGGCGCTCCTTGAGCCGCGCCATCTTCATCTCCTCCTACCTCCCCCAGACCTTCAGCACAAGCCGAATCGAAAGAATGAACTCACTTGATAGTCTCGCTTGGCGTAACAGCAAAGACAGCCTCGCACATGCCTGCTCCGAGTCCGGCGAGGAGGGAGCGAGGGCCGGACAGCTTGCCCTGTTGCGAGGAGGGAGAGGCGAGAGCAGTATGAAGCGAGTTGAATTATGTGGAAGAGAGAAAGTTGGTGGCGGGAAGGGGGTGAGAGTGAGGGAGAGAGGGTTAAAATCGCCGAAATCACAGCGCCGAAGCCAACTACTTACATCGCGATCCACCAGCATCTTCTTGAACTTGTCATACGAGAAGAACCTCACACCAGCCTTGAGTGAGTTACCAGCCACGAGAGCCTGTTCAACGGTGCAGCTCTAATCAGCTTCGGTCGTCGCCGGAATGGCTCGAGAGAGAACGGACCCCGACTCCAGAGTAAAACCCCTTGATACCATGGCGAGCGTAGGTCGTTTTGGTGATGGATACAAGTCCGGGAGGCTATAGGATCGTTTCGCGAGCGTCGGCGGAAGGTCAGCGAGAGCCGGGAGTGAGAGCGGCAGCGAGAGTGGGCGCACCTTGCCGTCCTTGCGGTGAGCGAATTGGGACTCGGTCTTGAGGACTACAGGATGGACAGCAGCGGCGCAGCATCAGGGGCAGGTTGAAAGCGGAGACGAGGGATATGGCGAGCGAGGCGAGCGAACGGGTCAGCCTGCGCTGCTGCGTCAACTGCAGAGCAGCGACTGGACGTACACTCGAAAGGGTAGGTGATAGCACCCTCGACGGCTCCTGCTGTAGCTCCTGCAATGAGCGACAAGGCGGGCGATTGCTGAGAGGCGCGTTTTGGGCATGAGAGTGAGCGGGCGAGCGAGTTGTAGCGTAGTAGCAGTATGACTCACCTTTTGCTGTGTAGTAGCCATTTCTCTGTAGCCTAATCAAGCAGCACGAGAAATCAAGCAGCAAGGACCTGCAAGGACGTCGCAAGCCAAGCTCCGAACCGAGCCGTCGCAGCTTTCCCTCCCGCTCTATCGACCTACATCTCACCTCGACATGGCGCCCAGCCCAGCGCACCTCCTCCTCCTCCGCACGCCGCTGTCGCCCCTCTCCTCCGACTCCTACGGAACAGCTCTCCGCCCGCTCTGCACCTCCTTGACGCACCTGCCCGTCCTCGAAACGAAGCTGCTGCCTTCTACCCTAGGGACCATCCTCGCAGACGACAGAGCACCAGCGGAGAGGTACAGCGGAGTCATCATCACCTCTGCTCGCGCAGTGAGGGCTTGGGAACTCGCCGCGGCGCAGGGAGGACGAGGAGCGGGAGGATGGGAGCAGCTGCGGTTTTTTGTCGTTGGGAAGGCGACCTCGAACGCCCTACTCGGATTGGAGGATTGCCCTACGACGCATGAACGAGTGCTCGGCGCAGAGAGCGGCACAGGGGAGCGGTTGGCGCATTTCGTGAGGGAGCGGTTCGGCGCCGAGCAGGAGGGAGAGGAGAGGAAGCCGTTGCTTTATCTCGTGGGAGACAAGAACAAGGAGACGATTCAACAGATCCTGTGGGATGGGCGGATAGAGACGGATAGGGTGCAGGTGTATGAGACCGAGGTGGTGGGATCGTTCGGCGAGGATCTAAAGGAGGCGCTGGAGTCTCTCGCCGCCCTCGGATCAGCACCATCCGAACCCCCGATACCAGCATCACCACCTCCGCCGCCACCGACAGTCTACGTCGCCCTCTTCTCTCCCTCCTCGGCCCTTCCAGCGCTCACCCACCTCCGCCGACTCGCCCTACTTCCGACTTCACCGTCCAATTCGCCATCCAGCACCGCACCTTCACCAACCTCCTCCTACACCTCTTCAGCGCCGCGTCTCAACCTCCGATTCATCGCCATTGGACCCGTCACCTCCAACTACCTGATCAACGAGCAGGGCATCTCGGCGGAGGACGTGCTCGTAGCGGAGAAGCCAGAGGCGGAGAGCTTGAGGGCGGTGTTGCAGAGGGAGTTGGAGTACTTATGATGAAGTTGAGCTCGGCTGGAGGTAGGTTAGGGGGGTGGACCTTAGTAGGCGGGGGAGAGGAGGAGGGGCGGTGACGGGAGAGATAGACGAATAGTGAGCATAAGCGAGGCAGGCTAATAGAAAGGCCGGAGACGGATAATCCCGTATTGTACGACTTTCGATGGACGAGGAGCGGCGAGTGCACGAGAGGGTGAAACGGCGATTCGGCGCTCGTTCCGGCGTTCACTCGCTGCTCGCTAGCTCTTTCCTCAACCCCTACGAGCCCATGAAGTCCACATTCCTTATACATTGTCACAGCTTATTCCTCCGCCGCATATCTTCCATCTTATCTGACGTCGCCTATCCTCTCCGCCGAACCTCTCCTCCGCCAAGCTTCCATCTTCCAACCTAAGCAGGCCTAGGGTATCCCTCTCCGACACCTTCTCCCGTCTCGCCTTCATGCGAATGCTTAGCAGGAGGAGCCGCCTGCTTTCCCGTCTGAGCGTAGGAATCGTTTGGCTTTTGGCCGTGGGCGTGGGAGTGCGAGGAGTGCGAAGGAGGGGAGGTGGAGAGGGTGCTGTAGTACGTCCGAGGGGGTCGTTGTTCGACGTAGAGCAGCAGCCAAGCAGCGAGAAGAGCGAGAGATGGAAAGTGAGATGCGGGGTTGGAATCGTCAGCGCTTCTCTTCTGTACTCCGACAGTACACCGACCTACGCATTGACTTTGGGAGGGCTCTTACTACTGCCCGCTCCCGTGCTGGCTCGGCGTTGGCCAGCGACCTTGACTGTCCGAGCAGAAGATGCGGGTCAGCTGTCCATCTTAATGTGGTGCCCCCCTTCTGTAACCTTGCAAACTGTAAGCAAGGAGCGCAGGCTCACCGGAAGGCGCATGACCAGCTAGAAGAGGGTGAGAGTGCTGAGGAGGAGACGACATTGGTGGAGCGATGAGGCGGGAGAGAGAGAGGCGACGAGGCGAGATGAGAGGGTTAGCGCAAGGGAAGAGGAGCTGTAAGCAATCTCCTCCTTATTTAGCCAGAGCAGGTAGCTGTAGGGTATTGCAAAAGTGCTATTCGACCAGCAAACCTCTCAACTCGGCATCGCACTCGACCAGCTGCTCGGCGCCGAGCTCCAGCCAATTGCGCGGATCGAATCGCAGTTTGACGAGCTCAGTCGCATGGGGACCAGCTTTAGTCCACTGGTATCGGGGCAGACGTTCGCTCTTCGATACACGTCGATGCGCACAGCGTTCGAGGAAGGGCTTCGGCGCCGAGCTTCGGCGAGAGCAATAACGATTCACCACCAATCTACATCAAACTTGATCCCATCCTCATCACACACTTGATCCATCTCCTCGACAGCGTCAACGCTCGTCCCCATCTCCTTCCTGTACTTGCAGCCAATCTCGAACGACTTCAAGCTTCCTCGGTGTTGCAGAAGCATCTGCAAGGCCAGCTGGAGCAGCTCGTAGTATTCTTCCGTGTAGGTTGAGACGTAGACATGGAGATGTTCGAGAGGCGAGTCCGGGAAAGCAAGGGCGAGCCACCTCGTGTCGGGCTGAAGCCAATATTCGAGGGAAGTGAGATGGGGAAGGGAGATGGTAGGAGATGGGGGAAGAGGCCCTCTGTCAGCCAAGAAGGTGTACTCTAGCTTCTGACGACTGCTCTGGTGCGTTGTGAGAAATTCGGCGAGAAGGCGAGGAGGGAGGCCATAGTGGAGGTTGAGCTCCACGAGCGAGCCCTGCCACTCGCCGCCGTTGGTGAGAGAGGGGTCGTTGAGGTCGACCGACTTTGTGTAAAGTATGCGCAAGGAAGGTAAGCTCTTGAGCGCATGAATGAGGAGCGGCAGGGCCTCATCGTCGACATCGCGCAGCGTGACCTTGACGAGATTGGGAAACGCCGAGAGGACGAGGGCACCGCTGGGAGCGCTCAAGCCATACTCGTTGAAATACTGGTGGTCGTCCTCTTTGCCCGCCGATAAAGTGAGTTCTCGCAGACGAAGTCGAATGGCGGAGCTGAGGAGACCGACGAGGAAGAGGGCGGACTGTGACATCTCCTGGCTGCGAAGGCCGAGCGCCTTGAGATTGGCCGTTAGGTTGGCGATGGTGGCGGCCGACGTCACGGCGCGTACAATGTCAAAGTTCGGCTCGGCTCCCAGGCGGTGCGAGTCTAGTCGGTGGATGAGCTGAATTACTGAAGGAGCGATTCGTTCGGCGAAGATTTGAATCCGCTCGACAGAGGTCCCCTTGAGCTTCACGGTCTGTTACAGCACCAGTGAGCTGGTCAATATTCGTTCTTCTGCATGCAGCCGGCTGGTAAGAAACGTACATGCCACAAGATCGGACGCGCCAACGCCTGCAGCTCGCGATTCGTGCCGTTCAGCGCTAGTAATGCTCCAAGCTCCCACGACAGCGGTTTATGCTCTCCGTGCTTGACGAGATCGTAGGTATCTACCATGGCGACGACTTTCTGCTTGAGCTCAGTCGGCAAGTCGTTCCATCCAGCCATCCTGAGCTAGCGAGGAGAGGGCGAGGAGAGGATGAGCGGGCGTAGGAAGGGGAGGGTGTAGGCGAGTAGAGCTTCAAGCTGGTGCTTTGTAGTCCAGTAGCGATGGCTTGAGCTTCCGAGAGCGAGCGAGTCCTGCAGAACAACAAGAGGGTCAGCGCGCTGTGCTTGATGAGCTCGTGAAAGGGCGGCGTCGTGGAGCGAGTTGTAGCGGAGAGGGGAGGTGGTAGAGGGGTGCATAGAGACTCAAAGCTCACCGAGCAGCTGTACGAGTCTCGCCGAAGAGCAGCGGCCGAGTCGAAGCGGGAACGAGCAAAGATGTGGCAGGAGGGCAAGGAGCGGGCGGCAACTCGAAGTCGAGTTCGAGCGAGTCGAGCTCCATCTCATTGCTTGCTTCGCTAGCCGAGGGGGTTCTGAAGCTGTGAAAACCCCTATGAGAGGTCTCGCCATACCGTTGGCTGAGCTCCGCCCGACCAAGGCAGGGCAGCCTTCGCCGAGCAGTTCACCGAGCCACTCTCAGAGCCGACAAGGACAGCGCGGACGAGGTGTTCATTACGGCCCCAGCAACTCAAAGTAGTAACTGATACCCTTCTTCTCGCACAGAGCCTCCAAATCGTCGAGCGCTTCTTGATCCCTCTCGCGAGCGACCTCGTCGGCAAAAGCCTGCACACACACCGATGCCAGCGTCTCTCGATGCTGCATGATCGCCTCTGCTAGTCTACGAGCCATAGTCTCCACCTCCCCTTCTTCACCTAGCATCTCGATGCCCAGGTCGCGCAAAGGGGAAGCGGAGAAGGAGAGGGGGTAGGGCGCCGAGTCGTCGTTAACGTAGAGCGTCAACGTGTGAAGTTGAGGAAGGCAGATGGTGGGGAAGTGCGTGTCGTTCACATAGAACGGTGGCACGAGATCCTGAAGGGTGGAAGCGTGCTGTTCAAGGAGGAGGCGAAGCGTGGAGACGTCGAGATCCGAGCCATCCATGTCGCCGAGGTCGAGTTCGAGGAGAGACGATTTCCAGGGAAGGGTGAGGGATGAACGACTATCGAATCCATCTCCCGTCCCAAGGCGAAGTACCTTCAACTTCTGAAGGCTGCGAAGCGCATTGACGGCGAGAGAAGCTGCTTGCTTATCCTCACCCTGGCGAATGTCCGAAAGGTGGAGCGCTATAAGCTCTGGAAAGGCGGCGATGGTGGTTGCCGCAACGGAGGAGCTGATGAACTCCAAGTGACTCCAACCCTTCATATCGAGGTATTGGAGCGTCTGCGCCAGGCTTGTCGGCAGAAGTGGGAGGAGAGCCGTGACGACGTCCGAGGGAGATCGGAGGGTGAGGCTGTTGAGGCCAGGGACCGTCGACATGAGCTGAGAGTAGACGCCGACTACGGTTGAAAAGTCGTCTGGGGTGGTGTTGGGCTGGTACAGCATGAGGCGGCGCACAAGTCGTCCTTTGAAAGGCCCGATGTCGCCAGCGAAGAAGGCAAGACGATTTAGGGAGGCGTTACTGAGAGGGAGAGTCTGCAAAGATGGTATGTTGGTCAGCTGAGTCTCCCGGTAGGAGTTGTAGCTAACTCACCTGCCAGATAATCGGCGCAGTGAGAGCGTGCAGCTTGCGATCCATCGTGGAGAGAGCAAGCAGCGTCGCCCATTCTTCACATGAGAGTATTACAAATCCGCCCGCCACCTCACCCCGCGCGTCGACCATCTCAACCACCATCCTCTTGAGCTCGTTCGGCAAGTCGTTCCATCCGGCCATCCTGGGCTTCGAGTTTGAGCGAGCGAGGGCGACGAAGGGGCGAGCGGGCGTAGGAAGGGGAGGGTGTAGGCGAGTAGAGCTTCGAGCTGGTGCTTTGTAGTCCAGTAGCGATGGCTTGAGCTTCCGAGAGCGAGCGAGTCCCTGCAAAACAATAAGAGGTCAGCGCGCTTGATGAGCTGGTGAAGGGGGCGACGTGGAGCGAATTGTAGGGGAGTCGGGAGGTGGTAGAGGGGTGCAGATGAAGTTTTAGCTCACCTAGCAGCTGTACGAGTGTCGCTGAAGAGCAGCAAGCGAGTCGAAGCGAGAACAAGGATGAGGGAGGAGGGCAAGGAGCGAACGGCGAAGTTCGGGGGAAGACCTCTCAGCAGCTCGCATCTCGTGACTCTCTGAGCTACTTTAAGGGTGACTGTGAGATGTCTATTGTACAACAGAAGTGGCTTGTGAGTGATTAGAGCCTTCTAAGAGGCGTGTAAAGGGGTGGCCAGCCTGCGCCGAGCAGTCTATCGCTTCGAGTAGCGGTGGGTGAGGAAGCGGGCGGCGAGGACCGTGACGATGATGTTGAACTACGAGTGAGAGGATGCGAAGGAGCATGAAAGCAAAGGCAGGGTCGAAATGGAGAGCGCCGAGGTCAGCTCGGCTCGGCTCAGGAAGCAGAAGCATCACCTCACGATGATGTAGCAAAGGAAGATGCCGAGGTCTCGTCCGCGGTTCTCGAATAACCAGCCGTACTGCCTCGCAAACTCGTCGCCCGTCGCGTAGGGGCAATCTAGAAGGGAGGAGGTCAGCGCCGAGCGATTCGCTCGAGCGTAGAGAAGACGTACAGGAGCAGTCGCTGGTTGCGTCTCCGTTGACGAGGTATCCACCAGCAAGCGAGACGTAGTCGCCGGCCCATTCGAGGCATGTCTGGCCAGGGGGAGGAGTGAAGGGCCGAAGGTCGCTCGCCGAGCACTGAGAACGAGGTCAGCTCGAGTTGAGGAAGGAAGCTGCAGTCACGTACCTCGATGATAGCTCCTCCGACTTCGTTGACCATCATTGCTTCGACCAAATAGGTAAAGGGATTCGCCTGCAGAAGCCAACTCCTCCAGAAATGGGCCAGCTGGTCGGGGACGATTGTAACGCCGGCGAAAGCGCTGAAAATGACCAGTAAGAAGGGGTTGCAAAGCTCAGCAGCATTTGCTGTAGGCATCAGAGCGGCCATCGTCTGTCCCATGGTGATGGAGAACATCTCGAGGAGGAAGATCATGATGACTGCGAGGGGAGAGCGCGGGTCAGCGCGTGCATGATCCTCTCACTTGATGGAGGATATGGAGAGTGTGTGAGAGGGAAAAAGCGAGGAGAAGGGACGAACAGGCGAATCCGGCGCGATTTGAATCGGTGTTGAGGCCGATGGGATAGTCTGGTGGGAAAGGAAGAGGTGTCAGCTAGGCCTCAAATCGACGCAGATCCTTGCGGTGACCCACAGAAGAGAAGGAAGAAGACGATAGAGCACAGAATCGAATACGGGACCTCGGCGATGACTTGCGCAAGACCAAAGACGGGAGACGAGTACATCTTGGACGAAGCCTCGCGGTGGAAAATGGCGCGCTGTGAGTAGTCAGGTCAGCGCGCTGACCGAGTTGGGAGCAACTCGGCTCTCTCCTCGGGCCTCTTCTGATCCTCGGCCGAAGAACTCACCTGATCGCAGAACATGGGCTGAACCTGCGCCATCATCAAGGCTGGGATGACGACGAGGTAGAAGATTGCGTAGAGCTTGTACTGCAGGTCCGTGACTGAGTTGCCAAGATTGGGGTACTGAAGATGGCCGGCGTCAGCGCCGAGGGCCGAGCGCCGAGTAGCGAGAGAACGAAATGCTCACGATGATGGCCAGACAGACTGCGGTCGAGACATGGTTGTAGAGACGGGTGAAGCCCTGCAGGAAGCCGAAAGCGAAGGTGTCAGTGCCGATCTGGCGGATTCGACGTCTCGGCGCAGGGTGAGCTCACGTAGTCGGGCGAGCGCCAGAACGACTTGAGAGCGCGCTTGCTGACGATGGGGAGTTGAGTGAAGAAGGATGTGGCGTCTATCGAGTCGACATAGGCGCGTCAGCGCTAGACGCGAGCAAATGCAGCGAGCTCGAACTCACAGGCCTTGCGCAAGCTCGGATCGGTCGACTCGTCCATTCGAAGACCCTCCTCATCGAGTTCAACGATCTCTCGCTTGACCTGCTCGAACTCTGGCGACTCGAGCCATAGATCTGCCCAATCCCTCTTGCCAACTTGACGAGAAGAGCCAGCGCCGATCGCCTCGAGCATGTCTGCAAGGGAGTACAGTGGGTCAGCGGACATTTATGCGAGCATAGAGAATCGGGCAGCACGTTGTAAAATAGGAGAGGCTACTCACACTCGGCAGGGTTGGCGGTAGGAGGGCAATGCGCGCCGTTGCGAGCGAGGTATGCTCGGAGGACGTGCGAGTCCTTGCCGATCTCGTTGAAGTACACGCAGCGGCCTCTACTCTTGAGCAGAAGCAGGCGGTCGAACGACTCGAAAAGCAACGACGTCGGCTGATGGATGGTGACGAGGATGGCCTGGCCGGCGGCGGCGAGCTTCTTCAGGATGCGGACGATGTTGTAGGCCGACTGTCCATCTAGCCCCGAGGTCGGCTCATCGGCGAACAAAAGAAGCTGTGGCTTAGAAGCGAGCTCGACACCTACGAGGTAAGAGAGAAGAGAGGTTAGCGGGGGCGAGCTCGGCGAAGTCGAGACTCACCAATCGTAACTCGTTTGCGAGCTTCAATATCCAGTCCGAAGCCAGGTTCACCGATCATGGCATCGGCGAGGTCCTCGAGCTCAAGAAGCTGTATCACTTCCTCGACGAAGCGATCCTTCTCCTCCTTGGGGACCTCGGCGGGTTGTCGCAGGTAGGCCGAGAAGCGCAGAGCCTCGCGAACGGTCTGCGTGGACTCGTGCACATCTTGCTGCTCAACGTAGGCCGTTCCACGCTGGAACTCCTTGCCGGGCGTTCGACCAGCGACAAGTCGGTCGCCCCCGATGACTCCGACGGTCTTGCGGTTGGCGAGGACCTGTGGAGGATGCGAAGGTCAGTCGAAGAGCGTGATCAGGCTCGAAGCAGGAAAGAACAAACATCGAGAAGGGTCGTCTTCCCAGCGCCGCTGGAGCCCATGAGCGCCGTGAGTTGGCCAGGTCGAACGTAGCCGAAGACGTGGTCGAGGAGTTGGCGCTGACCTCCGGGAACGGGGACGGTGTAGGTCAGGTTCTTCCACGTGAAGGGCTTCTTGGTTTGGACGAGATCCGAGAGGTCCTGTTCCATCTCGCCTCGACGGTAGGCCTGCTTGTTCTTCTCGAGCTCGGCGTTGAGGTGCTGGCGCTCCTTGTCCTCCTTGGCGAAGACGTTGATGCGAGGGGCGGTGTTGCCGTCGGGCATGAGCTCGGCGCAGAGCGCCTGTACCGAGAGGAAGAAAATGTACATGGCGATCATGATGCCGAAGTTGCGCCACTGTTCGAATCGTGGTTAGCTCAAGGCAAAGGGCTCTCGGCGAGCGAAAGACCCACCTGATCCTCAACGCGCAGGCCGTAGCGAGCGAGAAGGAAGTCGCGACCCGAGATGATGTTGGAACCAGCCCGTGCACCTGCGATCGTGCAGCTCTGGAAGTCGCCCAAGGTCGTAGGGTATTGTGGGAGCTGGCCATCCATCGAATTGGGGAAGATGTAAGAGCCGTCGCAGGTGAAGTTGATGCGCTTCATCTCATTCATCATCGCACTCGAGAAGCCGTACTGCGAAGGGCGATAGTCAGCGCTCGCCTCAAGCTAGCTCACAGCTTAGTCAATCTCACCTGCATTGGGTTGACGTAGCTCAACCACCTAATGTAGGCACGCTGATCCGGAAGCGAGATGAGATAGCCACTGCATCAAGGGACAGGTCAGTAAACGCTCGGCCGACGGTCTCGGAGGTCAAACTCACCTCAGCAGCTCGAAGAAGGTGGTCGCGAGCACGGCGTATTTGTTGCACTGATCGTAGTTGCTGCACACGGACCCAATGAGGCGAAACACGGCCGAGACTGCTAGATAGCAGGCAGTGGCCAAGACAAAGTACTGGAGGAGAGGAAGCTCAGCGAGAGCATCCTCGGCGGAAGCAAGGAGGACCTACCGAGAAAAAAGCTCCGGCCGAGAGATACAGTCCCATGGCCATGTAGATGATGAGGTGGAAGAGGAAGTTGAGCAGGAGATGGGAAGGTAGATCGGCGAGGACGGAGGCGAGCGAAACGGCCGAAGGGCGGTAGAGGGCGAACGTCTTGTGCTTCCATACGATGGGGCGACCAGTCATCTGAGATGGAAGCTCGTTGAAGGCCTGTAGGAGAGTGAAGGTCAGCTTCGCTGCGATCGTAGCGAGGTCGTGCAGGACGAGCTCGGTCGACTCCTCGGCTTGGAATGGTAGGGAGAGAGCAATTTACCTGGAAACCGAGGAAGATGACGGACAAGAAGATGCCTCCTCCTCGGGAAGTAGCGCCCGACGAGTTCGTCGGCAGCTGGAAGAAGGTGAAGCCGATGGTGAGGGCGACTGGCAAGCGCCGAGCAGCAAAAGCAAGGTCAGCTCTCCGCTCCCAGTACATGATGCGCACAGCTCGACTTACTGACTAGCGTTGATACATATTGGGTGATGAGATCGACCCGGTCCTGCGCCTTGAGCTGCACGCTGAGAGGGAGAAGACGCGGGAGAGGCGGAATGCGAAGTGGAAACGAAGAGATGATGGTCAGTACAGCGTCTCCATCCCGAGTCTGAGCGAAGGGACTCACTGTCTGACCATGAGGGCCCACACCTGAGAGAAGAAGGAAGCCGTGTAGGGCGATTTTTGCCTCGCTCCCTTGCGCTTGTCGGCGGCGACGGCCTCTCGGAAGTCCCGAGCGTGTCGGTCGTCCTCCAGAGCATGGGCTCGGTAGGCGTCACGCTCCTCAATCATGCGAGCGTAGTTCTTGCTCTTGCGGAAGGCGGCTTCGAGGGCCTGAGGCGTCGAAGGGACATCGGCCTCGGTTCGGCCCTCGGCCAACTTGCGCTCGTTGGGGTCTGTGCGGAGATAGGTCAAGTCAGCAGGAGAAAAGGCTGACGAAAGACTGAAGTGTACCGGTGCATCCTGTGAGGTAGTCGGCGGTCGTCTGGCGCTTAAGGTTGGCGTAGCCCAGCGACATCTGCTCGGCGATTCGGATCTCGGTCAGCACGTTGATCAAAGGCGCTCGCACGCGAGCGAGAACGCACCATATACTGCCTAGCCTCGGAAGCAGGACCAAAGTAGACCATTCTCCCCTCGTCGATCAACAGCACCTTATCGAACTGCTCGAACAATCCCTCGCCCGCCTGATACAGCGAGACGAAGGTAGCCATCTGATGCACGTCGGTCAAGATGCGAAGTGATTTGGCGTAGTCCAGGGCAGATGAAGCGTCGAGACCGCGAGTCCTGTGGTTGCGGGAGTCAGTCTCGGGCGAAAGAGGGCAGAGGAAGAGCTGCTCACGAGTTGTCCCACGAGCACACAGTGGCGCGAGTGGCGAGCTGTAGGGATGTAGATGTCAACTCAGATTCAAGATCTGTCGACGCGGCCTTCACGAACCATCTCGGCGATCGACACACGCTTCCTCTCTCCTCCCGAGATCCCTCGAACCTCGGCCGAGCCGACCTTCGTTCCCTTGGTGTGCGAGATACCGAGCATCTTGGTCAAGACGTCCATCACCTCGACCTGTAGGCTCTTGTTCGTCTTGCCGGGAAGCAGCTTGCCCGGTGTCTTCAGACGGAGAGCGAAGAGGAGCGTTTGGGCGACGGTGAGATTGGCGGCGTGAATGTCGTCCTCTGAGCAGCAGAAGACGTCAGCGATGCATGGGAGGTAAGACGGCAAGAGCAACACTGACCAGGGTTGTAGACCACCTCCCCCCGGTAGCGTTTCTCCATCTCGGCGGCGGGGATGCTGCCGTACGAGACGTCTCCATCGACCGATAGGTAGCCTCCACGGTTGTTGGCGATGGTCTTGAGGAATGTGGTGCATCTGTTGGCGAATCGCGCGTCAGCAGCTGCTTCAAGAGCTCGAGAAGTGTGAGCGCGCACCCTGATCCCGGTCGACCGAGGACGAGACACATCTCGCCAGGCTTAAGGCAGCCGTCGAAGCCTGAGAGGGACGGAAAGATTAGCTACGAGTGGACGAGCGAAGCGACCACCGAAGAGACGGGAACGCACCGACGAGGAGATCCTTCGGCGTTGGCTTGGCGAAACCGCTCAGCTGCATGGTCTTGTTGATGGGGTACATGGCCCAGTCTCGGCATGCATCGAGGAAGGTCCCGATGGCCACCTGTGAGCGAGAGACGAGTCAGCTCCTCGGTAGCGACGACGAACCCGAAAGGCGAGCTCGGCGACAGCCAGCCAGCGCAGAGCAGCAACTCACCTTCTCGCCACCCTCGCCAGCGACCCTCAGGTTCTCCCATGACACTCCAAGAGCCTTCCTCTTATGACCAGCAGCATCGGCAGAGTCGAGCTCGGCGCGAAGGTAGGCGCCAAGGTCAAACTCGTCCGAATGGATCGAGGAAGCGACCTGCTTCTCCGGATCCTGACAGGGAGCAGCAGATGACTGTCCAGAGAGATGCCGACGAAGTGCCTGTGTAGCAGAGTAGGGTCAGCCGTTGCTCTGGAGCCCCAAGCCTTCGTTTTCGGAGGCGACGCACCTCAAACTCGGCTTCCGCCTCTCGTACATGGACGTGGCCGTCTTCTGCTAGTGTTTCCGCTGATGTTCTGCTTGGTGCTTCCTGCGCGCCGCGTTCTGTTGAGAGCTCGTCGCGGCTGGGAGTTTGCGTTGCGCCGATGGACGGGCGGCGCCTTGAAGCGACGAACGAGGGGGGCATTCTGGCGAAGTCCGAGAAGCGGTGCAAGTTCGAACTTGAGCTGTTGGGGCACAAGAAGCGAACGAGCAGTTTTCCGCGCGCTGGGCAGATGAGGTAACGTAAGGGAAGCGTTCGGCGGCAGGGGGCCAGGCGCGAAGTGGTTGATGATTGGGCGAAGGGGTCAAAGCGTCGGAAAATGGGAGGGAAGGTGCAGGTCGGCAGAGAATGATGTCGAGTGAAGCGAGAGCTCGGCGAAGCATAAGCCCTACAGGGGTACTGCACGTCGGAAGGAGGCGGAAGGGGCAGCCGCGTCGGCTGCGAAGGCGAAGAAGGCCGAGCGCCGAGCCATCGCGCCTCCTCGGGAAACGTGAGGGCGGCAAGGGGTCGTCGGGGGTCAGAACAAAGCGTGTGTAGTTCAATTAGGCGCAGCTTGCAGCTACTGGACCATGAGGACGGCCTGCAGAGGAGGAGAGCTCGGTCAGATCCGAGCGAAAAGGACGAGGGCGACAACTCACCGAAGGCGCCAATCCGAGCTCAGTCATCGTCTTGCTCTCATCGCCAGCGCCGTATGTTTTCCTGTTTGAGTCGAAGAGGTCAGCTCGGCTCCTCAAAGACACCCGCGAAACTCACCTTGGGAACGCCGAGCTGAAAGTCGCCTCTCCCAACCCCGTCTGCTCCAACACCCAGCTCTTCACCTCCCCGAGCGTCGCACTACTCTCCACCGCATGCACCAAAGGCTGTCCCCCACTCGGCAGCCTAATCTGCAACCTCGTACTGCTCGCCGTACTCTTCTTCTCCACGGGCGCCACAGTCGCTGCGCTGGGAGCACTGGCATCCGCTCCAGGAAGAGGAGTACCATCCCGAAGAGCCTTCTCCCGAGCGGCCTTGTCGGCGCGCGCCTTCTTGTCGGCTTCGATTTGGGCGCGGACGGCGGCTTTGGCGCGGGCGTCTTCGAGCTTGTCCTTCTTGCGTTGGAGGGCTTCCTTGTTCTGTGGTGTGTGGAGAGAGGCGAGTGAAGAGGGAGGCGAGGCGGTAGGCGGGGAGGGCGAAGGAGGTCAGCTCGGTGCTGGGAGCGGAGAAAGCGAGGTCCTGGAACGTACAGCCTCCTTGAGAGCGAGCTCGGCCTTGATGGCGCTCTGGTCCTTGCCTCCCTTGCGACGGATAGCCTCATTGGCCTTGGCCTGCGAGGGAAGGAGAAGTCAGCCCGCCCTTTTCATCGCCGAGTTCCAAGCAGCACCGCTCACCTCCTCAGCCTCGCGCTTGGCGTTGATCTTCTTCTTCTCGGTCATGCGCTCCTTCAGCTGTGTAACCAAAACGGTCAGCGAAAAAGAGCGAGTCGAAAGTAGCAGCAAAGGCTCACCTCGGCCAACTTGGCAGCCTTCTCCTCCTCGGTAAGGGGAGCAATCTCCTCCGAGGACTCCTCAAAGTTGGCGTGACCGGACCTGTGGCAAAGTAGAGCGAGGTCACGTCAACCTGCGAACCGTTGTTGCACGCCGAGGAGAGTGAGCGGACTTGGTTCCGTGGTATTCGGCGAGAGCGACGTTGCGGAAGCGCTTGCCGCAGTCCAAGCAGGTAAGGGGCTGCGAGTAACGTCGTAGAACACGTCAGCACAATCCCAGCTTCTGCACCTCGTTACTACGGCTCACCTTGGCCTCAGCAGCCCCACCCGGCGCACCTTCCTCGTCTCCCTCCTCGTGAGTCTCCTCCTTGGCCTCCCAGAAAGCAGCAGACTCGTCGGCGTGCTTCTCCAAGTAGTCGAGCCTGGTGAGCGGAGATGTAGAGCTACAGGTCAGCTTGCTGTCGAGCGTCCGCGATGACGACGCTTACGCGGGGGAAAGGCCGCTGTTCTTGGTAGCAGAAAGGGCCTTGGTGACTTGGACCTCGGTGAAGCCTGTAGAGGTGCAGAACCAGAGTCAGTCCGCAGCTTCGAAGCGCGAGAAAGAGCTTCGAGAGACGACTCGCCCATGCTGGTGAGGGTCTCGCGATCAGACATGATCCAGTGAGCGTTGTAGGACGATAGGGCGGTAACGGGTGTGCAGTAACGCTGTAGGCCTGCAGCGAACTCGAAAAGCCGAAAAGTGTAGGAGTCCAAGCCGTCTTCAGCTCGAATCGTCGCGTTGAGACTCTCTCTCCCGCTTCTCACTGCTCGCCTGCTCGTGTACCATGGTCGCTCGTTGGACACCTCCCGTTTCGCTCTCCTCTGCTTCAGACAAGTCTTCCTTTGCTTACGAATCTACTGTAAAGCGGTATGTCTTTCTCTCGCTTCTTCAACGCCAAACGCCGACGCTGACCGACTCTTGCAGCTGGCCTACCATCCTAACGGGTATCATCGACGAGCTCGCTCGCATCAATGGATCGCTACTAGCTGCTGAAGATGCTGAGAAGGTGAAGGAGTCGAAGGAGCTCATCAGCAAGCTCGCAGAGCTCATCTACGAGATGCGACACGATCGCGAGCTGCCGTTGCTGCCTGGTGAGTTACGGTGATTAATCTCTGAGCTTGAACTGAGCTGATTGATGCTCTCTTACAGCGACCGGCCTCCCCGACGATATCACCGAGTACAATGAGGAGCTCGAGTCTGCCCGTTCAGCCGGCACCCCCTTGCGCTGGTTCAACGCCTCGTGGCTCTACGCGGAGTGCTATATGTAAATTCTTAGTCTCTGAACCTCGCTGTCATCACTGACAAGCTCTCCGTAGGTACCGCCGAGTCCGAGGCCTCTTCGCCGCGACCTCCCACTGGGTCGGCTTCGACTGCTTCGCTTCGCAGAAGATTGAGGCCTTCCGAAGCAGCTCCAAGGGCATTCACACGCTCGCTACCGCTGTAGCTGAGCTCGTCAAGAAGGGCAAGACGGATGATGAGGTCGTCTTGCATGCTGATTGGCAAGCTATGCTCGAGGTCTGCCTTTGGGGTGAGTTGCGCCGAGTCGACCGAGTCGAGAACCGCAGCTGACTTCAAGACGTTGTGGCGATGAACAGGAAACGCTACCGACCTGTCGCTCCTCACTTCGCTCACCCATGAGCAGATCCAAGAGCTTCAGTCTGTCGAGAGGGGATCCAAGTTCGTGCTCAAGGACGACTTCCTCAAGTCATGGGAGCACATCAAGGGACTCAAGGACGCTCGTATCGATATTGTGCTGGATAACGTGCGCCTTGAACCTTTCCTTCGCTTTCCTTACGGCTGACAGCTGACCGTCAGCTCTTCGTAGTCCGGCTTTGAGCTCTTCTCGGATCTCGTTCTCGCCGACTGGCTCCTCACCCTCTCGCCCTACGCCTCCGAGGTCGTCTTCCACCCCAAGTTGATGCCTTGGTTCGTCTCGGATGTGTGCGTATTCAATCCTCCTCTTCTCGGCTCGAGTCGTCGGCTGACTCGCTGTCTCCCATCCCTTCTCTTCGCTTCACTCCGTCCCTCGACCATTCACCGTCACCATTCCTTACCAACCCTTCACGTCACCCACCACAGCCAACCTCACGACTTCACCCTCACCCTCTCCTCCCTACTCGACCCCTCCTTCTTCCCGTCGAGTAACGGCGCGACCGACGGGGAGAAGGTCGCACTGAAGGATATGGTACAGAGGTGGCAGAAGTATGTCGATGAGGGCAAGTTCAGGTTGAGCACCCCGCTGGACTTGAAGATGGGTGGCAAGGGTGGAGAGCTGGCCGATTGTGAGTTGGCTTCGCTTCGCTTCGCTGAAAGGCTCGGCGCGGGACCGCCGGCTCGTCTTGCATCGTAGGGATGATTGCTGACCCATTGTGATCCTCCCTACAGTCTGGACCACCGCCTACCCCTTCTCCGACCTGCCCGAGAAGGCGCCTGCCCTCCTCGCCGAGCTGCAAAAGTCGAGCCTCGTTATCTTCAAGGGCGACCTGAACTACGTGAGTTGCGCTCGAGTCCTGTTGCACTCTGCCGTGCATCTGCTGACGTCCTCCTCTCCTCCTCCACCGTCCATCTCGCCTCGCCATTCTCATCCCCTCCTCGCTCGCCTTCGTCCTTCTTCGCCCTTGCCCCCTCCCGAACAGCGCAAGCTCACCTCCGACGCCAACTGGCCGACCACCACCCCCTTCGAAACCGCCCTCGGCCCCCTCCGAGGCCGCTTCCCCCTCCTTTCGCTGCGCACCTGCAAAGCCGACGTCTGCGTCGGGCTCGCCGAGGGAAGGGCAGAGGAGCTGGACGTCGAAGATCCGAAATGGAGGATTAATGGCAAGTATGCGGTCGTTAGCTTTGTGCCGAGGCAGTAGAGTTTGGCGAGGTGGAATAGAAGGGCGGTGGGATAGATTCGCGCTGAAGTCGGAGCGAGGGAGGAAGGGAGTTCTCATCTTCGCTCTTTCGGCTCTCTTCAGGCCGGGACCGGATCAAGAAGAGTAGCCTATTCTGCTCCTCAATGGACTGCTGTACACAGACTCTAGCACCGCTTCGGCACACGACTACGAAAGGGAGACGGTTCAGCTTCGGTCGGGGTGAAGACGAGCACCGAGACTTACCTCATCGTCTCAAGCTCAGACCTGGACCACCTCCAGTAGTACATCGTGATCCTTGCACGTTCCTTCTAGACTATCCAGCGCTTCATCGAGTGTGCCCGGCTCCTCCCCTCCAAGGCGAATCTCGAGGACCTCCAACGTCGCCGAGTGCGCTCTCACGACTCCGCAGAGCACGTCGAGATCGGGTGCCACGTAGTACTCGTCCGGAGAGGTGTACATCGACTTGAGTGGCGCGTTCGAGAACGCTGAGCAAAGCTCGAGGCCACCTTCCCAGACGCAGACGAGACCGAGCTGCGTGAGAACGGGGAGGTGGTATGGCGCAAGAGCTGCGGGCGTGGCGAGCTCCATTGCGTTTTCGTGATGGAGGAACTGAAGGGTGTTGCCGATCTGGTTGAGGAGTCCTCGGAGGGTCGGCTCGTCGATCCACATGTCGAGGCTGAGGGTGGTGAGCCTGCCGCTCCACGGTTGCATGAGGATTGGGTAGTAGTGCTCGTGCTCTGAATGCATGGGACAGCCGAGGTTCAGCCTGCGTAAGGAACTCATCCCCTGGACGTGAGGAATCAAAGCCTGGTCCTCGTCGTTGAGGTGAGATGGGAGCGAGACGTCCACGAGCTTGTCGAAGGAGCGGAGGATGGCGGCGGTCTGGGAGGCGTTCAAAGTTCCAGACCTCCAAGTCCTCAGGTTGAGAATGCGGACCGTCGTCCTGAGCCTGGCGAGGGAGGGGAGATGCTCGACCCAGACCGAGCCCGACCCGTCGAAGCGAAGTTCTCGGATGTTGGGCGTGAACCGGAGGGCTTGCGCGCAAGCCGGGGCGATCTGCTCATGTAGCACGTGCCCCGTCTGGAATCGGTCGCGGCGGCAGTCGACGACGCGAACGAGGCGGCAGCGTTCCGAGTTGACGGCAGCGCCGAATGCTTGAATCGAAGCGAGGGGTCGCGTGCCGAGGATGAGGGTCTGTTAAGAGGAGGAGTCAGCTCTATTCCAAGCGCTGGCTAGCACTCGAGGGCACCTTCCACAGTATTGGGCCAGTCAGAAGGTAGAGAGCTCGTTCCATCCCGTTAAGCGCCAACAAGGCGCGCCGCTCCTCCGAGAACGGGACTGGCGACTCGTCCCAAGGGTAACCCGGGGTACTCTCTCGACCTATTCCCTGCTCGTTAACAAGCTCCACTACCAACGCTTTGAGCTCGGTCGGTAGGTCGTTCCATCCGGCCATCCTGAGCGAGCTCAGCGAGCGAGCGACTGGAGGATGTTGAGAGGCTGGGCGGGTGCAGGAGAGGGAGGATGCAGACGAGTAGAGGTTCAAGGAGGTGCTTTGTAGTCCTTTAGCGTCGAACTGAGTTTCCCGGAGCGAGCTGCGAGGAACAACAAGAGGGTCAGCGCGCTCGAGCTTGATGAGCCGGTGAAGGGGGCGACGTGGAGCGAGTTGTAGGGTGGTAGGGAGGTGCCGGAGTGGCGCAGAGAGGTTCATTGCTCACCTAGCAGCTGTACGAGTATCGCAGAAGAGCACGAAGCGAGTCGAAGCGAGAATGAGCAAAGATGTGGCAGGAGGGCAAGCGACGTTTGGACTCGTCCGCCTCAAGTGCTCAGGCGAAGGTCGTCTTCCGCACTACAGCAGGGCTCGACTGAAGAAAAGGAAAGAACAGAATCTTTCCGGCCAAGCTCAAGCTCACTGCGCTCTCCCTGCTCAATCTGGCGACCCCTTCGGCGTTCACGCTTGCGCCGAGCATCGCCAGATCGGATCAGAGAGGTTTCCGAGGCAGGTCGACTGAACGGGTTACACTGAAGCAAATTGAAGAGTCTTGGAGTAGCCTCATAGGAGTGATGAACGCTAATGCCTCTCTCCTCTCCCTCTCGGCACTCGGCGTTTCAAGCGAGCTATGGATCTTGCAGTACAGCGCGGTACGTATCACGACGACTCGAACCCGATTCTGTACACAATCTTCTCCTTCATGCACAACGCTTCCAGCCTATCCAGCATGTCATGCTCCTCGTCTATGGCCGCCGGGTAATAGGCACGAGCGCTGAGTCGAACCTCTTGAAGCGTTCCGACATGCTGCTGCACTGTCGCGAGTACCGCCTCGACCTCTTCCGTGATCTCATTGTCCGTCAAATACATCTTGATCCTGAGTCTGCGCAGTGGTGACTGTGAAAAGGCGAGAAGGATGGGAGCCGAGATTTCGGACGTCCAGAGCTGCAGCGTCTCCAGGCGCGGCAGACTGAAGGAGGGAAAGTCGTGCTGCTTGCGTAGCCAGGATGGCAGGGAGAGCTCGCGGAGTGTGCTGGAATGGTGTGAGAGGAGCGCTTGGAGCACGGCGAAGTCGATAATATTGCTGCCGTCGAGGTTGAGCGACGTGAGCGACGACTTCCAGGGCTGGCCGACACTGCGATGCACCAACGCATCACCGGAAGCCATCTGCAACTTCAGCAGGCTGGGTAGCTGGCGAAGTGCTTTGATGAGCAGCGCCGCGCCGTCCGTTTCGTTGACTCCCGAGAGCTCCACGTCGACGAGTCGTGGGAGGGCGTGGAGGAGGGCGGCGACGTGTAACGGTTCGAGGATGTCGTACTCTGTCTCGTGCAGCACGAACCAAGTCACGCTCGCCCCCATTTCGGGCGAGAGGAGGGGGATGATGCCGACGACGAAGGCGGATCGGGCGTGAAGGTGAAGGGTTCGGATGTTGGGGGCGGAAGCCAGGCATGCTCCATACGTCTCAGAGATACGACCGAGCTTGTTGGCCTTAAGCTTAGGGTGATAGAGCACGAGGTGGCGAACGAACCGCCCCTTGCGAGGACCGAACTCTTGAGCGAAAGTGACGTGACGGGAGATGGAGCGGTCGCTGATGGTGATAGTCTGTCGGTGAGAGAGGAGGTCAGTGCGGAAGTCGACGACGTGTAGGTGAGTAGCTCACCTCCCAGAGGAGCGGGGTGGCGAGGGCGTAGAGCTCTCGATCCATCGTGCTCAGAGCAAGCAGCGTCCGGAATCCCTCGTTTCGACGCGCAGTTCCATGTCGTACACCCGGTTCATCATGCACGACTTCCAGTATGATCTGCCTGAGCTCGGTCGGCAGATCGTTCCAGCCGGCCATCCTGAGCGAGCGAGCAAGCGACGAGGGCGACGAAGGGGCGAGCGGGCGTAGGAGGGGGGAGTGTGCAGGCGAGTAAAACTGTAGGTTCCTGCTTTGTAGTCCAGCAGCGACGGCGAGAGCTTCCCAGAGCGAGCGGGGTCCTGTTCGAGCAACAAGGAGCGGGTCAGTGCACGAGCGAACGTAACTGTAGAAGAGCAGAGAGCTGGTGTAGCCTACCTAGCAGTCGAGTTATAGCACACAGAGCAGTGTCGAGCGAGCGAGAGACGAGCGAAAGATGAGGCGGGAGGGCAAGAGTTGTTCGAGCGAGCTGAGCGTGACCACCTCCTGCCGTTTCTCACTTTGCTCTCTCTGCAGTGTCAAAGATAGCTCTATAAGGTGCTCTCCGCGCGCTGCAGACTCGCCGTACTGTCAACCTATATTCTCGAGGTGCTCGGCGCCGAGGGCGGCCCCTCACCGAGTCGACTTGCGAAGTCGTGTCGAGAATTAGCCGCACCGTGACCCACTGAAAAAAGCACAGCAGTATTTCAAGCAAGATCCTCCACACTCTCCGAGCTCGCCCAGACAACCACTTCCCAGCTCAGCTCTGCCAGCCGTATCGGCGCCTCGCTGCGAAAGAGAGTGAGATTAGCAGGCTCGTCGGCTCAAGTCGTGGAGAATAGCTCACTGAGTAGGATCCCCTTCTCCTCGCAGGCAGCTTTGATCTTCTCCTTCGCCTCGCCGTCCGGCTGATCGAGAACGAGCTCCCTCAGCGCCGAGCACCTCCCTCCCTTGATGAAGCTTAAGAGGCTTCCGAGCTCCCTTTCTGCCTCCGCAATCAGCTCGGTGTCGTCCTTGAAGGCTTTTCCGATCTCAAAGCCGAGCTCGAGCTTCTGCAGGCCGAGGGGAAGGGCGTTGAAGACATTTGGCTCGACGAGCTCGGTGCCGACCGCGTCGATGCCGAGATATATCAAGGCGGGAAGAAGGGGAAGGACGCGGAGGAGCTGAACGTGAAATCTATTCGAGACGAAGACGCCGAAATTGTCGAAGATGAGGAGCGAGGTGAGGGATTGGAAGCTCTTGCCGGCGTCTTCGGCGATAGCGGCGATAGCGGCGAGGGCCGGCTCCCAGGCGTCGGTGAGCTCGAGTCGGCCAAGGGTGGTAGCGCTTTCCATCATGACCCTTGTGGCGAAGTCGGCCTTCCCGAACTTCGTCCAGTCCATCGCAGCGCGCTCTTGATCCGAGAGGAAGGGCATGTTGGTGACTTCGAGGGAGAGGCTGTGGAGCGGAAGCTCACAGGGTGGAGAGAAGCTGGTTGTGAATGCTGCACTAAATCCGAGGTTGAGGTAGCGCAGATTGGACATATCCTGAAGGTGCATCATCCACTCTTCGGCGGCCCCCGGACCTCGACGACTCTCCCCGTACATCGAAGCCTCGATGCCGCTGTCAATCGTGACCTTCGCGATACGCGAGGCATACGGCTCTTGAGCCAAAGCAGCCAGCACCGTGTATACGGGATCGCTGTAGACCTCCAAGATGACTTCCTCGAGCTCGACGGTGACAGCGCGAAGGTTGGGCGAGGCGGCGAGCCCGGAGTTGATGTAGTTGATGATGAGACGCTCGGTGCTCTCGTTTTGAAGGTCGGGAAGCTCTTCGTCGTCGAAGCGGAAGGCGAGGTGTCGAATGTGGTTGCCGAGCGCGAGGGGAGGCGCATCCTCCCTCCTGCTCTTCTTGTCGTAGCAGCGGACGTAGCGGCGCCACCAGAGAGCAGCTCGACCGAGTTGGAGGAATTTCTTGTTGACGAGGCAGATGCGGAAGAGGTCGCCCCAGCCGTCTTGCGACCAGAAGTTGTCGGCAGAGATGATGAGCGCGAGCACGTCGGTGGGAAGCGTCGGCATGGCGGGGCTCTGTTGAGGTGGATTGTGTGAGATGCACTACTCTCTGCACTGCTGCTCTGAGGGGCTTACCTGACGAGGTGAAGAGAAGCGCGGAAAGCTCGATATGGTCGGAAGTCAAGAGTCGGGCTCGCCTCATCTCAAGGGTCAAGGCTCAAGATCGGACTTGATGAAGACAAATAGGACAGGGAAGCTGAGTGGCGACATAGTTAACGAGCAGCTAACCCGAAGCCGCACTGAACCCGAAGAGTGTACAAGCGATTCTCCCGTCCTCGGCTCTGCCGCTCACATCGCCTCGCTCCCATAAACAGGCAGCGTAAGAGCTCGATTCGATTAACCCTGACCAAAGTGTACACCCGCCTCATCAAACAAATCCTCCACCAAACACTCCTCGACCCATCCCGTCTTGCCCTCCTCGCGCGCTGGAATGGGGCAGTTCTCGACGCAGGTGTAAGCGAGTAGAGAGTCGAAGGAGAAGTCGTCTTTGAGGAAGTTGAGGATGGTGGAGACGACCTGTTTCGGTTCGATGAGAGAGGATTAGCGAGTGGGAGAGGAGGGAGGAAGCGCGAGCCGAACCTGGAACTCGATCTGACGAGGCCCACCGCAGAGGGAACAAGGAGGGATGACGCTGGCGTCGATCTTCTTGTTGTTGGCCCAGAGCGGTTGAGGGTCCTCGACGCCTGGTAGCCGGTAAAATCTGAGCGAGAGGAGAGGTCAGCGCATCGCCGAGGACGAGGTCGAGAGCAATCACGCACCGAAGGACCTGTTCGGGCACTCGCTCGATCCTGCGAGACAGTGTCAGTGGTTGGCGAGGGCCTAGTGACGAATGACAGGTCGACTCACCGATCCTGGAAAGCCAAGAAGGCAGTATCGACGCCCGTCCGAGTATCGGGCTCGGCGGCATCCTCTCCGTTGGCGCCATCCTCGGTAGTCTTGTCGATGGGATCTGTAGGAGAGCAGCTTTAGCCAACGTGTGGAAAGAAGAGAGTGAGAGTGAGAGCCCACCAGGAAGGTAAGACTCCTCGTAAGGCTCCGACTCGCAAGCGATGTCCCACTCGGGCCACGGCTTGACCGACGACGATGATGGAGGTCCCGAAAATCCGAGTGTTGGCGCAAGGGCGTCCTCTGTAGTAAACAAAGATTTGTCAGCGACTCGACGACGGCGAAGCTTAACAAGTAACGACTCACCGAGAGCTTTCCGCTTCGCCTGAGTCTCCTCAGTGTGAGGGAAGAAGGCGTTGGGACTGGGCATCTGCACGCGAAGGAGCTTGGCCGCCTTCTTCGAGTCCTTGGTGAAGCAGTCCTTGCTCCTGCAGGCGTAGACGTAGAGCGCCCGAGCGGCGGCGTGGGCTCGTTGGTCGTCGGGCGAGTTGACCTGTTGCGAGGTGCGAGTCAGCGAGATCCAACGAGGGAGACGGAGCAAGCATGCTCACCTGTAGCAGCAGCGACATCGTCCCACCGCAAACTCCACACTCGACGTCCTTCGGCGAAAGCGGCGAGGTCGGATCGAGGTAGACCGGCAACCCTCCCACCTTTCCCACCGCGAAGTCCACATCCCAGCTCTCCGGCATAGGCTCCAAGCACCCCAGCTCGACCTCATCCTCATCATACTCTTCCTCATCGTACTCGCTCCCCTCCTCATCCTCTTCCTCCTCAACCCCGTCGGCCGCACCACCTCGCAGCCTCATAGTCTCCTCATCCTCGTCCACTGTACCCGACACCACATTCTCCACGTGCTCCACCTCCCCATCCACCGCCATCTTGCTTCCTCCTCCCACCTCCTCCACCCTCTTCTCAGGCGCGGGCGACTCCATCCTCGCGTCCTCCTTCGTATCCGCCGGGATCATCACATCGACAGCAGGAGGGGAGTACCTCGCATCGTCGGGGAAAGCGAGGATCTCGTCGACTGCTTCCATCGTAACGGAGCGGGAGCGGGAGTCGGTGGTGGGGGAAGGAGAGCGCGAGCGAGGGCGGAGGGGAGGGAGGTCCCATGAGTCGGTGATGGAGAGGGGAAGCTCGGCGGCGAAGGAGTGGTTGTCTTCGAGGGCGAGGTCCTGTGCGCAGATGGGGGAGGTTTAGTGGGGGTAAGGGAGAAGAGCGAGAGACGAACCTGGAGTAGCAAAGGCGTCTCGGCGAGCTCGAGATCCGCGTCCGAGCGCTGGTAGAAGAGCATCGTCGCTCCCGCATTCATGTGGATGCCACTCGTATCCTTGAGCGCATCCTCCAGCTTGACCTGTCCCCCACAACACGCGCGATCAGCTCCCACTCCTCGCGGAAGATCGCTCGAGCAACTCACCTCCACCTTCTCCAACTCGGAGATCTTCCACCACCTCCCCTCCACATCCTTGACGACGGACCAACTGCTCCCTCGTCCGTTCAGGCCGTTGCGCATGAGGATGGCGCAGAGCTTGTAAGGACCTTGCCTCCTCATCTCCTCGCCATCAAAGACCTGATCAATTTCCTTCTGCAGCGAGTGGATCGAGGCGTCGTACTCTGCTCAGCGGTCGAGGGGTCAGCTCGGTTCGGCGAGAGGAGAGGAGAAGAGAGCGACGTACCAGCCACCTTACGCTCCATCTCCTCCAATACCGCCCTATACTCCACCGCCAGCTTCCCCTGCCTCTCCTTCCTCTCCCCCTCCTCCGAGCTAGCCTGCTCAAAGTACCCGACCGTCTGCCTGATAAGGTCGATGCCATCCTTGCCGTCCTGCTCACACCAGCACAGCACACGATCAGCGGCCGCCTCGTATTTCGAGCGAGAGGGGAGGACGAGAGAACCCACCTTCGTGACCGCCAGCTTGCCCCTCTTCTCCCTCACCCCCTCCAACTCCCCTTCCAGCTCGCTGACCTTTTTCCGTCCCTCACTAATCCTCACCCGATTCCCCACCCAATACCTATCCAACCAAACCTCTTCCAACACACCAAAAGGCTCCTTCTTCCCCCCCTCCGCCGAGCCGAAGGAATCGAGATTGGTCACTTCAGCGGCTTTGCGGGTGAGGTTGAAGAGGAGAGTTTGAGGGAGAGTGGTGAGGAGCGCGAGGGCGCCGGAGGGGGAGGAGGAGGAGGAGGGGGAGAGGACGAATTGAGAGTCGAGGGCGGTGTAAAGGTTTTGAGGGGAAGAGGAGGAGAAGGGGATGGAGAGCTCGGTGACCTGTTGAGCAGTACGAGTTAGGTCAGTGGAGGGCGAAGAGAAGGAGAGCGGGGGACGAACAGCGACATGATCGCTGTCCTCGCTGGCTGGAACGGGAGGGAGGATGCTGATGTAGTCGTTGTTCTCGACTCGGCGACCATGGTAGGAAAAGCGGCTGTTCGACGGCAGCGTCGGGGGGTCAGCTTGACCTCGTCTCGTAGAGGAGAAGCACGGCACTCACGCCTCGGCGGCCTTCTGCTTCTTCTGGATATCCTCGGCGCTGAGGCCCTCCGCATTGACGATCTGCGCCAACTCGGCTTTCCTGAACCTCTCGACCAACTCGTTGTGAAGAGCTGTGCGTATACAAGCATCAGCCAGCGATATCGGTGAAGAGAGCCGAGCCGATTCTCACCTGAAAGAGCGTAGACGGCAAAGTTGCCCGGCCGGCCGATATCGTCGATGTCGGGCAAGTTCTTGACGATCTCCTCGACGTGGAGGAAGGAACGGCGGGTGTGGATCATGAGCGCAAAGAGCCGTTGAAGGGCGATCATGCCTGTTCGGTTCAATCCACCTCGGTCAGCTCTCACCTCTTGCTCCCCTGGAAGGCAAAGACTCACCCCAGCTCTCATCATCCATCCCAACCTTACTGCTCTGCAACCTCTCTCCCTCATCGCCTCTCCACAAGCCCTCGAAAGAGCGCCTCGAACCGAAGTCGGATTGGGTTGGGCGATATTCGAGGATGGCTTTGCGCCAAGTGGGGAGGGCGAAGAGGCATTGGAGGTAGGAGGCTAGGAGGGTGAGGAGCGGGGAGAGGGAACGGAGGATGACGGGTCTGCTCCGAGCGAAGGAGGGAGGGGGAGGGGAGAAACGCGAATGAGCCGAGCGCGCCGAGCTGGGGAGAAAACGAGAGGGACTCACTCGTTGTCGACTCGAGCACGCTGCTCAGCAGGAATCCCTTCTACTCCTTCTCCACCGCCAGCCGCATCACCCCGGTTCAAATCACTCATGCTCATCGCCAGCGCCTTGTCAAAGTCGTCCGCCTCCGTCTCGGTGGACAACTTGAGTGCTCGCGCGAGGTCATCTTTGCCTTTGTCGTCGTTGTCGCCTGTGAGGTCGATGACTCCGCCCGGGTTGGAGGAAGGAGGAGGAGCGCCCGAGGGAGGAGCTGTGCGCGCGAAAGCAAGAGCTGGTCAGTGACAAGAGCTGTAGCAAGCTAAGAGGGCTATGACCCACCCCAAAGAGCCACCTCTTTACTCGGTGTAGGCGTGGTATTAATGCGAGTTTCGACGTAGTTTTGAGGGCCAAAGTGGTCGTAGGCGGGCGGTTCGTCGATGGCAATCAATGGGGGCGGCTCATCGTCTGTAGTCAAGTCTGGCAGATCCAAGTTGCCTTCGAAGAAGTTGATCGCTGCTGTGTTGACGTCGGGCCACCGCTATAACGCCGAGGTGAGACGTTCAGCTCGAGCAGAGACGCAAGCTCTGAGGCTGGAGTTGTAGGGCTGTAGAAGCTTACCTTGAGTGCTCGCTCTGCTTGATCGTACTCCATTCCGAGTCCTATCAGCTGCTGTACGTCGTCGCCATGTCGATCTGCCGTCATCATCTTGGGCGAAGCGGCGAGCGGTCGAAAGGAAAGAGGTTCGGCGGGCCTTCGCAAGGAAGTTGAGGTCGGCGAACGGCTGCGAACGGGTTCGGGTTTGAGCGACAATTGTAGCGGCGGTATCTCAGTAAGCTACGACATACTTTGGCGGCTCCAGTACAGCAAGCCCCCCGTTTAAAGGCCGGTTTCCCATTCTCTCGGCGGAAGGTTTGCCAGCCGAGCGAGGAGGATGAGTATTAGCTACAGATCCGAGTCCGGCAGCGCATTCTACTGGAAGTGAATTCGGTCATAGAATTACGAGGAAAGGCGATCGCGCAGCATTAGCGGGGGCGGCGCCGAGAGTTTGGCTCGAGGAGTTGAGTGATTCGCCCTCTCTTTGCCTCTTGCTCCTTCGCTCTCTCGTCGTCGCCTCTCGTCTTACAGCTTAGCAGGTGCAGCTCGAGCTACTCGGCTACAGCAGAGATGGGCTCGACTACAGCCCCATCGCGCTCTCCTACAGCAACCAGAGCAGGATCGCTCAACTCGAAGCAACGCCTACTGGCCGCCCTCGTCCTCGCTACGACACTGCCAGCAACAGCTACAGCCTCGTTCCTCTCCTCCCCTCTCAACGCAATCAGAGCACCTCGCTCCTACTCGGCTACAGCTCCCACCCTTTCCACTTCAGCCAACTCCTCCTCCTCCGGCGTCACCGTCAACGACACCTCATCCTCCACAGTAGCCCGCTACGGCCACTCGGCCATCTACCTTCCAACAGCCTCCAAAATCCTGTTCATCGGCGGACAAGTCGGCTCTGAAGGGACTCAGCTCACCCCCTCTGTCCTCGAATTCAACCTCCAATCCTCCTTCCTCTGGGGCGATCGACCTACATCCTCAATCCCTGATAACCCCTCTCCCATCGACTCGACGACCCTCCCCGCTCACGCTTGGGCAAGCGCAGCCCTCGACGCCCAAGACCGAACCTGGCTCCTCGGCGGCGTCACTCAGGACTGCTCGACCAATCCCGTAGCCTACGTCCTCGGCTCCGATGGGACTTGGTCGTCCCCTACGCTCTCCCCAAGAGCCCCTCCACGACGTCGTCAATCCGCTGTCGTCTCTCTCGTCAACTCCACCACCTCGGGGATCGACTTGTTCGTCTTTGGAGGGATTGCAGATGGAGTTACGTGCTCAGAGGGAGTGATTGGGTATAGAGGGATTGATCGCTATAATACCGCGACGGGGGAGGTTGAAATCTTTGGATGGACGGCACCAGCGGGAGCGGGGAGTGGATGGGAGCCGCCCGTGAGCGATGCGACGGCAGTGGTCTTGGAGGATGAAGGGAGCGTGGCGGTGGTTGGGGGACAGACGGCGAGTGGTGTGTTGGTCGAGATGACCAGCGTGTTGGTGTTTGATGTCGATTCAAGGAGTTGGACTGCTCAGGTCCGTTCTCTGCCTCTCTTTCTCTCTCTCGCGCCGATAACTGACCTCGGCGGCCGTCATACAGCCCGCAACAGGCGACATTCCCTCCCCCCGCATGGGGCACATCCTCCTCTCCCTCGGCTCCGACCAACTCCTCCTGCACGGCGGCCTCTCCTCCACTCACTCCCCTCTCTCCGACTTGCACCTTCTCTCCCCCTCCGCCGACCTCACCGAATCCTGGACATGGAGTACACTCTCTATCTCTACTCATTCCCTCAACGCGCCGGCGAGGGCGTGGCATACCGCGACGCTGACGGAAGAAGGAGTGATTGTCGTTGCTTTCGGGATGGATACGGAGGTGGGAGAACCGAGTGATCAGCTCTTCTTTTTGAGCTTCGATGAGACGGATGGGACTTATACTTGGACGCAGGAGTGGGAGGTCGAGTCGTCCTCGCCGAAGGAGGAGGACCACACAGTGTCGGCTTCGGCGCCAGTCGTCCACGCCGTCGTCGTCAACCCGAAGGCCACCATCGACAGCTCGGGGAACATGGTCTACGCCTCGGAGGCGGAGACAATGAGCTACCAAGCCCCAGCATCGACGGCCAGCACCACTCCCCGCCAACCGTCTTCCTCCTCCACTCGACGCTCCTCGTCTCGTTCCTCCTCCGCACCGAGCGCCTCCTCCACCCTCACCTCCCAATCCCTCGCCGCCGCCTCCGAAGCCGCCACCAAGAAGCAACGCACCATCGCCGCCTCCGTCTCCTCCCTCGTCGCCCTCGTCGCCGTCGTCGGGCTCGCAGCGCTCTTCATCCGCCGCCGCAACTCTCGCAAGAGGAAGGAGCACCCCGAGCCGGATGCGCCGGCGACTTTCACTGCGCCGTTCGTCAGCACACTGCTGTATACTCGGCCGAGTAAGAGTAGGATGTTGAGTCTGGGGAGCACGGTTAGCGCGAGGAGGAGCGTCGCCGAGAGTGAGGGGTTGGATCACCTTCCCTCTTCCCTCGGCCATGGAGGAGGAGCGATGATGGGACAGGCGCAAGATCCCTTTTCAGACGCGCACCAGGTCGACGAAATCGGTCAACTTCGCCCCACCCCTCAGCACCCCCGGCAGCAGCAGCAGGACGGCGCCTCCCCCTCCCTCGCCTCCGTAGCTTCAATCCCCTACCTCGCCGCCCTCACCCGTACCGTCACTCGCTCTTCCACGTCCTCCTCTCGGTCGTCGGATACCTACACCGCCAAACCACCCACACTCGCCGCTCGTCGTTCCCTTCGCTCAAACACCCCCACTCCTTCCATCGCCAAAGCCGAACCCGAGGACGAGAAGGATGCCTATGGCGAGGCGACCCCTCCGGCTCAGCAGCAGGAGTTCGGAGTAGCGTTGACGAGCGACAGCCCTCGTCCCGGATGGCTGGACTTCGTCAAGCCTTCCTCCACCTCGGCCGGCGGCGAGCTGTTCATGGGCAGCGGAGCAGGGGAGATGGTCCAAGTCCCTTCCCGGTCCTCCACTCCCGGCTCTGTGCGAGCAGTCGTTGGAGGAGCAGCGACGAGTCGAGCAACGAGCCGGGCGTCGGAGCAGAGTAGGAGATCGACCGTGCCCAGTGTGTTGAGGCCTCATACGCCATTGAGGGTGATTAATGCCGATCCGGAAACGGAGGATCCGTTCAGAGATCAGTAGAGTGGAGCGGTGGAGTAGAGGACACTTTTCTTGTATAGCACCCCCATCGTTCGGTCTAGATTCTTCCTTCCCCTTCCCTCGCCGAGCCGCGCTCTCGTCTTCGCTTTCTCTCGCGACGCGACCTGCCTAATTTATCGTACTGGCACTAGGACAATGGTGTATGTTTCGTTTACATCGAGGATCAGAGGAAGCGAGGCTAGACAAGCGAGCGAGGGGGAGAGCCGAGAAAGCAAGTGGTTGGTCGGTCAAGGTGGGATTAACGAGAGTAAGGCTGCGAGCGTGAGGAGGAGATCAGCTTCTTCGCTTTCACAAGCGAGAGAGAAGAGAGAAGAGAGAAGACGAACGTGGTAGCCCGCTCCTCCTCCCCTCGTCCTCTGCGGACCAGCTCCGGATCCTCCTCCTGATCCGCTGGCACCGCCATCGGGGGATGCTCCACCACCGGGTCCACGCATCGCGGCAGGTCCAGTCTGTGTGATGAGGCGGTAGATGTCGAGTGAGAGCGAAGAGAGAAGGGAGAAGGAGGAGAGCGAAGCAAGGTCAGCTCGGCGCTCCAGAATCGAGGAAAGCGAGACGTACAGGAGGGTTGAAATGACCACCCCGTCCACCCCTTCCTCCACCTCTTCCACCTCGCATAGGCTGCGCCATCGGCGCCGTCCACTGACTCTGCTGTCCCGCATTCGGCGAAACGCTTCCCTCGGCCGCTCCTCCACCCTCAGCACCTACTCCCGCTCCCGCTCCCGCTCCTTGCTGCGCTCCACCAAAACCTCCCATCCCTCCCATCCCACCCATACCCATCATTCCCGGCATGCCAAACCCTCCCATCCCTCCCATCTGCCCCATCCCTCCTCCCATACCGGGCATGCCCCCTCCCATCCCTGGCATCCCACCCATCATCCCACCCATCATCATCGGGTTCCAAGCGCCCCAGCCCATCTGGGTGAAGAACTTGGACATGGCGACGGGGTCGAACCCTCCTGCTCCTGGCGCTCCTCCCATTCCCATTCCGCCCATCGGGTTCATGGCGGGGTTCATCGCCGGTGCGGGAGCGTAGTGCCCGCCGCCGCCGCCGCCGCCGCCGTGAGGGTTGTGCTGGTTCGTGTTGATGCCGTAGTCGGGACGACGGGCTTCTCCTTTGGCTTGGGCGCGCTTGACTTCGAGCTGTTCGGTCGTGGGCGAGACAAGGTCAGCTCGTCTCCCTATAGCGAGTCTAATCCGAAGAGAAAGCTTCAACGCACCAACTGCCCATCCATATAATGCGGTCCCGCACTCAGCACCTTCTCGACCGCCTCGCCCTGCGCGTAATTGACGAATCCAAATCCCCTATGCCTCCCCGTCTCCTTATCCATCATCAATGTCGCGTCCGTCACAGTGCCAAAGGGCGCCCAGAAGGCTTTGAAAGAGTCGGGAGTGCAGGTTTGGGGAATGGCGCGCACGAAGAGCTTGTCGGATTTTTGGGCTTCGGAACGGGGGACGGCGCGCTTGGGGTCGATCTGGAGTGTCGGTGGAGGTGAGGAGGGGCAAGAGAGGCAGAGAGAGTCAGCGACCGCCTTTATTACCGCCTCGCGCCCGAGCAGCAAGCTAGCGCCGAAGCCAACTCACCGTCTTTCCGTCGAGGAAGTGCTCCTTCTCCAACACCCTACTAACACCGGTCGAGTCCTCGAACGTAAGGAAAGCGAATCCCCTCGAGCGACCCGTCTCGGCGTCGCGCATGATGGTCGAGTGGGTGATCTTGCCGAACTGGGAGAAGTAGGTCTTGAGGGATTCTGGTTGGCGACGAGGAAGATCAGCGACGAGGGCGAGGAGAAGAGGCAGGGAGGAAGAGGAGCACGCACCGTCGGTCGTGTCCCAGTTGAGACCGCCGATGAACATCTTGCTGAGAAGGGTGAGCGAACGAGCGCCGAGCGAAGGGAAGGATCGGAGACGAGGGTCAATCGCAGAGGGGACGAGGAGGAGGATGGGAGACAGAGATGGGTTAGATTGATGATCAGCTAGCAGCTCTACAGCACGGGTTAAAGCTTGATAGTAAGGAGAGATAGCTGAGAAGTAAGGAAAAGCGAAGGGGAACTGCTCAACTCGGATGTGGCGCAAGGGCTGCTCGGTGTTGGCTAGTAGGGCTAGTGTTCAATCGCTCGATGCTGTAGTGCTCCCCGATCCCCTCTTTGCCCCTCGCACCCTCAAAAATGGCTCCCGCCTTCCCAAGCCACGACGCGCGCGCTGGTCATCTCGCCGCTGCTGCTCCGAGCTGCCTTCCCATCGCTCCCACTTCAAAAGCGAGCCAGAAGATCGAGAACTGAGCTCCCAGCGAAAAAAAGAAGCTGTCAACCTACCCTTCATCAGGCATATCGGACGGCCTGACGTTGAGCGGCCGGTCGCCAGCCCTCTGCGCATAGTTGGCATCAAAGTGCAGGGGAGCAGGTCCTCCCTGTTGTCCCTGCTGCTGCTGCTGTTGCTGGACGGGCGCCATGTTGGCCATGGTAACGTCCTCCTGCTTGACGGCGGCCGAAGGAACGGCAGGGAGACCGCTGGTGCTGGCAGAGGCGGCGGAAGGGACGACGGGGGTGGTAGAAGTGGCGGCGAGGACCTCCTCGTCGTTGTCGCCGTAAAGATCTCCGTACAGGTCGTCGTAGCCGTCCTCGGGCTTGACGGCGCTCATCTTGGGCGGTTGGTTGGAGCGGGAGAAGAGAAGGCGAGTGGTTCGAAGGGGAGGTGCTGGAAGATGTAGGGTTGTAGGTCGGTCGGTACGGCTGTACTACGTTGCTGGTAACGAGTCGAAAGTTGAAAGTCGAGACGAGCAGCGAGCAGTAAGAAGCTAACCTTGGTCGACGCCTCTCTAGCTCTCCCTCCTACTCGTCTCTACTTGCTCGGCTTTCGATCTCGGCGCTCGCCTTCGAAAGGACTTGTCAGAGGATTACTAGTGATTTCGGTCGAGCTGGACCGCTCCACTACACCGTAAGTAGCTCACTCTTCTCTGAGCCAGACCTCAGCTAACACGCGTCTCGCTCCAACAGCCGACGATGAGCAGCCCTACTCCTTTGGCTACATCGCCGTTGGCCCAGCCGCCCTCATTACCGCCACCTACACTGGACCTCTCACTCCTCACCGACGACGAGCAATTCACTACAGAATCCGACTGGCTCAACTCGCTACTCGCCCAGTCCAACGACTCGCCGTCCCAATCCCTCGCCTCGCTCGACTCGACCCTCTCCAAAACCCTCACCTTACTCGACTTGGCTACACATGACACGTCCTCCCTAGTCGACCGCACCATCGACGAGATTTCCCGCTCGGTGCCCAGGCTCACCTTCGACCTCCAACTCATGCGCGAGAATGCCTTGCTCCTTCAATTCACCCTCAACGCCATTCGCACGCGCTCGGGAGGAGGACAGGATTCCGAAGTCACCAAAGTCATGGAGAAGCTCCGCGTGTTGGATCTCGTCAAGTCGAGGATGGAGGCGGCGAGGGACGTTCTGCGCGAGGCCGAGAGTTGGAGTACGCTGGAGAGCGAGGTGACGGGCCTCGTAGGAGAGTCTGCCTACAGCAAGGCCGCCGAACGATTGGAGGAAGCCGCGAGGTCGATGGTCGTCTTCCAGAACACGGCCGAGTACGAAGGGCGCCGAGCCTTGATGGTCTCGCTGCAGAACCAGCTCGAGGCATCTCTCTCGGCCTCACTCGTCGCAGCCATCAATGGAAGGGACGTCAAGGCGTGCAAGTCCTTCTACGCCATCTTTGGTCAGATCCAGCGCGAGGCCGAGTTCACCGCCTACTACTTTGGCTCCCGGCGCTCTACTCTCGTCGAAGCGTGGACGGCGGCCAACCTCATCGACTGCGCCGAATCGTCACCCACCTCCACCGCACCTCCCACCAAGTTTACTGCCTTCCTCTCCTCCTTCTACACCTCCCTCCACACCCTCCTGTCGGAAGAGCGCTCCTACCTCCCCGCTATCTTCCCTCAACCCGCACCGACCCTCTCCTCCTTCGTACAAACTACCCTCGAGGGACTCAGCCCCTCCCTCCCTACCCGACTAGGCGCCATCGCCGAACGCTACGGTCCCGGAGTCCTCCCCGAGCTGATCCTCGCTTTCCGCGCGACCGAGGAGTTCGCGGTACAAGTCGACCGCATCATCGTCAAGCTCGCTGCGCCGTCCCCGACGACACCAGCAGCAGCACCTCCCTCACCCGGCGGCAACCCTCCCTCCACTCCCTCCAAGAAGACTCGCCGCCTCTCTCAGCGTCTCTCCATCTCCAAACGCCTCTCCTCTCGCTCCATCTCTTTCTCCTCCGGTCAAACTCCCTCCTTCTTCGATAGCTCGTCCTCCTCAGCCGACGGCGACATCGAGGCAGAGGCCATCCGCCCCTGGGAAACCGCCATCTTCGAGCCCTTCCTCGATTCGCAGGTCGAGTACCCTCAACTCGAACGGCAGTACCTCGGCAGCGAGATTAGCAGGGAGGAAGGCGGCAGGGACATCATCGAGTCGATCCTCGCTGCTGCTCTCTCGGGCTCGTCGCCCGGCTCGGCGAGCACGAGTGGGTTGGCGGACCTGGTGGGCAAGGTATTTGCAATGATGGAGGAGGCGGTGGGGAGGTGTTTGGGGTTGACTCATGGGTATGGAGCGGTGGGGCTTGTGCAGGCGGTGGAGAGCGGGTTGGTCGAGTTTATGGAGCGGAGGAGGCGGGAGTTGGAGGGCGCTACGAGAGGTGGGGTCAAGGGTCGACGAGGAGCGCAAGGGGAGCAGGACGACGAGGACGAAGCGGTGATGGAGGGTTTGGAGTACTCGACCGAGGATTGGACGACCTTCCAGTTCGGCCTGCGCCTGCTCGACACCTGCCGCCATATCAGCGACCGGCTCGGAGCGTTCGAGGGGAGGTTGAGGAGCAGGTTGACGGTGTTGGCGCATACTGTGAGGGACGCGAGGGAGGATCCGAGGGGATACACCATCCCCGGCACCACCAAGGGAGCAGTGCTCATGCTCAGGCAGTCGACGCTGAACTCGGCCGAGCTCTTCGCCCTGCTCGAGCCGTTGGAGAAGCCTCACGAGGGTCCCGGATCCTCCTACCCTTCCTCTTACATCTCACCGCCGCCTCTCCTTCTTCCCAGAGCTCGCCTTTCGACCACCTCCTTCACCCGCTCCACGCAGCTCTTCCTCCACTCGACCATCCTCGCTCCTCTGCTCTCCCATCTCGCCGAGTACGCCATTCTCCCCACTTGGACGACTACGACCGACCAACGCCCCGGCGCCAAGGGAGCCTTCGATCTCAACATCCCGACCTTCTCGCTCTCGCCGACCGAGACGATCTCGCGCGTCGGCGAGGGACTGTTCAACCTTCCTCGCCTGTTCGAGGTGTACGCAGACGACGATGCGTTAGGTTTTTCGATCGAGACGCTCCCTTTCGTCGACGAGGAGGAGCTCCGAGCATTGCAGGCTCCCCCGACGCCTACGATGCCCTCGGCGCCGACGCATCGCATCTCCGACTCGCTCTCTTCGCCTCAGCCTCCCCCCTCCCCTGCCGCCAATCTTCGAGCACCGCCAGCACCCCCCGCTCCCCTCTCAGCCGAGACCGTCATCTCGACCTGGCTCACCTCCCTCACCCTCTCCCTCCTCTCCCATCTCACCACTACCACACTCCCATCCATCACCCGCCTCACTCGACACGGAGCGCTACAGCTCGTCTCCGATTTGGACTACATCAGCAACGTCGCCCGTGCTCTCGACGTTGAGAGTCCCGAGGAGTTGGAGGCGTGGAGAGAGGCGGCGAGTGTGGAGGAGAGAGAGAAGTGGGTGGAGAAGGAGGGAGAGGAAAGGAGTGCTGGTGAGAGGAAGGTGTGGGAACGAGTCGCGAGGATTAAAGGGTGGAGGAAGGTTGTGGCTTAGAGTGCCGAGGGTGCGGAGCTGGTAACGAGACGACGGGGGTTTGTGCTATGAGGACTAGTGTGGCATTGCGAGATGGAGAAGCATCTATATCACTGCTTTGATGCTCCCTACTGCTGCTTGGGCTGATCCCGAACCTTTCCCTCGACGAGAATCTCCTTCGCTGGCAGGACGACGAAGAGGATGCCTGTGGGTAAGGTCCTGTGTGAGCTTCTGCTCGTGTTGAAGTGGCAGATCCGACTTACGACACCACTCGTCGGTTCGGTTGTGCCACGCATGCACCGTTCCCCTCTGAACGATGAAGTCGTGAGGGCCAGCAGTGACCTCGACCTTGTCGTCCAGCTCCATAACAATAGATCCCTGGAGCACGATCGCGTAGTCGAGAGTGTCGGTGAAGTGTAGAGGGCCTTCCTGCTGAGGTCCAACATCTGAGGTTCGGCGAAGGCAATGGTCAGCGCCGAGCTTGGGGAGTGGGGTACAGCGAGCGAAGAATAGGCTCACCGACTACACGAACGACCGATCCAGCTGCTACAATTCGCAAACAAAATAGATTAGAGGTCAGCTCGGCCTGCAGCTCCGGCCAGTGAGGAGAGCGTGGGGGCGCGTCGTCTCGTCGAGCTTACGGTGAGCATTTGTGTGGATCTTGGGAAGCGTCTCAGGCAGAGCAAGCGCCTGATCGTTGTTCTCGGGCCACTCGGTGCTCATGTAGCCCAGGCCAATGGACGCCTTCCACTCATTTCCGGGGCGAGCAGCCATGGGGAGGGGAGCGTCCGCTCCGACGATGGCCTTGCCGTTGCAATGTGCTGTGATGATGCGGCGAATAGGAGCAGGAGCTGAAGGAGTGGACATGTTGCTGTTTCGAGAGATGGTGAGAGAGAAAGAGCGAAGGGGCGGATTCCGGCTTCAGGCTGATTTCGAGCTGCGGCCGGCGCTTTATCGGCGCCGGCGTTGGAGAGCACAGGTGTAGTGGAGTAAAGCTGTCGCGTAGAGAAAGAGATATCGCGAAGCTCAGATCATCAAAGGTCGCGTGCGACAATGGCTCGGCGATGACTGCCTTCGCCGAGCAGCTCTAGCTGGACCGGAAACAACTTTTTGCACTACAGAACAGCACCCCGAGCCTTTTCAAAACCTCTACTTCGACGCAAGAGCGGGCAGGTCGCCTCCCTCGAGATCCCTCGAGCTCTTCTCCAACTCCGCCGAGGCCGAGTCGTCCGTAAGTGCCGAATCACGACGCTCGAGAGCCTTCCTCTTCTTATCACGGGTGTCGAGGAAGAGGACCATGAAGACCCAGGGGACTGTGAGGGGGAAACTGTCAGGTTCAAAGCCGAGAACGCCAGCGCCGAGACTCGGAGACGAACTGAGGATTGTCGAAAGCGAGATGGACCAGAGGTGACCTTTCTTGGCGGCTGGGAAAGCGATGGTAGGCCAAATATAATTGGGTGCGATCGCCTGTAGGGGTGAGGGTTAGTATGAGCGAGACTGAACGGCTCGGCGAGGGCGACCCACCTGGACGACATAGGCAAAGTCGTTGCCTGCGCCAATGACGAGAGAACGGAGCTCGTTGTCCCATCCGGTGAGCTCCGTGTTCCAGTTCATCACTAGAGCGCCGATGGAGCCCTGGAGGACGAGCAGAAAGGTCAGCTTTGGATCGCTCAAACGAGCGCCGAAGAGCACTTACAGCAGCTTGAGTGAGGTAGTAGAGGAAGAATCGACTCGGCAGATGGTCGTAGAGGGGCATGAGGTATAGAGAAGCGTTGACGGCGATCTGGAAGCGAGAGGTTAGCGAACTGCAACGCTCAGACCGCTGTCAACGCTTTGATGCTCGGCAACTCACGTTCAAGATGCAGCCGAAGATGATGAAGGGCCAGCGCTTGCCTCCGAGTGCGTCGCTCCACCATGCATAAAGCATGGCCAGCACAACAAAGACTCCGGTAGCCGGTAAGGGTACTGTAGGGCGAGAGAGGTAAGCTGGAGCTCGGTCGAGGGCAACGTCGACTTACGAAGATTGATCTGCGAGACCGTATAGGTGCGGCCGGGCAGGGGTGCAGGGTGAGTGGCAGTGGGATTGAAGCTCTTGAGCCAGTAGGGCATGGGATTTTGAGCGATGGCGTTGTTGTAGAGGAGGTAGGTGAGGGGGAGGATGTAGATGTGCCAGGTCGAGAAGATTGAGCGGACCTAGAAAGCGACAGGCGTCGGCAGAATGTTGAGTTGACGGTGTGGGATGATTTGAAGAGGGTGCAGCATGAGAAGGGAGATCAATCAGCATCGACTCAGCTCAGCGCCGAGAATTCTTTCGGTCGCCTCCTGGCTACTCACCTTCGCTCGAGTCCAGGGAACGTGCTCCTTGCGACCAACAGCCTTCATCCTAGCTTGAGCTAAGTTGATCTCATCTTGCGAGAGCCCTGCGAGAGCGAGAGGAGTCAGCGAGAGGCTTGAAAGTGAGGCTCGGCGATTCGGCGACGAACAGAAAGTCGGGCGAGTGTTCCAGGGAAGACCGGGGAGGAAGACGAAGCCGAGGATAGCAATGGGGATGGTTATTATAGCGTCGACGATGAACAGCCAGCCTGTCAAGAGGCGTCAGTAGAAGTCAACAAGGAGCGCCAAGACCGAGCGCCGAGCAGCTCGACTTACGCCACCCCTCGAGGCCGCCGACGCCGTTCAAATTTGTGTAGGCGGCGCTCTGTAAGAAGCCGCTGAACATGGTGCCAATCGATCCGGCGACGTAGAAGAGAGATGTGCGTTTGGCGAGCTCGCGAGGGGTGCTGTGGGAGAGGGAGCGCCGAAGGAAGGGGTTAGATGTGGGTAGATGAAGGAGGGGTCAATCACTCACTACCAAGATCCAAGAACGTAGTGCATAGCCGGGTAGAAGCCTGATCTAAGTGCAGCATAATTGCGTCAGCTCAAGACTTCGGCGAACGAAACCGAGCTCGGCGCAGGGACCGTGGGCGCAGGGCTACATAGGCAGGGCAGACTCACTCAAAAAACCCGACGAAGAAGCGTGCAACAAATAGGGAGTTGACCGACTTGACGCTGTAAGAGGCGAGCGTCGAAATTCCCCAGCCCAGCTCAAGCGCCGGAATGACCCATCTTGGGCTGACGCGAGTAAGGAGTAGGTTGACAGGGATTTGCCCAATGCAATACCCAGCAGTCCATATCGACACGCTATGAACGAGCTCATTGCCGTACATATTGAGGTCCTCCTTCATGCCGGAGACGAACGCCGAGTTGACGTTGCTTTGATCCAGATTCTATCGGCGGAGGAGCCGTGAGCGAGAGGCCCACGCCTGCAAGAGTTCACTCACCTTGATGAAGTACCCTAGAGAGGCAAAGACGAGCAGAGAAGCGTCGACCTTGGTGAGAAGCCGCCTTTCCGCCGGCGAGTAGTCCCTGGTCGAGGTGAAAGTACAGAGAATATGAGCTATCTTGCCCTCGGCAGCAGAGCAGACGTACATCCGCACTCACGCTGTATCCCAAAGGCGTCCCCAGAAGCTCGCCTTGGCTTGATTCGAGACGGCGACCTCCTCCTCGCCGACCGTGACCGTTTGCAGCTTCTTGTCGTCGGCCATTGCAGCTGTTTACTGGATAGGTGATGTGGGAGGGAAAGGAAGAGCTGTGCAGAGGGCTCGGTGCGATACGAGGCAGATCTGAGAATCCTCAACTGCCTCCCAAGCTCGCCTTTGCGCACGCCGAGCTGGTCGCCGATGGCGTTCAATTGAGGTGGGCGGAAAGGGCAGCATCTCCGAGATGGAGAGGAGGCTTTGTGCGCTAAGAAAAGCATCCCCATTCGGCACCAGAGAGTGGAGGGCAAGCGCCGCTCAGATTGCCCCGAGCCGGTTCGTCGCAATCCCCACTACGATTGCGTGCGCCGAGCGTTGCAGCCGGTCGTTCCCTGGCTCCGAGCGGCTGGTGGAAGAGGTTAACGAGCCTGAAAAGACGGTACAGAAAGTGAGAGCAAGCAGGGAGAGCGAGGAGATGAAGCAAGAGATTCAAGCGCTTCATCTCTCGTCGCTTTCTCTCGTCCGCTTGGCTCTTATCTCGCTTGCCTGAAGGCGCCATCCGGGACCAAGCAGACTGCTTGGAAAATCTGAGGTGCTTACCAACTTTCATCCGGCGCCGATCAAGCTGCAACCGGCTCAGCTCGTGCTTCCCCACTCGTCCGAGCGGAATCGCGCAAGAGTGCTCCACCTGTACACGTCTTCCTCTCTTCTCATTCTGTCTTCTCCCCAAACCTGCTCTATCCCCTCCCCATCCCCAGCATGCCCGACATCGCCGACCTCCTCGCTTCCACCAAGCTCGCTTCCCCTCCCATCGCTTACGGCACCAAAGAGCACCCGTACTCGACCCTCCCGGAGACCAAAGAGGACCTCGCATGGGCCGATCTAGTCACCCTTGACCTCAGGTGAGCCGCATACGACCGCGAGCTTGTCGGAGCTCGCCAGACGCAAGCCGAGCTGACCTCTTCCCCCTCTTGCAGCCGCTTCGACGTCCCCGGCGGCAAGCAAGAGCTCGCCTCGAAGCTCAAAAAAGGAGTGCACGAAGTAGGCTTCTTCTACATCACCAACTTTGGGTTCTCCCAATCCGAGGTGGACCAGCAATTCGCGATTGGCAAGGAGGTCTTCGATTTGGCCGACGAGGAGAAGGAGAAGTACGCGGCGGATCATGAGCATGGAGGGTATAATGGATATACGGGGCCGAATCTGAAGTGGTTCAAGGAGAATCAGATTCAGAGGAGGCAGAATGTTGAGGTTTACAACTTGCCGAGTGAGCGCCGAGCCGAGCTCAGATCCCTCCCTGTTCTCTCCTTCGCCCTTGCTGACCCACCTCCTCACGTTCAACAGAGTTCACCCCCGACTTCGCCGACCAACACGAATCCCATCCCCAACCCATCACGGACAACTGGGACGCCATCACTCGCTTCGGCAAGCAGATCCACAGCCAGGTCATCGAGAAGCTGCTCGTCATCTTTGCTCTCGTTCTCGAGTTGGAAGATGAGGAGTACTTTGTCAAAAGGCATTTGTACGACGAGAAGTCGGAGGATCGTGCGTTTCTTCGCCCTCTCCGAGCTCGGCGCCTGGCGTTAACCTTCCCACGATCGAGGCTGACCTCATTCGACGCCCTCGCAGACCTCCGATACATGAAGTACAAAGCCCGATCCGCCTCGGACAACAAGGCCGCCAATAACCTCTACTCGGGCGGCCACACAGACCTAGGCAGCGTCACCCTGCTCTTCCGCCAACCCGTCTCGGCTTTGCAAGTCCTCGGCGGGGATGGAAGTTGGAAGTGGGTGAAACCTGTGGAGGGGTCTATCAGTGCGTTTTCTCTCCCCCTCTATCTCCTCCTCGTCTCGGCGACGGGGCAGCAGCTGATGAGTAGGAATGTGAACAGCCGTCAACATCGCCGACACGCTGCAAATCCTCTCGGGCTCGTACCTCAAGTCTTCGGTCCACCGGGTCGTAGTGCCTCCTCAAGATCAAGTCCATTTCGATCGTATCGGCGTCCTCTACTTCGTGAGGCCGAATAATCAGGTCCTGGTGGAGGCGGTGCAGGATTCGCCAGTGCTGAAGAAGGAGGGGGTTTACGAGAGGATTGAGGAGCAGAAAGCGAGGGGAGAGGTCGGGAGGGAGCCAATCACCGTCGAAAGTAAAGCTTCTGGTTCTGTTTGCCCTCCCTTCTCCCTTCCTCTCGTCTCCCTTCACGGCCCTCGACCTCGACCTCGAACTCGACATCATCGCCGAGCCCATCCCCTCCTCCTCCGACCGAGCGTCGCTGACCTCCCCGCTCTTCCGCCTGAACAGCCTGGGTCCAAGAGCGCCAAAAGCACATCTTTTCAAAAGCGCAACAAGCGCGCTACACGCAACTCATCGACCGCGAGGCTGGAGCAGAGGGGAGCGAAAAGAAGGATCTGGAGGTCGAGGTGGCGGGGATTAGGGTCAAGTACTACAACTAGAGTTCGGAGGCGCAAGGAAATGAAGAGCTGTTACTCATTGCATATCATGTCGGAAGAGTGAGGCGCAGCGAGCCCAGTGGAAATGGGCGGGCGGAAAAGCCAAGTTCGGCGCGCGGATCTCGACTTGGTCTCTCGGCTCTGTCCCCCCTCTACTTCTGTACAAAACAGATCGAGTTCCATTACTATCAGGCCATTACTTCCTTCCTCTCCTTTCCTTCTCTCCTCCTTCTCTCCTCACCTCCTCGCTCAACCTCAGACCCTAGCCTCCTCCGCCGTTCCCATATCGGTATCCCTATCCGCCTCCTCACCCGCATCCACCTGCGTCTCCATCTCCTCCCCCTCCATCACGCGGGAGCCGTGCGTGCCAGCTTCGGAACCCTGCCTCGAGCAGAGTTCAGGGTGCCCGATCTTGCGTAGCTTGCCGTCGTAGTCGCTGTTTGTTGGTGGTCGAGATGGTCAGCTGGGGAAGGCGAGAGAGGAGAGGCGAGGGAGGAAGGAAGGAGGGAGAGAGATAGGAAAGAACGTACCCCTCGCGATACCCTTCGACGACTGTTGATCCGAAAGTACGTGGTCAGCGGGAGCGCAGCGAGAGTCGGAGGGAGAAGGAAAGAGGAGAAAACCTACTGCGCTGCAACAGCTCCGAAGTCGAGACTCCATTCGTACGCCTCGTGGGGAGGAAGATGCCTATCCCACCCCGTCACTCGTCAGCTCTCGCGCGCGAATCCAAGACCCTCGGCGCCGCGCCGCGCCAAACGTCAAAACTCACCCATCTCCTTAACCTTAGCATACACATCCTCACTCCCCGCACTCACGTACGGCTCCTCATCATGAGCGACATAATCTATCCCATGCCTCTTGATAAACTCCTCATCCACCGTCCACGGAGCGTCCTCGACGACCTCGTCCACCCATTTACAGTGGCGAACGGATTCGTACCGCTCGGCCGAGGAGAGGACGGGAGAGGCTTTGTAGGAGCGGACTAGTTCGTCGGAGCAGACGCCGACGATGAGATGGACCGAGGGGAAGGCGAGCTTGCATTGCCGGAGTTGGAGCATGTGGCCGTCTGCGGTGAGGCGTGAGAGGCGAGGAGAGGAGGGTTAGCGAGCGCCGAGAGGGAGAGCCGAGAGTGCGCCGAGAGAGAGAGAGACAAAGCCGAAACGCACAGTGCAGCAAATCATACACTCCATCCGCATAGACCCTCACCGGCCGTCCTTGAGGCGGAGGGTTAATCTTGTACGCTCGTCCCGGGTCGCCAGCAATGGCCGTGGCGATGTGCTCCTGCTCGTTCATCCCGATCAGCTTTCCCTTCTTACCACCACCGAGAGAAGAAGGAGAGAAAGGAGGAGGAAAGAACTAACCTGAATATCCGTAGCACTCATATTACTCAAGAAACCCTGCGGCGCGGCAGCCCAATTCGTCGGCTGCTCTTGCTCTCCTCCTCCGGTGAAGCGCGAAGGCGCGGCGAGGTGAGTAGGCGAAGGAGGGGAGGAGTCGGTCGTCGTGGTCGAGCCCTGGGCGGTGTGCAAAGAGGTAGGAACTGGAGCGCGGTACAAGTGAGGTTGCGAGGCGGCGTGACGAGCTGTGGTGCCCGTGGCGGAGGAGATGTCGCCGTCGTCTGATTGTGTAGCATAAATCGTCACAGGTCAGCTTTGGTCTTCTAGCGCCCTACAGCCCCCGCCCCCTCGCTCGGCAAAGAAAGAGAAGAGAGGGAAAGGACAGTACGCACGTCCCGCGCTCCCCTCGCTTCCCTCCGCCTCTTTCTCCTGCTCCCCTTCAAGCACCCTACCAGCCAACAGCGCACTCGCTCCCTTCCTCCCACTCGCACCCCTGCCCGCTCCCCCCGAGGCAGCAGAAGAAGGATGCATAGCGGTCTCAAAGCTCTCCCTACTCGTCAGTTGCTGCCTCCCCCCTCCCCCTGCCTCTCCTGGGAAAGCAGCAGCAGACAAGGAAGCAGCATCATCCTCTTCTTCCATCCCACTGGCGCCCGTCTCGTCGTTGGATTCGGCGCTCGCCTCACGCTATTGTCGAGTAGAGCAGAACCAAGAGATCAGCAAGGCAACCCGGGATGACGCGACCCCGACAGGGAGAGAGGTGAAGACGTACAGAGGACTCGCCCTCCCCTTCTGGGTGGGCTGTACGAGACGAACGACGTCGCTTTGTGGTCGAGAGGCTGGGGGGAGGGGCGGCTGAGGTGGTCATTTCTGGGGCGAGTGAGAGCCAAGTTGGTGGGAGACAAGCAGCGAGCGAGGAGGATCCCTCTCAAGAGAGGTGGGAGGGTGGACAACAGATTTTGACTCTTTGCAATGTACCAAGTATGTAGCTCTAGATCAGAACAACCCAGGCCGCTGTAAGTCGAGAGCTGTAGGTCAGTACCCGCCGCCGAAACTCGCTCGCTCCTCCTCGCCGAAGACCCCAAGTTCGCCGCCGAAACTGACCGTCATCATCTGTAGTTTCTCGCCATCAGCGTCAGCTCTGCCCGCCTACAACCCACTACAGACAAGCTCGCTTCAAGACAAGACTCACCCCCTGTTCACTGAGCGACTCCTTGGCGTAGCACTTGGAGCACCACGGCTGTTCGGCGCTGGTCAGCTCGGCTCGGCTCTCGCTTGCGCAGGAAAGAGAGAGAGAGAGAGGGCTCACCTCGCCATTCTTCTCGACCAAATTAGCGCCAGTCAAGACGGTGGAACAGCCTGCACAACGGAGGCAGCGTCTGCTCGTTTTCCAACGAGGTCAGCGAGCGAGCGCCGAGAAGAGAAGAGAAGAGGAGCCTGGGGGAGGGAGGGAGGGAAGAAGAGCGGACTTGTGCCATCTACCACGACCAATCGTCAGCTCACACCCGAGAAGGAAGAAGAGGATGAGTGGACGTACTTCGCACCACTAGCCAACACAGCCTCCGCAGCGTAGACGACCTGCTCGCATCGAGGGCAGTGGTCCCCGCCTCCTCCTCCCGCTGCTGACCCGCCGAGACTCGTCCGGCCTGCGCTGGCTCCTCCTCCCACTGAAGCTCGAGCTCGAGGGGCAAAGACTGGTTTGGGAGGGATTGGAGGAGGAGGAGGGCCACCTCGAGGCAACTGAGGAGCGGAAGGGAGAGGCGCTCGGCGGTCGGTCAAGTCGGGCGCCGGCTGAGCTGGCGCTGGGGAGGTTGGAGCGGGTGACGGTCGAGCGGGAGAGGGTCGGGATGGAGATAGAGTAGGCGGCGAAGACGAGGCGGGGTGATACTCGCCTACTAGCCCTCCATGGCCTGTTCGGCGGGGGTCAGCCGAGCTTCGGGCGGGCAAGGGGAGGGGAGAGAGGGAGGGAGAGAGAAGGGGGACGCACTGATACCGTATCCTCGTGTACCGAAGGATTTGGAATGGCAGGGCTTGCAGAAGGGCTAGCGGCCGGAGGGGGGTCAATGAGGGAGACAGAGCGACGGGAGAAGGGGAGAGCAGCAACAACTCACAGCCTCATCATGCTCCAACACTGAACCACTATCCAGCACTTTGCCGCAGCCCGTGCACTTTAGACAACGCTTGTGAAAGACCTGCAGACGTTCGTTGACCAAGCGCCGTCAGCTTGAATGGCAGCGGTGGGTGCTGTAGAGGTGATAGGTACCTTGCCACCTGGTCCGAGGGTCTGTAGTAATCTAAGGTTAGCTATGTAGAGCTGTAGGAGACTGCAAGACTGAACCCGTTCGGCAAAGTAGACGCTCTGTCCACATGAGCCGGCGCATCTGTGTTGGAGCAGAGAGGGTGAGTGAGGGGCTGTAGTGGTACAGAATGAATAAGAGAACCTACTTTGGTGCAGCGTTGAATGAGGGTGGCATCTTGTAGAGCGAGAGAGCGAGACGATAGGAGTTGAACGAAAGAGAGAGAGCGTCATCGACTCCGAGTCGGCCTCTTGGAAAGCGAAGGTCGAGCAAAGGGTTGGACTCCTTCCTCATTCTTGTCTCGCTTCCAACAAGATGCGATCAACAGCATCTACTACAGCTCTCGTCCTCTCGGCTGCACTCGCTGTAGCCGCTTACCGTTAGTCTTCCCTCGCTCGCTCTCCCTCTGTGAACCCCACCTCTCAACGACAAGCGCAAATCGCTGACGCTCGCTCTTTCATCACGCTCGACTTTCTTTCTTCTCTTCTCTTCCTCTGCAACACTACAACTACTACATACATACAGAACAACCTCCTCCTTACGCCGATTGGGGTCAGTCCGAACTCAAAAAGTTCCTCCAAGACCACCACGTCCCCGCGCCGAACCACCTCAACGAACTCCAACTTCGCGACCTCGTAGCCACTCACTGGAAGGGTTCGTCTTGGCTTTCTCCTCCCCTCTCTCCTCCACCATCTCACTGACCTCCTGCTCTCCTACATGAAACACAGCCGCCGACGACTCCGTCCAAGCCCACTTCACCGCCGGCGAGAACCAGGCCATCGCCTCGTGGACCGATTCCGAGCTTCGCAAGTACCTCTTGAGCAAGGGGATCGTCTCGCCCCATTCCAAGCACGAGGAACTCGTAGCCCTCGCCGAGCAGCACGGTGCCAAAGCCCATGGAGCGGCTTATGCTGCCAGCAAGAGTGCCGCGAGCTTCGCGGCCGAGGCGACGGGTGCCGTCAAGGGCGCGGGAGATGCACTGAGCAAGAATGCCCATGCGGCGTATTACTCGACTGTCAACGCACCGAGTTTGGTGTATGATACTGCTGCTGAGAAGCTTCAGGGTGCGTTTCCGTTTCGCCTTTGTCTTCGCTCAAGTCGTCATCGCCGAGACTGACCTTTGGACTTGCTTGATGAAACAGACGGCCGCGACTACGTCTACTCATCCTGGACCGACTCGGATCTCCACGACTGGCTCGTCAAGAAGAACTTGGTCAAGTCTACGCCCGTCAAGAAGCGCGATGACTTGCTCGAGGCGATTCGTCGTCCTTACGCCGAGGCTTCGGCCAACGTCTACGATACGTGGAGCGATAGCTACATCGTGCGTCCTCTTCTCCCTCTTCTCTCCTCCCGAGAGCGATAGCTGACCGGCGTCTGTGGAATTCAAAACAGCGCGACTGGCTCGCCAAGCACGGCGTCGTCAAGTCCAAGTCGGCCTCGACTCGCGACGAGTTGGTCGACCTCATCAGCCGCAACTACTATGGCGCGCGCGATACGACCTACAACTCATGGTCCGACTCCGCCGTTCGTCACTGGCTCGAATCAAGGGGACTGGTCAAGCCTTCTGAGAACAAGAAGCCCGAGGAGTGAGTCTTGCTTCGCTTTCATTCTCCCCTCCCTCGGCGGGCCTTACTGATGCTCTAGCAACCTCGACAGGCTCCGCGCCCTCATCGCCGACAACTACTGGTCCCTGCGCGACCAGGCGTACCACTCGTGGGACGACTCGATGCTCAAGGATTACCTCATCTCCAAGGGGGTCGTCTCTCCTCCTACCCAACGCGCGGGCCTCCTCAAGGCCGTCAAGGATGTGTGGTACAACGTCGACGATACCGTATGGTCCCTTTGGAGTGACGCCAAGTTGCAGGCGTGGGCGGTGGAGCAGAAGTTGGTCGGCGTGCCCCAGGCGGCGAACCTCAAGAGGCATGAGTTGGAGAAGCTCATCAGCGACAACTATCACAAGGTCGAGAGCACACTCGCTAGCTCGTGGTCCCACTCGGACGCCCATGACTGGCTCGTCAAGAACAAGTTCATCAAGTCGGACGCCGAGATCAAGCAGGAGGAGGTTCGTTCTTCCTTCTCCCTCTCCCTCTCCCTCTCTTTCCCTCTCTCCTTCCTTCCTTCCCTCGCTGACTCGATCTCATCGATGACAAACAGCTCAAATCAACCTTCAACAAGCACTACAACAAGGTCGCCTCCAAGACGGGCGCCTACCTCTCTTGGTCGGATGCGAGGATCCGTGGATGGTTGAAGGAGAATGGAGTGCCCGTTGAGGCTGCCGCGCCGAGGGAGAGTCTGTTGAGTGCGATGCACAAGAACTGTACGTCTTTGTTCGCCCCTCGCCTCTCTCTCTCTCTCGCGACTCGACTCGACTCGACTCGGCTCGGCGCTGACTCTCCCTCTCACCCTCTCTCCATCACACACACACAAAACACAGACGTCTCAACCCAGCACAACCTCTCGGACGGCGTCAACGGCGTAGTCGACTGGCTCTCGGGCTCGCTCGGTCTCGCCCAAGGCGCCGTCGGCGGCGTCCTCGGCCTCGTCAACCAAGCCCTCGGCTCGGCCCCTTCGATCAACAACCTGCACGAGGAGGCGCGCCTCAAGGGCAAATACGGAGAGGAGCAGGCGCAGAACATCTATGGTCATGCGACCGATTCGGCGGCTTCCCTCGCCAATCAGGCGACCAGGACGGCCGAGAGTGTGGTGAGCGTGGCCAGCGCTAGTGGGAGTAGTTTGGTCTCGAGCCTGGTGCTTGAGGCTAGCTCTTCGGCTTCGAGCGTCTGGAGCGCTGCTGGCGCTTCCTACTCGTCGGTGTGAGTTGGGCCTTGTTCCCTCTCCTCTCTCCTCGGCGAGCGCTCGCTGACCCTCCTCCCCGCCATTCAAACAGCTACGCCCAAGCCTCCGCCTCAGCCATCTCCGCCTCTTCCGTCGCCTCCGCCTCGGCCTACTCTGCCGCTCACTCGGCCGGTCTCGAGCCCTCCCAAATCAGTCGTTCCGCCATCTCGGCTGGGAACCTCGCTGCCGCGTCCGCCACTTCGGCCGCCTCGGTCGCTTCCAAGTCGATGGACGCCTACCTCTCCGAGGCGAGCAAGAGCGCCACTTCGTTCGCCAGTCTCGCTAGTGCTTCCCTTTCGAGCGGATACCTCGTCGCCAGCAAGAGCGCTGAGAGCGCCGCTTACCACGCGAGCAAGACGGCGAGCGCTAGTGCCAAGAGTGCCGGTCTCCAGTGAGTTTCTCGCCCATCCTTGGCTCAACCGAGAGCATCGCTGACTCTCCTCTTGCTCCGCAACAGCCCCACTCAGATCGCCAGCAAGGCCTCGGTCGCTGCTCGCGAGGCTGCTTCCAGTGCCAGCTCGGCCGCTCTCGTCGCTTCCGCCAGGTGAGTCCTCTCATCCTTGTGATCCTCGTCGAGCGAAGAGAGCTGCCGTTCACATCTCGCGTTCACCCGCAGCATCACCTCCTACGCCTCGGAGCAATCCAAGTCGGCCTCCTCGGCCGCCCTGGTCGCCTCCAAGTCGCTCGAATCCGCCTACGCCGTCGCCAGCGCTAGTGCCCACTCGGCCGCCCTCGAGGCTAGCAAGACCATTTCGGCTTCGGCTGTCTCGGCCGGCCTCACCCCTACCCAGATCTACGAGGCCGCTCAGAAGGGCGCCGAGTCTGCCGCTTCGAGCGCTAGCTCCGCTGCTCTCGTAGCTTCGGCTTCGTGAGTTCCGCGCTTTCTACTCGAGCTACTGAGCGAGCGAGATGGCTGACCTCCTTCGCCTCGCCCTCCCTCGCTTCGCACAGCCTCTCCTCCTACGCCGTCGAGCAATCCCGCTCGGCCTCCTCCTACGCCTCGGTCGCTTCCGTCTCGGCCCAATCGGCCTACAACGACTACTCCAAATCGGCCCTCTCGGCCTCGGATCGCGCCTCGTCGAGCATCTCCTCCGAGTTGAAGGCTCAGGGACTCCAGCCTTCCCAGATCTCCAAGAGCGCCGCCTCGGCCGGCGATGCTGCCGCCAAGAGTGCTAGTAGCTTGAGTGCGCAGGCTTCGGCTAGCTTCGTTTCCGTCACTTCTGCCGCCGTGAGTTCTCTCTCTCTCTCCCGCTCGGCTAGAGCTCGTCAGCTCGGCGCTGACCTCGCCTTTCGTTTCCTACAGGCCGCCTCCGCCGCCTCGGCTCAGGCTTCCGCCCAGTCGTCCCTCTCGGCTCAGATCTCCTCGCTCAGCAAGAACGCCGCCTACGCCTCGTCGACGGCCAGTCGCTCGGCCTCGAGTGTCCTTAGCGCCGCGGGATACGAGCCTTCCGCCGTCAGCAAGTCGGCCTCGTCTGCTGGAAGTGTGGCTGAGAAGTCTGGCGAGTCCTACCTAGCCTTCCGTTCCCTCTTCGAGTGTGAGCGCAGAGCTGACCCGAGCTTTTTGAACGATTCGCAGCTTCCTCGGCCTTGAGCTCGGCTTCGAGCCAGTACTCGTCGTTCATCTCTTCGGCTTCCAAGTCGGCTGAGACCGCCTCCAAGTCCCTCGAGAGCGCCTACTCGGTCGCCTCCGCCTCCGCCGTCTCTGCTGGTGCGTTTCCCTCTCTCCCCCCTTCTCCGTTCCCTCGTTGACCCTCCCGCTTCCCTCCACGCAACAGCCTCGGTAGCCTCCAAGTCCGCCTACGCCGCCGCCACCAAGGTCGGCGTCGACTCCGCTCACGCCAAGGCGACCGCCTCGTCCATCTCCAAGTCGGTCGAGAGCGCCGCTTCTCAAGCCAGCAGGAGCGCAAAGTCCAAGCTTTCCGAGGTTAGTAGGAGCGCCAGCTCGTACGCCCATGAGGAGCTTTAAGCTGCTCGATGGATAGGATGGTGAGGGGGGAGAGACACGATATCACCCCCGAACCCCTCTGGATTGCTTCTCTTCTTACATACGAAACTCGAACTCCCCCCTCCCCCGCTTCTCAAGTTACTCTTCCCCTCTCTACACCCTGTTAATACTCGAAATCAAAAACGTAGTGCAGTCTCTTCTCCATCTTTGTCCGGCAGGGCGAGTGCGAGTTGCGAGCGGTCGAAACTTTCGAGTGAGCGCCGAGCTGCCTATTTCGCCGATTTCTCGCTCGCTTCCCTTTGCGTCACTGTACATCATCAAAGTTTCGAAGCAAGCTACTGTACACTCTTCAGCCTTGCACTCGGCCTCGTTCCTCCCTTCCGCGCCGGAGAGGAAAGCCGAAAGCGACGGTGGTCTGGAAGGGAGAGCGAGGTCAGCGAGATGAGTCGACAGAGGTTCGTGAGGGGGCAACATACCGGTCAGTCGAAAGCAGGCCTCTTCAGCACGAGCTTCACCTTGTTCTCCTCACAGAGCAGTCCAAGCTTCTTCACCGCTTTCTCGCACTCGCCCCGGCATAGGCGAACCTCGAGCTCTATCAACGTCTGCTCATGCTCCTCCACCGCCTTCCCTAGAACCGCAAAGTCATCGTTCTTGTAATCATCATGACACGAGACGTAGAGATCTTGTAGGAGCGCTTCTCGGAATGCGGCCAGCAGCACAACTCCATTTTCGAAGACGGAGACGAGCCCGAGTTGTCGCGTAACTGGAACATGGAACGGGGCGAGGTGAGGGTCGTCGGGAGCTGGAGGTGTCTCGTAGTGGAGGTGCTCCAAGGTGGTCCCAATCTGGCCCGATAGCGCTCGGAGTGTCGGTTCATCGACGGTGAGGCTAAGGCTGAGGGAGGTGAGGGCGCCTTGCCAGGGCTGAGCGAGATTTGGATAACTCCCCTCGTCGTCCCCCCATTGGAAGGGAGTGCCGAGATCGAGCCGGCGTAAGGAGGTGATGGCTTGTAGCCGAGCGACCACAAGGTGCTCGTCGTCAGCCAACGCCGAAGGCAAAGTCACGTCGACCAGCTTATCGAAGCACTCGAGAAGGCCAGCGGTATCGACATCGTTGAAGTTCGGATAGAACGTCGAGTCGAGGCGAAGGGTGCGGACTTGACTCCTTAGGTAGGGGAGGGAGGGAAGCAGGTCGATCCAAGCCGAGCCGGAACCGTCCAAGCGAAGCTCGTTGACGTTGATCGTTCTGTTGAGGACATTGGCGCAGCCGCCAGCAATGCTAATCAGAGCTTCCCGGTCCCGATCCTTCGCGCGCCTGCAGTCGACCACTCGGACTAGACGACAGCGTTGCGAGCTGACGGCGTCGCCGAACGCTTGGATCGACTCGGGCGAGCGGGTGTCGAGCTTGAGGGTCTGTCGGGGGATGGGATCAGCTTTATATCTCTCTCCACGCTGTCGCGTACCTACCTCCCACAGCAACGGTCCCGTCAGTGCGTAGAGAACTTGCTCCATCCCGCTCAACGCCAGCAACGCGCGACGCTCGGCGGAAGACGCAGCAGCTGACCCATCGCGAACCTTTCCATCCTCGTCGATGAGCTCTACCACCAGCGCCTTGATCTCGGTCGGCAGATCGTTCCATCCGGCCATCCTGAGCTTCGAGCGAGCGAGCGACGAGGAGGAAGAAGGAGGCGAGCGGGCGAAGGAGGGGAGACTGTGTAGTCGAGAAGAGCTTCGAGCTGGTGCTCTGTAGTACTATGCGCGACGCCTTGAGCTTCCGAGGGCGAGCGAGTCCTGCAGAACAACAAGAGGGTCAGCGCGCTGAGCTTTGATGAGCTGGTGAAGGGGGTCGACGTGGAGCGAGTTGTAGGGTGGTAGGGAGTATCGGAGTAGCGGAGATGAAGCTGTAGCTCACCCAGCAGCTATACGAGTATCGCTGAAGAGCAGCAAGCGAGTCGAAGCGAGAACGAGCAAGATGTGGCAGGAGGGCAAGGAGCGAACGGCGACTCGAAGTCCAGGTGAGCAATCTGCACTCCCTCTTACGGCTCACTTCGCTCGCCGAAATGAGACGAGGAATTTTGAGAGTCGTTCGAAGCTTAGCATGCCGCTCTCAGCTAGCTTCCCTTGAGGAGAGCAGAGCAGAGCAGCTCGCGCCGAGCCGCGGCGGAAGCCCTGTCGTCGAGGGACAGCCCGGCTAAATCATTCTTGGAAATGCAGGTCGCAGCACAAAGCTATACATAATTTCGCTCTTCCTGCACAGCTCCTCTAATGAAAATAGCGCTATTTGATCCTCCTCCGCCACAATCTTGCGCGCGTTGAAAGTCACCGAGACCTCCTGCAAGCTCCCTCGATGCTGTAGCACCGTACGATGCACAGCCTCTATCATTTGGAGGCCTCCCTCGACTCCTGGTGCATATCAACCTCGAGTTCCTGCAGGGGAGACGCCGAGAAGGAGAGCGGCAGCGACGCCGAAGTCTCATTCACGAACACCCACAGCTTGAGGAGGTGGGGAAGGGCGAATGGTGGGAAGATGGCGCAGTCGAAGTAGTAGGGAGGGAGGAGGTCTTGCAGCGTGTTGGCGTGGACCTCGAGGAGGGACTGGACGAGGGGGATGGGCAGGGGACAATCCTCGAGGCTGAGCACCGTGAGGGAGGAGTTCCAGGGCAGAGCGAGGGTTAGATGGTTGAAAGCATCGCCGTCGTACAGGTGAAGCGTCTGGAGATGCTTCAGACTGCGAAGAGCTCTGACGGCCAGAGAAGCTCCTCGGCCGTTGCCCTCGCAGATCTCGAGAAGGCGTAGAGATGTGAGGCCGGGGAAAGCGTAGATGACCGATGCGATTACGGCGGAGTCGATAGGACTGTCGATTGTCCAGCTGGTGAGTTCGAGGTGTCGAAGGGAATGAGGGAGAGTCGGCGGGAGGATGGGAAGCAGGCCAATGACCTCGACCGAGCGACAGCGGAGGCTGAGGCTTTCGAGGCTAGGCAGTGCCGCGGCGAGTGCGGCGTAAGCCTCCACCACTTTGGCTACATCGTCGTCGCCGGTGTCGAATGTCCATAGTCTGAGGTTGCGCACGACGGCGCCGTGCGACGGCGCGACTTGCGCCGTGAACGACTCGGACGCGCTGAAGGCCTGCAACTTGGGCGTCCAGCGTCTGCATGGTAAGCGGATTTGATCAGCTATAGGCCATAGCAGGGTATCTTGTTCATCTCACCTGCCACAGAATTGGCGACACGAGAGCTCGGAGCTCGCGGTTCATCATGCCGAGAGCTAGCAGGCCTTTGTGCTCCGCGCCTAGCCAGTGACCTAATCCTTCCCGTATAGTTGGACTATCGTCCATCATCTCCACCACCATCCTCTTCAGCTCGGTCGGTGTATCATTCCATCCGGCCATCCTTGAGCTTCCAATGAGCGAGCGAGCGACAGGGGGAGGAAGAGGCGAGCGGGCGAAGGGAAGGTGTAGTCGGGTAGAGCTCCGGGCCGATGCTTTGGTCTCTTTTGTGAGCGATGACTTGAGCTTCCGAGAGCGAGCGAGACCTGCAGAACAACAAGGGGGTCAGCGCTCGAGCTTGATGAGCTGGAGAAGGGGGGCGGCGGAGGGGAGCGAGTTGTAGGGCGGTAGAGAGGTGTAGGAGTGGGCACAGACAGAGCTATAGCTCACCTAGCAGCTGTTCGAGTGTCGCCGAAGAGCACGAGTCGAGTCGAAGCGCAATGTGTGGGAGGAGGGCAAGGAGCGGACGGACTCAGAAGCGACGGCGTCCGCCTGAAGCATGCACTCAGGTCTCGCTTCACGATGTAGCAAGGTAGATCTCCAGACCCAGATCAATCATAGTAGTCTTACAGCTCTTCACCGGCACCTCGATCGTAGCTACACTTGGCCGCGTTCCAACGCCGAGCTGCTCTTGCTGAAGCCTCATCATCGAGTCTACACTGGCAGCATCTGCGACGGCGAAGATTGTTGTTAGCTTTAGGTGCTTCGGGTGATCACCGAAGAGATGCAACACTCACCGAGCCTGCACCCCTCATCGCCATGCGCGAGCCGAAGCTCAGGGTTTGCCATCCTCCTCTGTGTTTGGGTGAAGAGGGCGTAGAACGTGAGCAGTAGGGGCAAGAGGGAATGGTGCGGGCAGTCAGGGGAGGAGGCGGAGTCGAAGTAGAGAGTTCGTCAGCGACGGATTTCGGCGAAGGAGATCGAGCGCGAAGTCAAGACTCACGGAAAGTAGGCCACAAAGTACGCAACAAGAGCTCCACATTGGATGATAGCGAATACGAGAGTCGGGAGGTAGGATTGGCGCTGCGAGTGTGAAGCAACCGGGTCAGCCTAACTCTCGAAACGATCGCCGAGCTCCTCGAAAACTCACCCCGACGGCAAAGTAGAGCGTTCCGGCAAGAGAGCCAAAGTAGGCGCCGGTGAAAGGTAGTCGTTCGGCGGTAAAGATATGCTTGAGTTGCGCGACGGGGCCTTGGAGGATGGCGAATCTGTGAGGGAAGGGAGGAGGGCCGAGCGGTCAGTTAAGTGATTCTGGGCGGCAGGTCGAAAGTGTCAAGTCGGAGGAGTGGTAGTGTGCGATGAAGATAGAGAGTGGGGAAGATAGAGAGGTAGAGAGTGAAGACTTCGGCGATGGCGGAGAGCAAGCGAGACTGACCCGACCATGAAGAGGATCTGCGAGCATAAAGGTCAGCATGGCCTAGATTGAGCATGACACTACTCACACTACCGAGCGAAAAGGCCACCTGTAGTCCACGTCGGTATGATCAGCGAACCGGTCAGGCGACGAGCGAGCGGCGACCAACTCACGGCGAACTTTCGTGGCTTGAGAGCCAGCAGAGGCAAGCCGATGAAGAAGGCGAGCATGAAGCAGACAGCAGCGCCACCACAGCAGATCAGGAAGCCGAGGAATCGCTCCCAGCGCGAGAGGGCGAAGTAGCTGTGGGAGGCAAGCGGCGTCAACACGGCGTTCTGATGTGCTGCAGACCAAGCGAGCTGGGCATACGCTTCCTCCTCATTTGTACGATCTGCTGACCGTGCTGGAATGCCGCCCGAGATGGCCGAAGTGAAGCGAGCGAAGGGAGTTGAAGCGGTTGGCGTCGAGTCGTCGGTGACGGCCCCCGGGCGAGCCCATGCGACTGTGGTACAGCGATATAGGTCAGCAGCTAAGCAGCTAATCATCTACAGTATCCTACTCACAGCCCTGCAGATTCTGACGGAAAGATGATTCGGCCATGACGAGGAGGAAGGCAATCGGCGAGCAGCTCTCCCTCCCGCTGTTCACTGCTTGAGGACGAGATGGAGGCATTTAAGGGAGATCACGGTTCGAGCAGTACACCTACATCAAGCTTGATTGGTGTAGCCATCTGTGTAGCAGGTGAGTCGAGCTACTCCGCTGCAGAAGCGACCCGAACGCGCGTGCTCATCGCTTGGTTCGTTTCAAAGGCAACACCTGCATCTCACTGGCGTTGAACATCCAGAAGTGAGATCTGTAGGGCTACGGGAATCCTGGGCTGCTCTGACAACCTATACCGAGCAGGCTAGCCCACAATCGCCTCACACAACCTCCACCTCGACCCTCCTCCGAGCGCTCTCCGCTGCTCGCCCATCACTCTGACTTCCCAACTCGACCTACACCACTTCAAACCAGTGTCTCCGATCCCAACCTCTCCAACACCGACGCTTCGCACGTCCTTATCCCGGTCACTCCCTCGACGCCTACGCCGACGACGGGCAAGAAGCCGAAACGGTGCAGCACAAGACCTCGGCTCGAGATCAACACGCGAGGCGGAAGTACTGCGAGTGTCGGAGGAAGGGAAGGAAGGACCAAGAGCGCCGTTTCGGTGAGGAGTACGAAGCGAGGCGACTCGCTCGATTCGAAGGGGAGGAGACGGCCGAGGACGGACAAGGTGTTCTTGAGGGAGCCGCTGTGGTGGTTGGGGATTGCGTTGATGACGCTGGGCGAGTTTGGAAACTTTCTCAGCTACTCGTTCGCTCCTGCTAGTCTGGTCGCCCCGGTGAGCTCGGCCTTCGCCGTATCCAGCTCCAGCGTTGCAAGCTGACTCCGCTACTTGTCTACAGCTGGGAAGCGTGGCACTTGTCGCAAATGTTGCGCTTGCGCCATTGATTGTTCGGGAGGTGAGTCGAAGGACGAGACTTGAGCGCCGAGCTGGGGCAGCGAGCTGATTGCTTACCCCCTCGCGCGTCACAACAGCCCTTCCGCCGTCAAGACCTCTTCGGATGCTTCCTAGCCTTCCTCGGAGGTGTTACGGTCGTCTATGCCTCAAAGTCGAATGATAAGAAGGTGAGCTCGACGTTCGCTTCGACGGAGCCGCTCGCTGACTTGTTACTTGGCTCTTTCGTCCCACTTCTTCTGATCTCATCCTCGCACCCTCCTTCTCTCGCATCGCCATCGTCTACAGCTCTACCCCGAGGAAATGATCGCCGCCCTCACCGCGCCGCTCTTCCTCGTCTACGCCGCCGTCTCCGTCGCCGGCATTATCGCCTTGGTCAACCTGAGCAGGACACGTTACGGTGACAAGTGGGTGATGATCGATCTCGGCATTTGCGCGCTCTCGGTGAGTCGTTTGGCGTCGGTCGACTACGTTCTCCACTCCCCGTGGCTAAGTTGGGGAGGTAGTAACTGGCGAGGAGGCTGGAGCTGACTTGCACATCTCATACACATCTTTAGGGGGGACTAACGGTGCTCGCGACCAAGGCGTTCTCCTCCTTCCTCACCCTCATCTTCCTCGACACGTTCCGCTACTGGATCACCTACCCCATCCTCCTCGTTCTCGTCTCGACCGCCTTGATCCAAGTCAACTTTATCAACAAGGCGCTGCAGAGATTCGAGAGCCGAGTTGTGATTCCGTGCCAGTTCATGAGCTTCGCGCTGTCTACTATCGGTGCGTTGACCGCTCTCCAAGAGCTCGCTTGTGCTAACCTCCCCTCGGCGTCGCAGTGGGAAGCGCTGTGCTCTACCGCGAGTTCGACGACGTCGACCTCCCTTCCTTCCTCAACTTCGCCTTTGGTTGCCTGCTCTCAGGTGGAGGTGAGTATCACATCGTAGACCTCCGCCGCACAATCGCTGACTCTCTCCTCCCTCTCGTCTTGCTCTTCCCACCCTCGCAGGCGTCTACCTCCTCACCCGCGACACCGCTCCCACCCCTTCTACGACTCCCACCGCATCCTCGTACACTCTCCTCCCCAAATCTTACGCTACCCCTACCGCCAACCACACGGTCGCCACCCCCCTCCTAGCCGTTCCACACGGCGATGGCGGCTCACTCCGAGCTCGCAAGCTCTCCCTCACGCTCGGCGGCACGCAGTACCTCCTAGCCCATTCGCCGGCGAGTGGGAGTGTGAGGATGAGAGGTAGGGAGCTGAGTGATAGCGAGGAAGAGGAAAGTGGGGAGGATAGCGAGGAGGAGGAGGGTGGGATTGACGAGGATGAGGATGAGGAGGAGGCGGTGGGGAAGAGGGGGACGGGGCAGGGTGCTTAAGCAGGATACACTAGGTTTTACATCCGTATATAGATGCTGATATTGACGTACCACCGCATACTCACTCATCGTCGAGGGGCTTGGGACGAGCGCGAGGGAGGCCATCGCCGAACTTCGACCTCGGCTTCTTGCCCCGAGCGCTTGTTCGAGCGGCACAGAAGCGTCGCGCGAACAGGCTGTACCGAAGCTGAAATGGTCTTGCGAAGCTAGAGCCTCCTCTCCGCCGTTGGTCGGTCACTCAACTGGAGCTCGTCGGCGCGCCTTGCTCTTGACCTCCGCATCTTCTCGTCTGCTCTTCGACTTCGCGCTTGGAAAGCTACAGCACGCTCTCGGAGCTATATCTATGACCATAGCACACAGCTAGCCGCTCAGCTTCACTCGTCGCCCATCTATAACTCGTTAGTCTTCACGCGTCCCTCATGCCCGCCGACGCAGAGGGAGCTACAGACTACTCCTCGAGCAACAGCAGCAGCTCATCAATTATCTCACTCGACGACAGCTCTCCCAACTCGTCCAATGCATCACCTATACTTCCGTGCTCGGAGTCTGAGGCTGGCGCGTCAAGCTGTGAGTCGCATTCCTCAGTCATCGCGAGTGTGGAGCTGACCCGCTGGACATATACAACAGGCTTGGAGCCGACGCTAGCTGCTATTACTCTCGGCCTGGACGAGGACGATACAGACCTCGAGCGTCGACGCCGGTTCTTCGAGGCAGCGCCTTCATTCGCTCTTGCAGACTACATCGTGGTGGGTCCGACGCAGCGCTCTTCCTCCAGTCGAGCCAAAGCTAATGCTTTTCGTTTGCAGTCCAGGACCCAACCCCGCTCAACACCTCAGGGTTCCGACCTTCTTCCCTTCGCCGAGCCTCCCACTCCGTCGCCGTCCTCGCTACCCGAGCCAGCGCCGCCAGCGGAATTGCACACATCCTCCTCCGCACTACCACTGACCGCCTCCGACCGCTCCAAGCTATCCTGGTGCTATCGTTCGCTCAATGGGGTCGACAGCGCGTTTGGCGAGGATTACCTCGGCCCCAACACGCTCGAGATGGACGTATGGTCGCTTCTGGAGGTACTGAGCAACGAGACGTCCCCCGAAGCTGCCTATGCGCCGAAGATGGATGAGCTTGCGGGGCGGATCTCGGCGGAAGCGAGGGAGCGCCACTTCGGATTGTTCGAGCGGGAGTACTGGCCGGATCAAAGGAAGGGGGGCGCTACATGGATGACTGCGTTGCTCGCTATCGTGAGTGCTGAATTGTCACGGTTGGTTGACTGTTGGAGCCTCGCTGACCGCTCCTTCTGTCTGCAGGTCAGCGCCGCTACGCCGACTCTCGACTTTCGTCCGTGCCGCCAGTGGGGACCGCACCCCACCTTCCCTGGAACGTCTGAGTACCGTCTCTTTGACGCATGCTTTGCTCTCGGCAAGAAACCTATGGTGCACAACATCGTCGTCGTCCTAGCCTTCTCGCTCAATGTCGAGCGGACACGCCTGCCTCGATTCAGCGAGCAGCTGCTCAGAGGCAGTCTAAACGCCCACGACGTCCTTGCAAGGCAACCAGGTCGCATCTACGTCCCCGGGCTCGTTGTCGCCCGAGATCGAGCCCTCCTCTTCATACTCGACCGCGAGACGCTTCGCATCGCCGAGATCAACGACTGCTGGACGACATCGCTCGGCCTCGCTCAGCTCGCCATCATCCTCTCCGTTCTTTGCAACCTCAACATCCATACCGGAGGCTTCACGCCCCTATTCGACTACACCTACACCCGCATGCATGGCATCTTCCCTCTCCGCCTCAACTCCTCCGCCCTCCCCGGTTTCGTCGCAGCTCTGCCACCCTCCAAGCAGCACCACTCCCTTCGCATCCTCGCCAAGCCACATCGTCAATACACCCCATTCTCGCGCGCAACGCTGATCTACAGCGTTGACTTGAAGGACGGCGAGCCCACCGCCGAGGCCGGCGAGGGCGAGGGCAAGGCGCTCGAGATTGAGGGACGGCAGGCAATCTTCAAGCTGCAGTGGGTGTCGGATGATCGGGCAGGATGTGAGGATGCGGTCTTTCGCGCGCTGGAGCAACGCTTGACGGGCGACTCGGAAGAGCTTCGGCGCTCCCTTCCCACTCGGCTCGCCTCGGTTCGCTTCGGCCGACTCCCCTCTCAACATCCCAATCCTCCCTCCTCCATCTCTCGACGGCATCTCGAGCTCCACCTCCTACTCAACCCAACTTCTCGACCCATCACTCTCGACGACTCGGTCCATCCTCCCTCACCCTCCCAACTCATGTCAACGCTCGCTCAACTTGTCCGCCTCGTCGTCCAGCTCGACAAGCACGCCCATATCCTCCACCGCGATATCTCACCCGGCAACGTCCTACACCAAAGTGGTCAACTCCTCCTCATCGACTTTGACCTCGCGACCGAGGGAGGCGAGGCCACCGCCGACGTTGACGGCCCTCCAGTGGGCACTCTCGATACAATGGCGCTCGATCTGCTGGATTCCACTCTAAGGTCCAAGATCAAGCACGACGTTAGGCATGAGCTGGAGTCCATCGTTTACCTCCTTTGGTACGTGCTCTGGGTGCGCCTCAGCTCGTCAGCAGAGTCGAACCTGGAGCGCCGAATGTGGGAATTCTCGGTGGTCGGAGGTATGGGGCCGCTCACTGCCTGCGCTTTTCGGACGCTCAAATGGCAGGAGAGGGAACACGCCAACGATCTGGTTCGACTCGAGGCCATCTCTCCCATCCTCAAAGATCTCGTGGAAGCCCTCATGTCGAGAGAGGCCTTGGATCTATTCCGCAACCAGACTCAAGCCATTCAGCCTATTGCTGCGGCTTACGAGGAGGCTTTTGAACGCGCAAGAAGTCGCTTTGAGGTCGCCGAGAACGACGGCTCGGAGGCGACTTTGATGCGGCGATGGAGTTCTTCGGTACGTGTCTCGCTTCTCACCTTACCTTATGAGCTGTAGCTCATCAGTTATGCCTACAGAGCGCCTGATCGTCGGCTCCATCTCACAAGTTCGTCCTGCGCCTCGCTCGAGCACACGCTGTCTCGCCTTCCCTACTTCCCGATAATGTACTGACCCTCGCCTTCGCCTGCCCAATAGCTGCTCGCCACCGCTTATCGAGCCCACTGCACCGCCATCACTCTCATCTCCCTTCTCCTTCTCCTCACCTCGGCTCTCCCTCAACATCACTGTCCCTCATCACCGTGTCTCATCCCTACTCCTCCGAGCCGAGGTTCTAGGCAATCACTTCGAGTACCTTACCTCCGTGATCTGATCCGCAACAAAGCACGTGGAAGTAAAACTCGCCGTCGCCGAGGTTTGAGCGGGAAAGGTTCGGCGAAGCGTTCAGAGCCAGCGAAGAGTTCGAGCGGGCGAAAGATAAGCTTGTAAGCTGGTCCTGAGCTCTTCAAGGCCAATGAGGTACATGTCGCTCTCATACACAGCTACTCGAAGTGATAGACTGCTCGGCGCAAGCTGGCCACCCCCATGCACGCTTCTTGGGTGGCTCTAATCACTCATACGCCCCTTCTGTTGTATAATAGACATTTTACACTCACCATCAAACCAGCTGAGAGAGAGTGACAAGATGCGAGCTGAAAAGCCTCCCCTCGAGCCTCTTCGTCCGCTCCTTGCCCTTCTGCCACATCTTTGCTCGTTCCCGCTTCGACTCGTCTGCTACTCTTCGGCGATACTCGTACAGCCGCCAGGTGAGCCACAACTTGATCAGCACCACTCTTCCACCTCCCGACTCCCCTACAACTCGCTCCCCGTCGACTCCCCTTCACCAGATCATCAAGTTCAGCGCGCTGACCCGCATGTTGTTCTGCAGGTCATTCGCTCGCTCTGGAAGCTCTCGCCGTCGCTCATAGGACCACAAAGCACCAGCTCGAAGCTCTACTCACCTACACCCTCCCGCTCCTACGCCCGCTCGCCCCCTCGTCGCTCGCTCGCTCGAAGCTCAGGATGGCCGGATGGAACGACTTGCCTACCGAGCTCAAAGAGATGGTGGTAGCAACGGTCGACGAGTACGGGGACGTGCGTGATTGACGAGCTGCTAGCGGAAACGAGGAGCTCTTGGCCTTGCTCGCGTTGAACGCTATGAACCGCGAGCTGCATGCTCTCGTAGCCCCGATCCTCTGGCAGGTGAGCGCCTTGCAGGAGACTTTGAGTCCAGAATCTGACGCCCTTTTCGCAGACCATCGCGCTGGGCTACTCAAAAACGGCCGACGAAGGCTTCCTCGCCGCGGTCGGCACCGAGCATCGCTCGCTCGTGCGCAAGCTCTTCTGCACCGTGCCAGCCTCGCTCGCCACTGAGGAGGAGCGTGCAAGGCTCAATCTTTACAAGGAGATCTTGTTTACTCTCCCCAGCGTCGCCGAGGTCGTCATGGGAGGATTCGCCGACGTTTGGCTTTCTCTTCTGCACTCGCTTCCTAAGCTCAAGGCCGGTATCGACACGGCGACTATATTTGCTATGGCGCCAAGGACGGACGACTAGGACGCGGACGAGTCCAACATCATTGCCCTCGCTCTGCTCCTCTCGGCACTCCCCCGATTGAGAGCTCTCACGCTGAATCCGGCCGAGGCAGGTTGGCGTGGCCCCATCACCCTCGACATCGATCCAATTTTCAAGATTCTTCAAGGATTACCCTACCTGGAAACACTCGTCATCGGAGAGCTCCGAACGATGATGCACGTGCAGTTCACACCGTCGACTTTGACTCGACACTGGGCAAGCAGCCCGACGAGCCTCGATCTTCATCTTTGCCTCAACGAGCCTCAACTCCGTCTCCTCCTGCACCAAATCGGGCCCACCCTTACCGCGTTCACGCTTCGAAACCCTCCGACCTCGCAACCTCGGCCGTCTCGCTCCGTTCCACCTCCCTGCGCTGCAAAACCTTCACCTCCCGAGCTTCGACCCCACCCTCTCCGCCATCCTCTGGGGATTCTCCACCGCCAGGCTCGAGACTGCCTCGCTCGCGTTAGACGTTCGAAAGGACCCGATGGACTTCTCCCGTCGCGAGATGGCAGAGGGGGAGGAAGCGGACAACTACATGGACATCAAGCGTTTCGTGGAGGGACAGCGAGCGACGATGAAGCTTCTGACGTTGGAGGTGTGGGAAGACCGGGTGGACGTACGGCTCGTGGAGCGGTTGCGAGCGGATTGCGAGGCGCTCGGCGTCGATGTGTCGATCTGCTGGGAGTAGTGGGAGGACAGCGAGAGCAGTCACCCGTAAGGCTCTGATGTGGACCCCTGCTATTTGCTTTGTCTCGACACGACGACTTGCAGCTGCGCTAAGAGAGCTCGAGAGCAGGGAACGAAAGAGCAGCTCGGTTCGGCATTCGATTTCGCTCATGTTCTCTTCTCACGACGCACGATGGGCTACAAACTCATCTCGATTTTATGTAAGGGAACAATTCTGCGTCACTCCTCCTCAGCTCAGTCCATCTCTCCTACTTCCTCCTCTCTCCTCTCCTCATGCGAAATCAACGCTCCACCACCGCTTTAAAGCTCATCATGGTGATCAGGGGTCGAGTGCTCAGTGGTGCCCTCGACGGAGGCGGCCTCGTCGGGGGTGTTGATGTCGTTGGTAGCGTTGGCGTCGAGGAACTCGACGAGGCTGCGAGTGGGCGGGCGGGGAGGGGAGGGGAGGGGAGGGGAAGAGGGTCAGCGAGAGAAAGAGGGAGAGACGCAAGATGGACAACGCACGACTCGAGCGAACGGTCACCCTCGTACGAGATCCAGTCGGAAGAGCCGGCGGCCTTGAACTTGATAGTGGCTGTTGAAATCGCCACGCATCGAACTCGGTCAGCTTACGAGCCCAGCGAGGCGAAGAGGAAGTGGGAACGCACGGAATCCAGCAACCTTGAATCCAGCGGTCGAGGGGACGTCGTTCTCGGTGGCGTCAAACTTGGCAATGGTGATCTTGTCCTTGGCCGCGGCGAACTTCTCGCCGAGGGTGTCCCAGGTGGGCTTGAGCTTCTTGCAGCTGTTGAAGCGAAGAGCGAGGAGTCAGCTGCTGTTATATATAGAAGAGTGAGAGGTCAGAACGACTCACTGTCCGCACCAGGGAGCGTAGAACTCGACGAGAAGGTCCTTCTTGTCATCTCCGACGACGGCATCGAACTCATCGGCGACGAGGACAAAGACGGGCTCATCCTGAACGGCGGGGATCTTCTGACTCTTGATGGAAGGCTGAATCTTGCCAGTCGAGAACTCCTTGAGGAAGGCCGAGACGTGCTTGAAGTCGACGGGCTTCTTCTGGTCGAGGGGGAACTTGGTCATAGCGGCGACGTCCTGGATGGCGAAAGCGGGCCACGTAGGCTCAAGGAGGTTGAGGCTCTTGGCATGGTCGGCGAACTTGGTGGCGTCAATCCAGACAAAGTTGACCTTGCCCTTGTACTCGCGCGCGACGGGCTCGATCGCCTTGACCACGGACTCGCGCTCGGGGTTGGTGGACTCGATGAAGATGTAGGCCAAGGGGATGCCCGCCTCGGCGTAGAGCGCAAAGTTGTCGGGCGAGATCTCGTCGAGGAGGGGCACGGCGTGCTCCTTGGCGAACTCGGAGAGGGTCTCGGCGTCAATGACTCCAGTGTAGTCGTTGCGGCCCTCGTCAAAGGTCTTGTAGAGAACAATAGCGGGGGCGGTGACTCCAGCGGAGGCGGAAGCGGCCGAGTCGGTCGAGATTCCAAAGAGGTAGTCGTCGCGGTGGGCGTCGGCAAAGTCGGAGAAAGTGGCCTTGTTGGTCGAGTCGGAGTCCTCGAGGTAGGCGATCATGACGATGCGGTCGGCGGCTTGGAACTCGGCGTGGTTGGCCGAGGTAACCTCGGAAACGGCGGGAAGCGACTGCCTGGGAGGGTGGGAGGTCAAGAATTAGCGATTGACCTCGGAAGCAGCTCGTTTCTGGTTCGAGCTCACTTCTTCATGTACGAAACTGCAGAGCGAAGACAGAAGCTTGGTCAGCCGTGGCGTTCTCTCCTCCTCGAGACTGCGAAAATCACCGATTCCATCAGTCTTGCGCGATCCACCGTACTCGGAAGCCTCTCCCTTGCGGAAGACCTTCAATGTTCTGTGTGATCGCGGAGAGCAAGGTGAGTTCTCAATCCCTCAAGCATCCCTCCCGAGCTGCTCGAAACTCACGGGTAACCGCTAACACCGTGGGCTCCACACAGGTCCGCCTCGACGGTGCAGTCGACCTTGGCGAGGACGACACCATCCGACTTGAGGGCGGTGGCTGCCTCCTCGTACTGTTGTGACGCAGAGAAGCGAGGTCAGCTTTCCCGAGAAGCGGGAACGCGTCGTCGGCGCTGAGCTTACGTGAGGGGCAAGAGCCTTGCAGTGACCGCACCTAGGGACGTGAGAGAGGAAGGGTTAGCTCCTGTAGTTCAATAGCTTCCCTGCTGTGCTGTTGCGAGGTCGGATTGGAGCAACACGTCGATGGCTTGCTCAGCAGGAGACGGGAAAGGTTCCACGTCGTGTCCAGAAACGGGGGGCGCCACCTCACTACTGATGAGGTGGAGTATGTGCCGAGTGGGAGAGAGGATCCACTCCTACACAGAGAGAGATAGAGACTGACCAAGGGGCAAAGAACTCCACGAGAGCGAGAGGACCAGCGACGGCGTCGTTGAAGGTGCTCGAAGTGAGGTCGAGTACGTCGGAAGCAGAGGCGGCGGTGGCGAAGATCGCCGCGAGGGACAAGAGGGCGGAAGTGGCCTTCATCCTGTACAGAGAACTGAGACGGGAGAAGAGACGAGGAGAGTTGTGGGAGAAGGGAGAGCAGAGGAGCGAACGCGCTTTCGCTGACCCTCCTTCGCGCCGGCCATTTCTAAAGTGACTTGCCATCTGACTGTAGCTCTGCCGCTCGTTCGTTCTGTAGCTCACCGTGCTCTGCGTACTACTCCGACCACCCCTATATCATCCTACACCCTCCCAAGCTCATTCGCTACAACAAGTCCAGCCCCTGCCAGCCCAAGAGCTTCCCGCGCCGCGGTTCCCAGCTCGGCGTTGCTCACTACAGCCTACGTGTCTGTTGGCGCAGAAGGGAAGAGCGTATCTGGCTCTAGTTGCCATCTAAGAGGAGAAAGCGTCAGACGCGCTACCTGCAGCTCAAGCTCATCTCCGCCGAGCGAACGCCGAGGAAGGCCAACTCTGAGTGGCGCCCGTGTCCTTCAAATTGATGCGAGAAGTTTCTCGGGGCTACAGCGCCTCTAGTTGTACCCTGCTCGACCTTCGGAGCTTAGACCGAAGCGTCAAGAGATGTCATAGGGCTGTCAAGCTCTCGTCCCTGTTCGGCGAACCTCTTTCGGCTTCTCTGGGGTGCAGAGAAGGGGTATTACAAGCTCTATAGACAGCTGATCCGCATTTTGAAAATTCAACTCCGAAGAAGTGATGTCCCTTCGAAGTTTAAGTCTAGTCGAAATGGCGCGAGAGAGAGAGGTCAACTCGAACAAGATGAGCTCGACGAGGGTTGACTTGCTACCACTCACTCGACAGCCAGCTTCGACTCGCTTCGTCTCTCGCTGCTCGTCTGATTGAGGTACAGCTTCGACTGCTCGCCTCGTAGCTTTACTCGTACATCGCTCTGTAGTCGTCGACTCTCTCTCTCTTCTCAGTCTTTCCCCTCCTCCGCTCTCTCGTCGTCGCGTCACAGCTAGTCCGCGTCCTTCTCTCGACGCGTGCACTTCTACACTAGCATCACACCACTACCACCCCCAACACAGCATGCTCACCTCTCATCCTCATCATCACCACTCGTACTACTCTTCCTCACCTCGCCTTGACTCGCCTAGAGGCGCTCACTCGCTCGCTCCGACCAGTCTGAGCAGACCAGACGGTAGAATGGGCTATGGCGCGTTCCCCGGCCACTCTACTCCCCCTCCTCGCATCCAAACCCTCTCCCTCGCCCCTTCCTCGTCGCCTCACAAATCCCCTCCCGACCTCTTTCCCACTTTTACCGACTTTTTGCCTCGCTTGGAGGAGGTGCAGGTGGGTAGTAGGGGTAGTAGTAAGAGGGGAAAGGGGAGGAAGAGCTGGCTGGACCAGGAGGAGGAGGAGAAGGTCATGGGATTGGGATTGAGCTTCGACGCCGAGGAAGAGGGGGAGGGGAGACTGCCGCTGGACGGCAAGCAGGGCGTAGGAGAGCTCGGTCTCGGTCGCCCTCCCTTCTTCTTCCACCACTCGAGCACCACCATCGACAGCAGCTTCACCTTCTGCCCTTCCGACTCGTTCCCTTCTTCCAACGCCGACTCGCGCTCGCGCTCGGACCAGGCTCCCACGGCGACGCAGGCTACCTCTCGCTCGCTCCGCTCGCCCTCGCCTCGCTACAGCTTTCAGCCTACTCCACAAGTCTCACCTCTAGCGCACCGCAACAGCCTACCTATCACCCCGCCTCACACACCTCAACGCTCGGCCTCTCTCCCTCTCCGCCCTCCTCCTTCTCAGCAGCAGCACCTCCCTCCCACTCCCCCGACCTACTCCACCCTCCCTCTCCCTCCTCCTCGCGCCTACCCCCTCTCGCAGCAAGATACAGCCCTCATCGCCTCCCTCCATAACGGTCGAACACCCTCGCTCGAGCAACTCGCCCCGCCGCCCGAGCAGGATGGAACGGGAGGTGGCGCGCAGAGTCCTATAGTCAACACGGGGAATCAGGGTCCAATGGTCGTGCAGCAGGGGGATTGGGCTTGTGGGGTTTGCGCTTTCGTCGTGAGTCGCCCTTTGCCCTGCTGCTTCGCCAAGGTGAGCTGACCTTCTCCCTCCCTCTCCCCGCTCGTGATAGAATTGGCGCCGCCGTAAAATCTGTCTCCGCTGCTTCCCCTACGCCAACGATATCGGCAACGTCCTTACCATCAACTCGCAGCGCGCGGCCAGTCTCGCTCAGACCCACGCTCACTCGGCGATGGCGACTCCGCCTCCTCCTTGCTTTTCGGCGCAGGCGCCTCAGCACTGCCCTTCTCAACACTACCACCAGCAACAGCCTCAGTACCACCAGCAGCAGCAGCAGCAACACATCTTCCCCCCTCCCTACTCGCACGTCCGCTCCTCACCCTCGCCCTCGCCCTCCAACCCCTTCTACTCCCCGACCAACGTCTTCCCTCCCGCAAACGCTCGCACTCAGCTGTTCCACCAGCACCAACACTCGAGCTCGTCCCTCCCTGCTGTCATTTGGAACGAGGCGCCAAGGGGAGGAGGAGGAGGAGGAGGAGGGCCGAGCAGGAGGGGCAGCGGCGAGGGAGGCCAGCTTGGTGGGTACTAGGAGGGGTTAAGAGACGTTGAGTTGGATGCTTCGAGGAAGGATGATGAGTTGGAAGGAGGTCGGGTGGAGGAAGGACCCCCGGATTCGGTTTCTCGGAGGTCGGAGGTCGTGCTTTCTCTCTTCTTTCTTTCACCTCGCCCCAGGCGGCTCGTTTAGTTCTCACCTCGAGTCTGTGACTCTTCTTTGACTCTTCTCTGTTCTCCTGTAAGCTCATCTATCCCCCTTCTCGGTCTCTCATGTCTATCCCCCTCGCCTCTCGATCTCCCCGCTTGTCGCTCACCTCACCTAGCTTCCCTCACCCCCACCCTCACCTCCACTGTTATCCAGTATCCACGCCTGCGTGAAAATCGGTCTATCCTCGCTTGTCCTCTCATCCTCGACACGAACGCAGGAGTCGCGAGCCGAGAGAACGAGAAACGAGAGCGAGGGGTTGCAAAAAACGAGAGGAAGGCACATCAAAAAGCTACAAGGCACATCACATCCACCAGACCACACTACCACCATCACCACGCACCACCACCACCACACACCACCTCTCTACCTCCCCGCCGGCGCATAATCCTTCGTAAGGTCGACCTGTCCCTTAAGATGGGTGTTGGTGATCTTGAGCCGCCGGTTATTGGCGCCAGGCCCTTTGCGACCTTTCTTCTTTTTGTTGATGGTGATGGGAGTGGGGACGGAGGAGGCGGCGTTGAGACCGGCTGTGTTTGGGCGAGGGGAGGGAGGGAGGTCAGGGGGACGGAGGAGGGGAGGAGAGGAGAAGGAGGGACACACCAGTCTTGAGCTCTGCGGCGAGTTCGTCTGCTATAGGCGTTTTGAGCGAATGCCAGAGGTCGCGGAACTCTGCTCGGTCGGTCCATTCGGCGGAGGTCAGCTCGGCTCGGCACTCGTCTCTCCTCCTCGTCCTCCTCCACCCTCAGCTCAAGTACGCGAAGCTCACCCTTATCGACCTCACACCCCGCGCCCACCTCATCCAAAAAGATGGCCTTCAACTGTCCCTCCCTCTCTCCCGTCCCCCCAGTCCGGGTCACAAAGATCTTGCCCTCCTTCTCCAATTCCTCGATCGCTGGCCCCACTTGCGGCCAGCTCTCCCTCAACGTCTTTACGGTCAACCCCCCTCGAGGAGCGTACCGACGGACAAGAGAGTACAGGTCGGCTTTCGAGCGGAGGATGTAGTCGGGCTGGTTGCTCGTCGCTTCTGTTAGCTCTCCACCGCGCGCGCAGGGAGCAGGAGGGTAGAGAGAGCGACACACCTTATAGCTAAACAACCCCGTCTTCTCATCCTCTGCTACCCTCTCATGCTTCCTAAAACTCTCCAGCAGCTCCTGGTTGCTCAACAGCGCTTCGACATTACTGTGGATCGCGAGGTCTTCCAACCGAATGGGGTTGGCATGCCGTTTGAGGAAATCGACGGCGTAGAGGAGTTGGGTCGCCCAGTGCCGGCCGACTCCCGTGTCGGTGGGCTGAGAGTAGGGGGTTTGGTTGTGGGAGGCGCGAGGGCGGGGGGCGGTGGAGGGGGAGTGCGAGGACATGGCTGGTGTAGCGCTCCTCTAGCGCAACAGAGCTGTGAACAGAGGGCTAATGTGCTGCAGAAGATGAGACGAAGTACAGACGAGGTGAGAGGAGGAAGGGGAGAAGCGAAAGCGCGAACGAGATCTGACTTGAGTCGGAGCTCGGATTGCTGGTAAAGGAGTGCAGAGTTGCAGAATAGAGCTCTGATCTCATTTCCTGCTGCTTCGCCGTGTCCTCTTGTAGCTTCACAGCATCTCGGCGTTGCATCGTCGCTTCGCAGCTGCTCTTTGCCTCTCGCCGTCGGCGCTCGGACTCCAAGCGACACACTACAGTGCATAGCAATCTATACAAATCCTCTTTCCACCCTCCCTGAACCTCGAGCAATTGCCACAAATCCCTCGGCCGCACTTCCTACAATGATGCCTCCGCCGAGTGAGGGTGAATTTGTAGGTGGTGCAAGCCTCGCAGGTTGATAAGGAGGAATCGGGAGTCCATTTTGGCGTGGAAGGTGTGGCTGGTGGGGTGGTAGAAGGGAGGAGAGCTGTCCACCGAACGAGAGGTTCGGCGCTGAGGTCTGAGGCGAGGATTGTGATCTGCGTGGCGGGCTTGATGTGTAGCGTATCATCTTTGGGGCAAGAAGTTAGCTCTACTAACCCGGCCCTGCTCGGTCAAACTCACCTATCCTCTCTGTCTCCTCCAACTTGACCAGTTCGGCCGATCTCCCCTTTTCGGCGATGAGCGCTCCGTCTGATAGTAGGTAGATCCTGACGGGAGCAGCTGTAGTCGTAGTCGACAAAGTACCATTTATTGCTCCCAGTAGAGTGCGCTCGTCTTAAAAGAGAGGTCCCTGCTCAGCTGCAACGCGTGAGCTCGGGGACGACGACGCGCGAAGGAGCTAAAGAGCGACTTACGGCAGAGGGAAGCTGTACTTCTAGTCGGGCGAGTTGCTGTAGCTCGTAGAAAGAGAGAGCGAGACTGGCGATGCTCTTTGGTGCTGCTGAGTGAGTTGGAGTGGATTCTAAGTCGGCGGGCCCGGCGAGGGAAGGGAAGTTGGGGATGGGTTGGCGTAGAGTGGAAGAGCGTAAGGGGAGGCGAAGAGCTGATCATGCTCTCACTGCTTCTGTCATCTGAGTATAGAGCTACAGATTGAGGTTCGAGCATAAGGAGAGTTGCTCGCTGTTGGTGCGGAGTGGGAAGCTGAAGAGGGGTCTCACGGACTTCGAGAGACAGAGCACTACAGGATTCCTGCTGCTTGCCCGTGCCCTACAGCCCTATACAGAGCTCTCCCTCTGCTGCTGCTCAATTCAACGTCCAAGCTCATGACGCTCTCGAGTCGAACCTCGCCTCTCTTGTGCTCCGACCACTCACTGCTACTCGAATAGGTGCGCTTCTCACTCTCAGAGCTACAAGACTACAGAGCTGACCTTACCTGCCCTCCTTACCACCTTCTGCACCTCTTCAACTCGCCCATCCGCACGTCACAGCTCTCTCTCTCTCCCTCCCTCTCTCTCAAAATGGCTCTCTACAACCAGCTCGCCTTCGCCCTTCTCCTGTTCGAGAGTAAGTTTTATACCGCCTGTTACTCCCCTACACCGCTGACCCTTCCCCTGCTCCCACAGTCATCACCTTCATCGGACTCATCATCCCCCTCCCCTTCACCTGGCGTCGTGCCCTCTTCAAGACGATTGCAGAGTCACAGATCATCGCCAAAGCGCAGTACGCCCTCAAGATCACTTTCATCTTTGTCACCCTCCTCTTTGTTGATGCTGTAAGTTGCTATTCGAAGGGCGAAGGTGGATTCGCTGTCGCTCGCCTTGCACGCGGGCGATGAGCTCAGGCTGCGCCGTCAGGAATCTAGAGCTGACTTTCGTATGCGACCTACAGGTCAACCACATGCTCGTACGTACAAGCTCCACCATCGTCCTCCGACCGCTCACTCGAAAGCGCGACCGAAACTGACGCAACCACTCTTTCGCGGCAATCCTGTAGAAGATTCAGCGCGAGGGACAGATCGCCAAGGACTCGTATGTTTCTCTAGCCTTACATCTTGCTGCTCGATAGCTGACTCTGCTCGGATGGACACAGCGGAGCCCGCACCGACCTTCGCGCCGAGACTGATTTCCGTTCGCGCAAGTTCCTTTCCGGTGCGCTTTCTTCTCTCTTTCCCTACCCTCCTGCATCCCGCTCACGTTACTTCAACTCCTGCAGAGCGCAACTTCTACCTCGTACGCTTCCCTCTCGTTTCGCACCTCTTCCGGGCTCAAGCTGACCTCGCTCCCGCTCGGATTGAACTCGAACAGCACGGCTTCACCCTCTTCCTTTCGCTTATCCTCTCGCGCACCTACTCGCTCGTCCTCGACCTCATCAAGGCCCAGGAGGATCTCGCTCTCATGAAGTCGCAGGTAGGTCCTTGCTCTCAACCTCTCTCCTCCCATCCTCCAATCCTGCCTCCCACCCTTCCTCCCTCCTGCCTCCTGCCTTCCATCTTCCTCACCGTCGCTCAACTCCTTCTCCGACCTCCCGTTGACCGAGCCCCGACCTGAGCTGACCTACGATGAAATTGAACAGGCCCCCGGCGGCTCGGCCGAATCCGAGAAGCTCGTCGCCCTGCAGAAGGAGTACGACCTCCTTGCTGCGCAGGTCGCTGCTAAGCAGACGAGCGATAAGCGTGTGGATTGAGTGCTTGCTGTTTTGAGATGATTGATGGATAGAGGGAGATAGGAATGAGGAAGCAAGATGGAGAAGGAGGAGAGACGATGCAGAAGGAAGGAGGAAGGAGGGAGGAGATAGGACAGAAACACACACGTTATGAGCTGCGTTAATAAAGCTGTAAAGAGTCTTTCGTGCACTTTCTTCTCGGTCGGTGGAATGCGAAGAGGAGAGGGACAGCGAGGTGAGCTTGGCCTCGTTCCAGCACGAGAGGGCAGAGGAAGCTGGATGGCCTGACGAGACGAACAAAACAAGGTTCGCCGGACGACTTTGGTCTGAGCTCGCAGTCTCGACGGCGAGAACCGTAGTGGCCAAGCTCGGCGCACCCCGTCGGAGTCGGCTCTCGTTTCGGTTCGAGGCTGGTGTTCTGTTCGAGCGGCTGAAGCTGGGCCTCGACGGGGAGTTGTAGATAGCTGTTGCGTTTGGTCCAGAGGTAGCGCAAGGCGGGCTGTAGACGCAGGTCATTTAGCTCGCAGAGTCATCGCCGAGCTCGCGAGCAACGAACAGCGACAAGGAAGGTATTACATTTCGACTTGTTATTGCACAACTCCCACCTCGTATACAACGCCGTGCTTCACGCACCAGGCCTTGAGCTCGTCCAGATCGGCCTCGTCCTCCTCAGCGAACCACTTCGGCTCGTAGTGAGTGATGCGAACCGTCTCCAGCGTCGAGGCGTGCTGGTCGACTCCCTCCAACAAACTTCGAAAGAAGGGTTCCCTGGGGTCCTTCACTCCGTACATGCCAATCTCGAGGCGTTTCAGCGGGGATGCGGCGAAGGAGAGGGGAAGTGTAAGCGCCCTCCCGTTGACGAAGATGCTCAAGTCTCGGAGGTGAGGAAGCGTGAAGGGCGGGAAAGGCTGACTGGACACGTAGTAGGGGAGCTGAAGGCGTCGAAGTGTAGTAGCATGTTGATTGAGGAGGGTGACAAGGAGCGGGACGTCGTCGACAATCTCATCAAGGAGGTCGCCGAGCTCTAGGGCGGTAAGCGACGACGACCGCGGCTGGGCGAGGCTTGGTTGGAGGCGAGTGTCCGCGCTGTCAAAGCGAAAGTGACGCAGTGCTGTTGCGCTTCGAAACGCCTGCACTAACGCATCCTGTTCCTCCTCCTCATCTTCGTCGTCGCCGCGCACGAGTAAGCACTCTAGGTTTTCTAGCCCTGGAAAGGCGTAGATAAGAGCTACAGCTGCTTCGATGTTGAAGGCGACATCGTAATCGCTACGGAGACAGAGCGATCGAAGAGGTGACCGCAGAGCCATCGTGAGGAGAGGAAGGAGGGGTTGGAGGACGGTCGCCGAGTCGGAGCTGACGGTGAGGGAGTCGATGCTCAGGACTCGAGATAGGACACCGGCCGCAGCTTCGATTGTGCTTGAGCTTGATAGCTCGTCCAGGTCGATGGAGGCGCGGTGTAGGAGGAGCTGCCGGACGAGATGGCCTTTGGAAGGTCCAATCTTGTTGGCGAACGATGTGCAGCGCGAAAGGTAGCTGTGCCTTAGTTCCAGGGTCTATAGATTGAGACACCAGATTAGCTCGCATTCTGTGTTCGTAGTATCGGCCGCACTACTCACATGCCACAGGACTGGTGAGGCGAGAGCGTGCAGCTCTCGATCCGTCGAGCTCAGCGCAAGCAACGCCTGGCGCTCCTTCGAGCGGCTAGTAGCTTCCCCGGTCTTTACACGCTCTTCCTCGTCCAGGAAACCGACCACGACTCTCTTCAGCTCGGTCGGCAAATCGTTCCATCCAGCCATCCTGAGGCGAGCTTCGAGCGAGGGAGCGACGAGGGCGAGGAAGGGGCGAGCGGGGGTAGGAGCGGGAGGGTGCAGGCGAGTAGAGCTTCGAGCTGATGCTTTGTAGTCCTGTGAGCGACGACGAGAACTTTCGAGAGCGAGCGAGGTCCTGCTCGAGCAACAAGAGCGGGTCAGTGCATGAGCGAACGGAGTTGTAGAAGAGCAAGAAAGTGGCGTAGCTTACCTAGCAGTTGAGCGAGAAGCGCGCAGAGCAGTGTCGAGCGAGCGAGAGACGAGCGAAAGATGAGGCGGGAGCGCAAGAGTAGCTCGAGGCGTTTCGACTCCCTGTAGCTTTTTGTTTCGCTCTCTCTAGAGTGTCATCAACAGCTCCGCAGGATGCTCTTCGGCCGCTGCTGACTCAATGTAGAGCAAGCCCTGTTCTCGAGGTGCTCGGCGCCGAGGGCGGCCTTCATAGCTCCCTCCGCTCGAGGACCCTGTGCACTTGACGAGCTCTGCTGGTGGACGCAATCGCTCTTGACCAACACCTTCCTCCTCGGCTTGGCTCTCACAGCACACTCCGCTCAACGAACGCGAACTTCTGCTTCTCGGTCCTCGGCTCTCTCCCTCGCTTCCTCCCTCTCCATCTCCGCGCCGGCCCATGAAGCGCACCGAAAGTATTGCTACGTATTACACGTCGTTCTGACCTACTCCTGCTCGTCCTGTTCGGCTCTATAGACTGTCCCTCGTCTAGGCGGTAGGCTGAACCGCTCGTGTCTCGTCGCGGCTGAGGTAGAAGGCGTCGAGGAAGTTGTCGGGGCGGGCGGGGAGCTATTGAGTCGCACAGATCTAGGTCAGCTGCAGCCCTCGAAGGGAAATGAGAGGAAGCCGAAGCAGGGCGAGCGACGCACCTCCTCGTTAGCGAACCAGCGCATGACATGGCTGTAGGCGAGGAGCAGTGTCAGCGGAGCACACGCTACAGTCGAGACAGCTAGAGAACGTACGACTCCATCTTCCAGCAGTTGACGGTCTGCAGCAGTCGACAGAGACGGCCGGAGGAGGAGGACGAGAGAGAGCACAAGCCGTCAGCTCCGCGTCTTGCATCTCAGCACACTATCCTCCCGCCGAGCTCGACGTACCTCCTGGAATTCCTGGTGACCCTTCAACAGCAGAATGTCGACCGTCTCGAGGTCGTCGACGAGCGAGTTGCGCTCAAACTCTTGTCGCACTTTGGCGCGAATGGCAGAGGCGGGGAAGTTGATGGCGTACAGCTGGGTGCTGTGTCATGTTAATCGACGAGGGCGGAGCGGGGCAGAGCAGGTGACAGCGACGAGAGTCAGCAAGGCCGGAGAGGATACGCGCGATTCGATTGGGAGGCTCACATCTCGGGAGCTGTAGGGTGTTGGATGAGTCAGCAGTAAGCGCAAAGAGCTGACAGCAATGTACGACTGACCAGCACGGTACCATTGGCGGTAGAGGGAGCGAGCGCGCTGCTGAGCGACGGGCCACGAGCCTGAGCTCTGAGTGAGGCGGGCGAGACGAGAAGGGATCGTAGTCACTGCAGAAGAGGCGGAGAGGGTTAGCCCTGCGATTAGCTGCAGCTGTGAAGCTTTGAATACTGCTTTGACGTACTGTTGAGGTGGGCTGCGGAAGAGGCGGAGCAGAGAGACGCGAGTGTCGGCGCGCTGCTCACTAAGTCGAGGCCAAGTCGGCTTTACTTCGCTGCAACTCTTCATTGAGGCTAGGGAGGAGGATCGATTGCTATAGCTAACTCTGAACAGCGGTAGCAGTAGCTAACACGCGCATGTCGGGCAAGCTCTGGTCATTGAGCTCGGCGGAACCGCTCCCTCGTAACGCCTCCAGCACTCCACGAGAGAAGGTAGCGTATATGCGCCGGGTCGGTTCATCGAGGATTGCCTGTACAGCGGGTCGAGCAGTTCGGTCAGCACTGGATCCAGTCTGGGAGAAAGCAGCAAACTCACGGCGAGGTTGTCTTTCATCGCCGTTAGCATGCCGCGGAGAAGATTGAGCAGCGATGCTTTGGACATGCTACTCGATGCTGCCGTGATGTCTCTGGGCGCTAGAAGCTTGGCGACTTGACGGAACGAAGCTGGTCGAGGGGAAGCGGGTCAGCAGCGGTTCGGCGAAGATCGCTTCGAGCCAACCTACCAGCCAGCACGTCCAGCCTCCTGATCTCAAACTCATCCTCCTCGATGGCGAAGCGTCCCGTCCCTTCGGTGCGGTCGAACGGCAGCGTCTCAAGTAGCGGCGAGACTCGTTCAACGTTGAGGAGCGCCGAGGTGAGCGAGTGCTGAGCCGTAAGCTTGCGAGCGACGATCGACTGGAACCAGATCTCGAGGAACTCGTCGCGGAAGATCTGTTGACAGTGTTCAGTCAGCTTTGGTAGAAGCGGAGTGAGCTCGAATTCTGAGTTACGGGGAAGACGGTCGAGTCGTGGCCCAGGATCTGAATCGCGAGAAGCAGTCCAATGTCGCGCCTGCCGAGAGGGTCGCTGATGCGCTTCCACGAGTGATCTCCGTAGCGTAGATAGCCCGACCAGTCCTGGAGGGTGTGATACAAACGGTCAGTCATCGCCTCGACGAGCTTGCCGAGCAGAGGCAGGGCTTACGACGACGTCGTTCTCGATCATGACAGTCAAGCAGCGGGTCCAGCATTCGACGATCTGTTGCGCGTAAGCATTGCGATCGCCAATCGTGGGGCCTCCGCGCTCGGTGTGGTCGGGAGTGAGGATGTTGGAAACGAGTCGGAAGAAGGCAGGCGACAAGTTGGTCTTGATGAGCTGTGGATGTGCCGGGAGGGTTGGCGAGTTCTCGAGAGCGTCACAGAGGTCATCGTACCTGTGCAAAGGCCTGCTCCTTGACCTTGAGTTGATCTTGCGGCACCTCAGCGGGTCCATCGCGCTCGACGCCGAGCAGCGCATCCAAAGCGGGGTCCTCAAAATCGATGTCGAACATGCCAAAGTCGTCCTGGCTCTCTCCAGCGGGCTCTTCGACCGTGCGATGGGGTAAAGCACGCCTGCGAGCGTCGAGGAAGGAGGTGATCGTCTTGACGACCTCGGAGCCGATCATCGGGTCGAGCGCAAGAGGCGAGTCGAGGAGCTGAGACGTCCAGGCTGCGTGAGAAGAAGGTCAGTCATTCTTAGAGAACCTCGGGCAGCAAGTGAAGACGTACCAGGATGCAGCAGACCCGAGTCTGGATACGCTGCCGACCCATCGTTCCCGCGCATCCCCAACTGCACCGAGCGCAACACCATCGTCAAAAGCACAGCTCGATGCCAAAGCGCATCCTGCTTCCCTCTTTTCCCGCCCGTCTTGGTCGCACCGGCGCCCGTCCTCTCTTCTCGCCGTCGCTGTCGCTCGATGTCGACGTACTCGGTCCTCAGCTGCTCGGTGATGGCCGCGAGCCAGTCGATGATGGGAGTGAGAGGGAGTTGATGATGTTGGAAGATGAAGGCGAAGTAGAGGACGGCGCGGATGCAGGTGCGGCGAGCCTCTTCGTCGACCTCGGCGAAGGAGAGTAGGCGCCGCGCTTGGTCGAGGCGCTGGGGGGCCGAAGAGGGGGAGAGCATGGCGAAGGTCATGTAGAGGCTGTAGTGGTTGACAAGAGGGGAAGCCGAGCCGGCGAGCTCGGGCGAGCGACGAGTCCACGAGCTGGAGATGATGGGCGCGAGGCGGAGGAAGAGGCGAGTGAGTTGACGGCGGCGATCCGCCTCCGACTTGGCGGGTAAATCGTTGGTAGCGTGGATGATGAGCTTGAGGAAGGTCGTGAAGGCGGTGTCGGACTTTCGGTCCAGCGGCGAGTGGCTGAACTGCGCGAGGTCTTGGAGGAAGGAAGGGAAATCGTTGACCGCTTCGATGGACAAGTCGGCGAGGCGGCGGGCGTTGAGGAGGTCGAAGAGCTTCGGAAGGAGCTCCTCGCGTCCGTCCAGTCGCCACTCCCAGCGCTCGACGAAGACGAGGCATCGCGCGACGAGTGTCAAGAGGTAGCGATCTCGGCGCGCGATGGCGGTGTTGGAGAGGGTGTGGTCGCTCTTGCCAAGGGCGACCGGGTTGATGGGGCCGAGCACGCGAGTGGCGATAGCCCAGTGAGCGGGTAGGCGAGGCGAGGACGTCGACATGCCGACTGGCGAGAATTGGGAGATGGCGCAGAGCATCATCGTGGTGTAGGACAACACCTCGCCTGCAACTGGACCATGCGTCGCACTCGTCGGTAAGCTGGCCAGCGTCTCATCCACGACGATCCTCCAGAGGTCCGACGAGCTCAAAATGCCCTCCTCCGCCGACGAGTGAAGCGCGAGACCGATGAGGCCGAGCCAGGCGTCCACCGAGTTGTCGTCCACGACGAGGCAAACGGGGTCGTCGTCGGTGAGCGACTTGAGCGTCTTGGTCGTGTGGTCGGTGCCGTGCTGAAGGAGTCGCCGAACGAGGATGGTGGCCTGCTTCGAAACGCGCGACGAGTCGCCCGAAGTCGATATGCTCGACAGACGAGCGGCGATGTCGACCAGGTACCATGATACTCCGATGCGTTGCGAGCTGAGGCGCTTGAGGGCATTCGCCGTGGGCGCGAGGGTGTCGAGGCGGGTTTCGAGGCGCTCGACCTGCGCGTGCACAGTCTCTGCGAAGCGACTGCACTCGGCTCCATCCCTCTCGCTCAGCACCTCGGTGATATAATTCCCGAGGAAGCGGAAGGCCTCCCCAGGTGCGCCATCGTCCTGGTCCAGATCGAGTTCGACGACTTCGGTGTCGCTCCCCTGCGCGAGATGGTCGAAGATGGCGTCGCAGAGGACGGAGAGGGCAGCGCCGACTTCGGTGGGAGACGATTCTGACGAGAGGTGGACACCGAAGATGGTGATGGAGCGGGCTGGAGAGGGGCGGGGCGGAGGATTGAGTAGGCTGAAGAGGTGACCGCGGCTGACGAAGGAGTGAGGGGCGAATCGAGCACCGACGGGGAGACGAGTAATCTCGAAATCGTCGGAGAACTTGCCGAACGAGGCCCATCGCTCGTTGTCGTTGTGCTGCCGGTCGTCTAGAGGAGGGGGTGAAGGTGGAGGGCGAGGCGGGAGGGCTCGAGAGATGGTCCGATCCGAGGCGGTCCGATCCGAGGCGCGGGCTGCAGCTTGGAAGAGGGCTGTGTCGGTGTCGAGAGGTATGGCCTTGGTCGGTACGGAAGGCCGCTTCGTGACTTGAGCGCCCCGAGAGTGGTGGGTGACGGAGGCAGCGGTGGTCGTCGAGGCGGAGTGGAGGGTGTTCTGCTTCTCGTGAAGCTGGGGGCGGCGGCTCTCCTTGAGCTTCTTCCTGGGTGGTTGGCCTCCAGTGCGGCCTTGCACGGGTCGACGAGCTGCCGAGGTCGACCTGGAGTGTCGCGAGCGCTTGAGGAAGCGGTCGACAATATCCTCCTCGGAAGCGTTGTGGCGTTGAGGTGCGAAGGAGTGAAGCCATGACGATACGGCGTCACCCTCGTCCTCAGACGTGGCCGGAGACATGAGCCGATCGTCGTCGTCGCCGGACTCGTCTGTGAAGGCCTCGCCGTCTAGTACCAGTGGCTGATCCCGTAGCCTCGGCACCGTTCGGATCCTGGCACGATTGCGAGGATGTTCTCGGTCCGAAGGCGGGTCCTCGTCGCCCGAGCCCATGTCCGAACCGCTGGCGACGCCGTCCTTCTTCTCCCGCTCCATCGCTCGCAAGTCCGCCTGCGCCTTCTTCATGAACACCGCCGGCATCATCATGCCCAGCGCTCGTTTCCTCTTGCCTCCGAGATTGAGGCGAGCCTGCGCCCGTTCCGCGACGACTTCCTCCGGCTCGCTATCCTCCTCGGCTTCGTCGTGGTTGTCCTCGCCATCCGTCGAATTGTCCGAATCTGTCCGAGTAAGGTCGAGAGGTGCACGACGAAGTGTTGAGGATGATGGAGGGCTGGAGAGTTCGAGGATGCGAGCGTCGAGGGTCGAGTCGTGAGCGGTTGGGCGTTGGCGGGCGTGGAACGATTTGGAGGGAGCGGCGGTTTTGCGACTCTTCTGGCGATGGTCGATGACGGCAGCAGGGGGTGGAGAGGAGGTCGGCGGCTCACTCTCGCTGCGGTTGGAGCGTCCACGCTTCTTGCTCGAGCCGTGCTCGGTGTCGGAGGCGTAGGCTCGGCGCGACGACTGGTGAGATCGACCCTGCTTGGCCTTTGAAGGTACTCGGCGGGCTTTGGGCTGCTGGGGAGGTTGTCGTGGTACGTGATCATCCTCTGAATAGAATAGTGTAGAGGAGGAAGCATCAGCGGACCAAGCGGCGGCGACGACGAGAGCCGAGAGAACGAACCGCGCCCCGGTCTGGAAGGTCCTCCTCGCAATGCCGCATCTACCTCCCGTGCGAGCCTGCTCTTGCGAAGTGCCTCCCTCGCCAGCAGATCGAGCCCATCCTCGCTGTCGTCGGAGAACGACTCGGGAGGAGCGGAGGATGCTCGGCCCTCGACGATCTGTCCTTCCTCGTACTCGAGCCAGCCGCCGAGGTCGTCCTTCGGCGCTTGTGCGAGTGCAAGCTTCCTCCGCTGTAGTTCCTCCGGCGTCTCCTCCCCTCGTCGCGGTCCCGCGACCACAGCCCCCTGCCATCCGTTGCGAAGGAGAGTGCGAGTGTACTTGGCTTGCTCGATGGAGTAGGGGTTCAGCTGAGCAGCTGTACGGTTGCGGAAGCTGCGACCTGCTGGCTCTTCCGATGGTATCACGACTGGCGAGGAGGAAGGCTCGGGCGAGCGGCTCGGCGACCTGCGTTCTGGCGCGATGAGCTCGACCTCGTTGTCGGAGGAGCTCTGGCTGGGTAGGCGTGGCCGGCGCGAAGGCAACGGTAAAGAGTGTTGGGAGGAAGTGGGTTGCGAAGGGTCGAGGCGCACTAGCGAGCGGGCGACAAAGAGGCGCTGCGACGAGGTAGGTGAGGGAGGAGAGGAAGCGCTAGCAGGGGATGGCGAGGGGAGCGCGATGGAAGGTGCTGGGGATACGCGTGATGCCTATTAGGTGTTTGTAGGCTGTTAGATGGACCCTAGACTCGGTACGGCGAGACTGGAAGCTCACCTTGAGCGACGCGTCGAGGTCGACCACCTGGGGAGCTGCCGAAGCTGTATGCTGCTCGTCGAGGCCATCGATGCGGTCCCAGTAAGCATCCTGTAGCACAGCTGCTCGTCGCTCCTCCCTTTCTCCCGCATCCGAGCTCGAGACGAGGCTTGGCGAAGGGTGCGGTGGGCGCGTCGCGGGCTGCTGGCTTGGTTCGGGCGAAGCGGGCGGCATTGTGCTCCACTGCACAGAAGCCTGCCTTTTAGTGGTCGAAGCTGGGCGAGGCGAGTTGTGAGTCGAGGAGTGGTGGGGGGAGAGAGGCAATCTCTCAATCTCGCAAACGGGTCTGAAAAGGAGGTGCTCGGCCATCCTCGTAGCGCCAGTATGGATATGGAGTAGTGTGATACAGTGCTGCTGCTGTCGACACCCTTCTGTCTCCTATTTGCTTCTTCGGCGGACCTTTCGGAGGTGAAGCTGTTGCCGGTGACAATGCAAGGGAGTTGAGAGCACAGTCACTTGACCCGTGCCATTTTCCACGGTGATCTAACAGCTATGAGTTGTCCCCTTGTGCTCCCAAACCTCACTGGCGGTTGCTGAGGGCATCGCCGAGCTGCAGTGGTCCCTCGAGGTCTCTGCACTCGGTCCCTGGCTTTGATGAGGTTTGTGGCATGACAAATGGATTAGGCGAGTGGATTCTGTACAATCCACCTTGCTACAGCATGTGCAAGTTGGTTGCCTTGCAGAGAACCTCAGCTCGGTGTGGAGGACAGACAGCTGGGCAGAGGAGTGTTCTTCTTCCGGAAAGGTACAGGTGCAGGCTACTGGGGTACACTAGCACCACACCCTCCTCTTCCCTGTTCAAAGAGTCTATCCATGTTCTACGCTTTGCTCGGGCAAAAAGAGAGGCTGTTGAACTAGACGCCGGAGGACCAGGGCTACTGTACAAAAAGGTCTGAACATCATCAGATTGCTCCGATGATGCACTACAGATGGTGAATCCAGGGAGAGTCGAACCCCCGTCCCAGGTATGGAAAACCTGGATGATAACCGCTACACTATAGATCCGCAGTTGGCTTTTTTTTTCAGTGCTGGGATTTGCAGTTATAATCTGTAATTGCTACAAAACATGTAGGGGAACAGGAAAAATGGAAAACCGAGAACAGCGGGCTCATAAGCCCCGCTAGCGCCAACCGCGCACCGTTTGCGGGCGACCAACTCCAAACCTGCAGCTCAATCGCATCGCAGTACCGTCCCGAGGAGTGGAAGTGGTGAAGTCGAGTCGAAGTCAAAGGGCGACGCGCCGCCGCGCGTCGACGAGGGGAGAGTCGAGTCGAGGAGGGAGGAGTGGGAGGGGAAGAGAGCTGAGGGAGGATGGTGAGGTGGAAGTGGGAGAGAGGAGGGTGGAGAGTGAGAGAGTGGAGAGGGAAGGAGGAGGAGCGCCTTGCATCGAAAGACGAGACCCTCCGCTCGGCTCAACAGCGCCGAGCAGCCTCATCCCGACCTAATCCCTGTCCTCCAGTCGAGCCATGATCCTCTCCTCGACGAAAGCGGCGAGCTTGGTAGCGTCGCGAATGCGAGAGCCATCCCGCGCAGCCCAGCGAGCGTCGGGGAGAGATTGGAGCGAGACGGCGACGAAGAGGCGAAGGGCGCGTTGGTCGGTCTTGGGGAGGGAGGAGCGGAGGGTGGGGAGGCCGAGGGTGATGTCGGAGGGGRTGAGCTCGAGGGAGGGAGGAGGGACGAGGAAGAGGCGGGCAAAGACGGCGTTGAGGGAGGTCCAGAGCGAGGCCGACCACTCGCAGCCGAAGAAGTAGTGCTCRACYGTCTYGATGATCTCTGTTGGGCAGTGGGGGCAGAAGGCATCATCTGCTSGCTCCTGATGGACGATTCGAGAATGTACCGGGGTAGCGCCGTACAGGAGGCGCCAGTGAGTGTCCCTCTCCCTYGCCGAAGCTCCTCCCCGCCTGAACCACTCCCAAAACTCCCCCTTCTCCTTCTCACTYRTCCCCACCGGCCACTTCCTCCCCAMCTCCTCATCAGGGTAGCGCGCAGCAGCAATAGAGCGACGAAGCTCCGYRACCGATGTTGGTCGGGAGAGCTCGAAGAAGGCGAAGGACCGCYGAGGAGGGAGTTGAGGTGGTGGGAGAGGGCGAGGAGGGTGGGCGGTCTGAGGAAGCTCCCTCTTAATGAGAGGAGAGCGAGAGACCGCCGGCATCCACTCGAGYGGGCCAGTCAAGYGGAGGCYGAGAGGGGGAGGAGTGAGAAGCTGCTCCTCCCCCCCTYGTYTGAGTCGACGGCTGTAGAGCGCGGTGATGGTGGTGGAGYGGGCAAGGATGGTGCAGACAGAGGGGTYGAGAGGAGTAGGGTGGAGTTGAGGAAGAGTTGGTGGGAGGAGGAGGAGGTGCGAAAGGCGGAGGCGGGTGAGGTCGAGCTGAGGAGGGAACTGTYGAACGGTCTGTAGGACAAAGCGCCAGCGCACACTCTTCACACTCAACAGAGACGTAGTGAGAAGCAACCACACCTTGGTAACACCCCCCCTGCCAAACTCCCGCTCAAAACTCGCCATCGCCAGCTCCCTCCACATCGGCGCTGAGCCCCCAGCAATCACATCCCACAACCGAATTGCCCCCGCCGGCCGCAACATCCTGCACTGAGATCGAACCTAACCCTCCCTTCTTCTTCGGTAAGTACCCCGCCTCGTTCCGCACCGCATGGTACGGTCCGCCCCACACGAAGTCGAGAACCGCTYGGTCGACGGCGATGGCGAAGGAGGGAGGAGGAGGGAGGAAGGAGAGGAGATGGAGGATGAGGGAGATGATGTAGGTGTTGGCGTAGTGAGCGCRAGAGGAGGGAGAGAGGGGGCGAGCGTTGGCGGCGGCAATGGAGCGGTGGATGAGGGAGAGAGCGTTGGAGTAAGYGAGCGAGGCGTCGCCATCGCGCGAGAAGGGGAAGCCGACCCAAGTCAGGCCTTCTCCCTCCTCGAGCATGCGCACCAACGAAGCGAGGTGATGTGCACCCCAATCCGAACCGAGAGGGAGCGCCTCGGTCTTGGAAGCGTTGAACTCACCGTTCGTGGCCAACCTCCAGTGAGCTGAGAGAGCGACAAGCGGCGAGAGAGCCTCCGCAGATTTGATGCATGACAGTACATCATCTGCGAAGGCAAGAACAGCGAGGATCTTGGAGCGAGGGAGAGGTGGAACGGTACTCAACTGCAGACAGATCCGATAGGTCTTCGGTCAGCTGTGCACTATTTACTCCGACGCTAAACTCAGCCCCCATTGCCACTTCCCCTAACTTACTTGAGGCCGCCAGACGGGCACTCCTCGGGCCTTGCCCCCCCCTCCCTGCCTCCACGCCAGGGCCCTCCAAGGATATACACTGCCTTTCTTATATTGCAACTGCCCTGCCCTCTGACTACATCCTGTTAGGCATGTTTGTAATGCCCCTCAACCCTTTCCATTCCGTATCCCGCCAATTCTCAGAGGAACTCCAAGAGTCACTGCGGGCAAGGGGTGAATTTCCGCCGTGGAACTGGCGGTGGAGAGCGAGGATTCCACAGCTCTGTGGAAACTGTGGTAGGTTTTTGGTGAGAGAGCATTTCCGCCGGTGGAAAAGGCGAGAGAAACGGGCCAGCAACTTAGGACTCGCTCACTGCTTTCTCCCTCCTCTCTCCCTTGTCCCTTCACCTGCTCGGCAAGCTTCTTGCTCACTCAACTACAGGCTCTCATTGCTCTCTCTGTCTCTGTCTTTCACTCGGTCTACTGTACAGCCTCAGACGTGAGCTACAGCTCCGTCTCTCAACGCCACTCTCGCCTCTCTCCCTTCCTCTGCAGCGCTCTCTCTCTCTTCTGTCAACCATTGCGTGGAGGTAAGGGTAGGTAGGTGAAGAGAGCAAAGGGAAAGGTACAGGGGAGAAGGGGAGGAGAGCAAAAGGGGAAGGAGGGAAGGGGTTCGGCGTTCGGGAAAGGGTGTATGGCTCACCACAAGAGCACTAAGGGGGCACTGCAAGACTTCTGTTCTCTCGAGGTTGGCTGTGTAGGTGAGTACGAGAGATGTAAAGACTTAAACTGCAGGTGTGGTAAGGAAGCAGAGAGGCAAACTACGAAGGACGGCTTTTATACTCGTTGTCTAGGCGCTGTAGGGTCTAGCCAAAAGGGGATGTAGTGTGATAAACCTGTATGCGTGCTCAACTGGTATCCCCGACACATCCTATGCCCAAAGAAGCCCAAAACCAGAGTCCATGCTTGGCTCCTCCTGCCTCATTGAGCCCTAACTCCCTCAGCTGACCTCGCTCTCCTTCCTAACTCGCCCATATTACTCTCCATGATACTCGGCGTCGATCCTGTGCTCCCTACTAGCGCTCCCGTCGATGCTTGGCGACCAAGTCCGGCGAGCTCCTCACTCGATGAGCTCGAGAGTAGGCCAGGCGCGGCCACGGCGGTCGAGTGAGTAAGGGAGGGAGGTGATGGCGCGGCAGGTAGGGTAAGGCGATCCTCGAGAAGGGATGCGAGCGCGGGGGTGTGAGGAGGAGAGGCGAGGAGGAGGAGTGAGAGGGCGAGGGCGAGGAGAGTTGGAGAGGTTGCGGAAGAGAGGGAGCTTTGAAGTAGAGGCGACAGGGGAGGGAGTGGGAGATGGACTGTAGTCATGCAAGACCTCGATGGCCTTGACTTTGTCGAGGATGGTGGCGTTGATCGACTCGGAGCTGGGCTCGGCGATGACCTCGACGAGGGTTGAGGCGGGCGAACTCCACTCAATACGACAAGGACGAGGGACGAGAGTGGGAGTGTCTTGCTGCTGTTGCTGGGCGAGTGTGCTAGTGATCATGTCGATGATGGGGTTGTCGGCGGAGGGCGTAGAATCGGCGAGCACAGCGGGGGAAGAGACGGTAGACAAGTTGTTGGATCCGAAGATGTCCGAGAAGGTAGGGTAGGTGATGGGAGGGGATAGAGCTCACGCTCGTACACCTGCTCCTGCTCCTGCTCGTCTTCCCTCCCGGCCACAATTGACACCTCAGCAGCTTCACATGAGTGAAGAATAAGATGCTGACTGTACCCCACTGCTTTCCTACAGACTCAGCAAGCACCTGGTAGCCTACAACTTGCTGGATACGACTCAGCCTTCCTCTGAGTCCTCGCTTCGTTCCTTCTCCCTCCCTTCTTCGCTCAGTGGCGGTCTCAGCAGGCCTTCTCAGTGAGTGTCTATCTACCTGCTAGTGGTGATAGGACATTCTGGGGTCGGGAGAGACGCTGCGAGCCGGATGAAGAGCCGGCGATCCGTGAAGCCATCACCGGGGGTCGAGAAGGGCACAAGGGACGCTGTAAGCTGCGCAGGAGAGACCTGTGTTACAAGGGAGCTGTTGCATTGAGTGGTACATCTTCTTCTTCATTACTCAACACGCGAGAGAGGAGAGAGAAGTGAGCAAGCAGCGCCCAGAGAGGACCCCGTGGAAACGCTCGCTCTCGGCGAATCCACCGCCGGTGGAAACGCGAGCCTTTCAAATCCACGGTGTTTCCCTCGAAAAACGTGCCAGTTTCTACAGCGTGCAACTACCAAAGGAAACACTCATTTCCACCACAATGTCCACCGTAGAAACTTCCCCCTGGCCCGCAGTGAGTCTCTGCTGGAGCACCAGCTACAGGGAGTTCCAATACTTGGGCCACACATGCTTGCTTACTTGCATATGTAGTTACTGACCCTCAAGGTGCAGTTCTTACAAAAATGTACATTTATCCAAAGAACGCGGTCCTCAGAGCAAAAGCATGGAGCTGATGGAATTACATCCAGGCCTGTTGAGAGACGGCCTTGGTCATGCTTGACAAGCCAAGCTCGCGCCAACAGGTGTTGAGCTATCTTGACATATCATACATGCTGTACCTTACTGGGCTCATCCCAAGAGAAGGAGGGGTTGAGATCCGGAGCCTCAAATTCTCAATTTTCCGGGAGCAGGCAATTGCTGAGGATCCTTGAAGAGCTCGACAAGCTCAGCTCAAGTCTTAAGGCAAGTTTGAAGTCCGTATGGCCTCAGGGCCAAAATGTAGCAGAGGCGTCTTCGAGCAGGACGAGGCAGACAAGAGTTGTGGTGAGTTTTGCCATGATCTTGGCAAGAGTCTGGTATACTATAAAAGGGAGCATTTCACTATCTCCCTCCTACTTCCTGCTGGAATCCTGTGTGAGTCCCAACAAGCATGCGGACGAGCACAAGTGAGCCTCGGGAAGGAAAAGTGACAGCACTAGGCTAGGCAGGAGTGCTAAAGGAAAGAAGAGAAAGTTTGTCACCAATGGGAGAGTGTTGATGGCAATGGCAATGTATGTTGACTGAGTTGGTGGAGAGATGTGGCTGAAAGGCTTGAGGCCAAGGGAGCAACTCTTGCCACTGAGCACAACCTCCTCTGCAAGCAAGACCTGCAATATCAGCAAGGTGTACCTTCATGGCAAGCACCCCAAGACCAACCTCTACCTCCCTGTCCCTGAGGCCTTCATCAAGATGATGTCCAGGCTCAAGGATTACATCTTTCACCTCAAGAAGGTGCTCAGCGCTCTAAGGTCTGACAAGGCGGACCCCAAACCAGTGCTGACAAAACATTCCATGCATGATGGCCCGTCCAAAAGGTTCGGCCTGCCGGTCTATATCGCACGCCGGACAGGGCAAAAAGGATTTAACCGCCAAGCGCGCCAAAAAAAATTCTTCCCGTCCGGGAATTGAACCCGGGTCACACGCGTGACAGGCGTGTATACTGGCCACTATACGAACGAGAAGGCCAAAATTGGACGATGGTGTCTTCACTGGAGCTGGTTTATATATAGTCTGTGCTTCTGGGAGCCAACATCGAGTGCGGCACTAAGGGCCAGCAATATCCAACCTCGGTAAGGTGCGGAGAGCTGGAGCGTACACAGCGCGAGCCGGTGGCCAAAGGGTGCCCACCTGCCCCAAGAAGAAGAGTTGCTGCGTCAGAAACGCAACGAAAAAAAAAAAAACAGAACAAACAGGCTAAGGGTGGCACCAAGGCCTACAGGCTTCCTGCACACCCTTAATTGCGCCGACCAGCAAAAAGCTAAACGCAAGGCCCGAACCCGGGATTGAACCGGGGACCTCGCCCATGTAGAGAATAAAACCCTAAGGGCGAATCATGCCACTAGACCATCCGGGCTTGGAAGGGTTTTTTTTTCTGTAGGTTAAAAAATTGGCAGAGTCACTACGGCAAACTACCAGAACTCGGCCTGTACGAAACGGCTCATAAGCCGAAAGCCACCGAAGAGGCAAGCTCGGATCCAGCCGACGAGGTAGTAATAACCCTCGCCCAACTAGGGACCAAATATCGTGATGGGAAGAGGAGCGACGAGGGAGGCGAAGAGCTAGCAAGGGGGGAGAAGACACAACATACGGGGGGGGGGGGGGGGGGGGGGGGGGGGGGGGGGGTGGAGTATCACCAAGAATCCATCTGCACCTGAAGTCAATGCTGCACCATTGCAGCCGTAGCCTCCGCCACAAGACCATGTCCATTAAGCGTCCTCCATCGAGCGAGGTGAAGTTCTTGGAAGGCGACGCCGAAGAAGGAGAGAAGGCGCCGCCGATGAGGCTTGTCGAGGGAGGAGCGAAGAGAGGGGAGGCCGAGGACGAGCTGTAGGTCGGGTTGGAGGTGGAGGGAGGGTGAGAGAGGAGAGGGAAGGAGGTTGTCGAAGAAGGAGGAGAGGAGAGTCCAGTAGCGACGAGACTCGGTGCATCCGAAGTAGTAGTGTTGAATGTTCTCGATGACGGATCCTTGACTGCAGTGAGGGCAGGTCGGTGCATCAGCTCAATTCTGACAAAAGAGGCGCTGTCTCACCGGGGTAGCGCCGTAGACGAGCCTCCAATGAGTATCCTTCTCCCTTGCCCCAGGGTCTCCACTCCTCAACCACTTCCAGAAACCCTCAACCTCCTTCTCACTAAGCCCCTGAAGCCAGAACTGTCCGCTGCAAGACGACGAGTGACGATGCTCGGCGACCTTCTGCCAAAGATCGGCCGCCGAGAATGGTCGGGGGAGGTTGTAGAAGGTGAAGGTGGTGCGTCGTGGTAGAGTGGGAGTCAAAAGAGACGTAGGAGGGTTGGAGGTGGTGGGGAGAAGGCGGGCGAGGTGAGGATTCTTGCTCGCGGCGGAGGTGAAGGAGTGGAGGGCGCGGGACTGGGCGAAGGTGGGAGGAGGGGTGAGGAGGAGGGCGGGAGAGGAGGGGGTAGTGCGTCGAAGGTAGAGTCGGAAGATGGAGGTGAAGGAGGAGAGGAAGGGAGGTGCGGTGGTGAAGAGGCTGGGTGAGGTGGGAGGGAGGAGGAGGAGCTCGGTCGTCCGAAGTTGTTCGAGGCGGAGGAGGGGTGGGTGTCTCTGTGTAGCGCGGAAGACAGTTATCCAGTGCTCGTCGGAGAAGGGGAGGTGAGAGGTAGTGAGAAAAGACCACACCTTGGTAGCGGCATTGGGCGAGCCCGACGACCGCTGAAGGCTCGAGAGGGCGAGAAGGCGCCATGATGGTGAGGATCCTCCGGTGACGGCGTCGAAGATCTTGAGAGCAGTCGTTGTGGCGATATCCGAGGGAAGGATGAGGCCGAGACCGCCTTGGCGAGTTGGGAGCGAGAGGACAGAGTCCGAAACGAAGTGGTAGGCTCCTCCTCGGACGAAGGTGCGAAGGGCGGTGTCGGCTGAGAGGGTGAACCATGTTGGTGGTGTGTCAAAGGCGAGGAGGTGGTGGAGGCGCGAGACTAGGTAAGTGTTAGCGAAGCGCGCCGCTGCCGAAGGGGACAGACGGAGGAGCGCAGCGGCACCGATGGCATTCTTGAGGCGGGTGAGGGCGGTCGAATAGGCGAGGTTGGTGAAGCGGTCGAGGGCGATGGGGTAGCCGGCGAAGATGATGGGGTCATCCGGGTTGCGAGTTGAGATGGAGGCGGCGCCGGGCGATGTGAGCCAGTTGGGTCCAATGGCGGCAGCCTCGGTCTTATCGTGGTTGAACTCTCCGTTAGTGGCCGGCTTCCAGTCATCCCCAAGGTGGCGGACGAGCTCGAGTTAGCCTGCTGAAGCGACAGCGAGGAGCACATTGTCAGCAAACGCGAAGTGAGTTAGGATCTTGGAGCGGGGGAGAGGACTCAGATGTGTGAGCTGTAGCGCAATGTTCCTGATGACGAGAGCGTCGAGGAAGGGTTGGAAGACGATGTTGAAGACGGGGCAGGAAGCTGGGTCGCCTTGGCCAAGACCGATGAGGAGCTGGATGGGGTTGGTGAGGAAGCTGTTGATGTTGTAGGAGGCGATGAGGCGAGTCGAGTCGTAGATGGTGGTGAGGAGGTCGAGGAACCGAGGAGGAAAGTCAAAGGCGGAGAAGGTGCGCTGGATCCAGGAGTGGTCGACCAAGTCGTAGGCTGAGCGTTGGTCGAGCGAGACGAGCGCAGCTGTTGGGAGCAAACAAGCAGCAATCTCCTCAACAAGAAGCGTGGCGTACAGCCCGAGATCAGAGGCATGCTTACGAGGCATGAACCCGTGTTGAGCTTGAGGGAGGATGAGGCCGATGACGGTGTTGAGGCGGGCGACAATAATCTTGGCGAGGAGCTTGTAGTCGGTTTCTCGGAGGGTGATGGGTCGGTAGTGGTTGAGGTTGGAGCGGTCGGCGTTGGGCTTGTTGTGCTTGAAGAGTAGTCGGACGGTCGCGGAGGCCATGGAGGGGGAGAGGGACTTGCGGTTCCAGACGTTGTTGAAGGTGGCTGCGAGAACAGGGGCAAAGAGGTGCGCCTCAGCTTTGTACATCTCGTAGGGGATACCCGACGGTCCAGGGCTATGGCCCTCGTCAGCAGAGTCGATAGCGAAAAGGACTTCCCGAGCTGTGAACGGCGCCGAGAGGGCGTCCCATTTTGAGCGAGGAAGGCGACGGGCAAGGCGGGGGTCTTGAGGTGTAGGTGGGTGGTCAAGGTGGTGGAGGAGGTCGTCTTCAGCGGTCCGTTGGCGTGCTGGGTCGATGGGGGTGGGGGTGTAATGTCGTTGGAAGTGGGAGTGAGTGAGGGTGAGGGCGGTGGTGAGGTCGGTAGTGGGAGGGAGGGAGAGGTTGGGGTGTCGGATGGAGGAGAAGGTGTCGGTCTTGAGGCGAGTCTTGATCTTGATGGCGGCGGCAGTGGCTGTTTCGTTGGCGGAGTCGAGGTCGGGGATGTGGGCGCGGGTGTTGAGCTGGCGGGTGTTGGTGATGGCGAGGTGTTGTAGTCGAGCGGTGGCGAGAATCCATTGGGAGTGATCTGTAGCTGAGAGGGGAAGGGGAAGGGATTCGAGGAGCATCAGCGAGGTCGAGAGGGAGCGCTGCTCGGCGAGTCGCTCCAAGTGCAGCTTGCGCAATAGAGTCCTAGCGAAATGAACAAGCTTCCCTGTCTCCTCCTCCCAGCGATCTGCAGCGCCGTTGTTGATGCCTACTCGGAGGATAGCCCGGCCGAGCTCTTGTCGAAAGTCGTCCGTAGCGAAGGTGAGGGGGTTGAGGCGGTGTTGGAGGGCTGAGGTTGTTGGTAGGGTGTTGGTGGTGTCGGTGGGTGTGTGAGAGAAGGCGAGGGTGATGATGATGGGTCGGTGGTCGGAGGTGGGAGCGTCGAAGAGAGTGTTGGCGGAGAGGAGGGAGCGGCGGCTGTTGGTGAGATCAGAAGGTAGTCAATGCGAGACCACGATATGACCTCCCTCCTCGCGTTCTTGTGAGGGTGGGTGAAGTGAGACTTAGCAGGGTGAGCCTGCCGGATCGCATTGACGAAGGGGAAGCGAGCCGAGCCGAGAGCGTTGACGAGGGCGGGCCAGTGGATGACGGGGTGGACTTGGTTCTTGCGGTCGGCGTTGAGGTCGGGGCAGTCGTTGAGGTCTCCTCCAAGGATCTTGAGCGAGTTAGGAGGGGCTGGAGGGATGGTGAAGGTGGTGAAGAAGGCGAGGCGGGCTTGGGCGTTGACTGGAAGCCCACGCTCCGCTGGCAATTCTATAGTACACTACCTTCATTGCGTGTTTTGGGTTGGCACCCTTCGTCACCCCTTCTGGTTTATCTTCCAGGCCGGTCATCCAGACTCATCTTGCCTGCACAACCCGTTGGGCCGTTCAATGTCTAGTGAAATAGCCCATCCTTTCTTGGCAGGAACCAGCCTCAGTCTCCCAGCTTCCCTTTGAGCGCCCTCAGAGCCTCTCCTAGCCTAGATTCCTAGAGAATGTTATCTCTGAGTACCCGTAACAGTACCGGTTGCCAGGCACTGATTTTGGCCTACTGGTACCGGCTGCCTATTACAGCTGCAGTTACCACTGGGTGAGCTCTCAGAACACCTCCTGCAATGCTTGGCAGAGATATGAACGAGAGGTGCTAGAGGGTAGATGAGGCCATTATAGCTAGAGTGGGTGCTGTAAAAATGTATAGGCCAAATTCTGAGGCCGTAGCACTACAGGAAGGACTTCTGCACTCTCAATTCCCCCTTGGCATGAAAGGAGCACGGGTCTTCTAGTGCTCCTCACTGGGACCGCAAGATAACAGGACTGTAGTGTGTATAACAAGCTAAAGAGAAAGGGATCTACGCTCAAATGCCCATACAGCTCTGTGTCCGAAGTGGAGAGAAGTGTCCCAAGGCAAGGCGCCGCGCCTTGCAAGTTGCACTTAGAGGAGGTAGAGGAACCTTGTTGACTTTTCAACGCGGGGAGAGGAGGAGGGAGTAGGAGTGAAGTTGAGAGGAGCGGGAGATGAGAGAACGGAAGGGGAGGTTTCGGCGAAGTGAGGAGAAGCGGGAATTGAGCTGACGACTAGGAGCTCGCGGGAGGATTAGAAGCACAAAAATATTGGTAAATTAGCTTGCAGGATCGTGAAGAACAAGAGAGGACGAGAGAAACGGCCTATAAGAAGATTCTACAACAACCCTCAAACTCCCGCCCCAAAAGCTCTCTACCGTCCTAGATCCCTCAGCTACTCGTCTCCACCCCTTTTCTTTACCCTCCTTTTTCTCTAAGACCCCCCTCACTCCGCCTTTTATCCCTCCTTGGTGCTGACCTTCCTTGATCCTTCCTTGATCCTGTCCCTCCCCGAGCCCTTCTCCACCCCCGCCTCGCCCCCACTCCCCTTGTTCCTCACTCACTCAGCCCCCTAGACTCCCTGCTCCTCAACTCAGCCTCCACCAATGCCTCCATGCCGGCAGGAAGAGGGTCCGCTGACCTCGCAGCTCGGCAATTGCTCCACAGTCAATTCCCATCCCCTGTTGTCCTCATATAGGTCACTGCAGTTGATCAGGGTCCTCCTGGCTTTGGTTGACTTGTGACACTTGCAAAGAGTGTGAGTCAAAGTTGATCGGCGAGCGCAACGAAGGCCAAGCGAGCGGCAATGAGACGGCAGGCGAGTAATCAAGAATGGCCATTGGCGGGGCAACAAGAAGGGGGAGGTCCATCCGAAGTGCGAGGGCGGAAGGGGCTCGAAAGGCGATTGGGGGTGTTGGCAGGAGGCTGAACAAAGGAATGGCACTCGGTGATGGCGTTGGGCCGTCCTTGAGGACTGAAGTAGGCGTATCAACAACGGTGGTGTTGACGAGGTGGGTGACGTGATGGTGAGCTTGCAAGGCAAAGGTGTGGGGCGCCACCTCGACATTGCTAGGAGCCTCGGCAACGTGCTCGGTGTTGGTGTTTGAGTTGATGGAGAGTGAAGCAGCGAGAAAGGGGGTTGATGTAGGGATGACAATGTGCATGGTGCTGTCAGATGTAGCATGAGCAACCGATCCCTCTCCAACAGCAGGGCTGATGTTCGACTCAGTGATGAGCGAGTCAGCCAGCGATGGGAGTGGTGATGGGCGAAGAGGCGGGCATGGGAGCAGGCCTCGTTGTGTTGTTGGTCTCTGCAGTGGCAGCATAGCAATGGGCAGCATGAGGTCCTCCTCCTCTGGCTTGTCAATGAGGGCGTTGAAGGCAAAGGTCGGCAAAGTTGGCGTAAAGACAGGCGACGATGCCTGACCCAGCACACCACCCGCCTTCCCTTGATGTCAACGACAAAGGACTTAACACCTGGACCTGTAGGCATGTGATGTTTCCTACAAGTTCTGCATGCTCCGCTGCACTTCTTCAGTTGACTCATTGTGTAGCCTATTTGAAATGGATCGGCAGCAGTGCTCACCTTAACTGCTACTTCCCTTCTCGGTCTGTGCAAGCGCTAGGAATGTTAAGGAGGGGCATTACAAAAATGCCTGACCTAGCAGGATGTAGTCCGAGGGCAGGGCAGTTGCAATACAAGAAAGGCAGTGTATATCCTTGGAGGGCCCCGGCGTGGAGGCAGGGAGGGGGGGGCAAGGCCCGAGGAGTGCCCGTCTGGCGGCCTCAAGTAAGTTAGGGGAAGTGGCAATGGGGGCTGGGTTTAGCGTCGGAGTATATAGTGCACAGCTGACCGAAGACCTATCGGATCTGTCTGCAGTTGAGTACCGTTCCACCTCTCCCTCGCTCCAAGATCCTCGCTGTTCTCGCCTTCGCAGATGATGTACTGGCATGCATCAAATCTGCGGAGGCTCTCTCGCCGCTTGTCGCTCTCTCAGCTCACTGGAGGTGGGCCACGAACGGTGAGTTCAACACTTCCAAGACCGAGGCGCTCCCTCTCGGTTCGGATTGGGGTGCACATCACCTCGCTTCGTTGGTGCGCATGCTCGAGGAGGGAGAAGGCCTGACTTGGGTCGGCTTCCCCTTCTCGCGCGATGGCGACGCCTCGCTCRCTTACTCCAACGCTCTCTCCCTCATCCACCGCTCCATTGCCGCCGCCAACGCTCGCCCCCTCTCTCCCTCCTCTYGCGCTCACTACGCCAACACCTACATCATCTCCCTCATCCTCCATCTCCTCTCCTTCCTCCCTCCTCCTCCCTCCTTCGCCATCGCCGTCGACCRAGCGGTTCTCGACTTCGTGTGGGGCGGACCGTACCATGCGGTGCGGAASGAGGCGGGGTACTTACCGAAGAAGAAGGGAGGGTTAGGTTCGATCTCAGTGCAGGATGTTGCGGCCGGCGGGGGCAATTCGGTTGTGGGATGTGATTGCTGGGGGCTCRGCGCCGATGTGGAGGGAGCTGGCGATGGCGAGTTTTGAGCGGGAGTTTGGCAGGGGGGGTGTTACCAAGGTGTGGTTGCTTCTCACTACGTCTCTGTTGAGTGTGAAGAGTGTGCGCTGGCGCTTTGTCCTACAGACCGTTCRACAGTTCCCTCCTCAGCTCGACCTCACCCGCCTCCGCCTTTCGCACCTCCTCCTCCTCCCACCAACTCTTCCTCAACTCCACCCTACTCCTCTCGACCCCTCTGTCTGCACCATCCTTGCCCACTCCACCACCATCACCGCGCTCTACAGCCGTCGACTCARACRAGGGGGGGAGGAGCAGCTTCTCACTCCTCCCCCTCTCRGCCTCCRCTTGACTGGCCCRCTCGAGTGGATGCCGGCGGTCTCTCGCTCTCCTCTCATTAAGAGGGAGCTTCCTCAGACCGCCCACCCTCCTCGCCCTCTCCCACCACCTCAACTCCCTCCTCGGCGGTCCTTCGCCTTCTTCGAGCTCTCCCGACCAACATCGGTCACGGAGCTTCGTCGCTCTATTGCTGCTGCGCGCTACCCTGATGAGGAGTTGGGGAGGAAGTGGCCGGTGGGGATGAGTGAGAAGGAGAAGGGGGAGTTTTGGGAGTGGTTCAGGCGGGGAGGAGCTTCGGCGAGGGAGAGGGACACTCACTGGCGCCTCCTGTACGGCGCTACCCCGGTACATTCTCGAATCGTCCATCAGGAGCSAGCAGATGATGCCTTCTGCCCCCACTGCCCAACAGAGATCATCRAGACRGTYGAGCACTACTTCTTCGGCTGCGAGTGGTCGGCCTCGCTCTGGACCTCCCTCAACGCCGTCTTTGCCCGCCTCTTCCTCGTCCCTCCTCCCTCCCTCGAGCTCACCCCCTCCGACATCACCCTCGGCCTCCCCACCCTCCGCTCCTCCCTCCCCAAGACCAACCAACGCGCCCTTCGCCTCTTTGTCGCTGTCTCGCTCCAATCTCTCCACGACGCTCGCTGGGCTGCGCGGGATGGCTCTCGCATTCGCGACGCTACCAAGCTCGCCGCTTTCGTCGAGGAGAGGATCATGGCTCGACTGGAGGACAGGGATTAGGTCGGGATGAGGCTGCTCGGCGCTGTTGAGCCGAGCGGAGGGTCTCGTCTTTCGATCCAAGGCGCTCCTCCTCCTTCCCTCTCCACTCTCTCACTCTCCACCCTCCTCTCTCCCACTTCCACCTCACCATCCTCCCTCAGCTCTCTTCCCCTCCCACTCCTCCCTCCTCGACTCGACTCTCCCCTCGTCAACGCGCGGCGGCGCGTCGCCTTTCGACTTCGACTCGACTTCACCACTTCCACTCCTCGGGACGGTACTGCGATGCGATTGAGCTTCAGGTTTGGAGTTGGTCGCCCGCAAACGGTGCGCGGTTGGCGCTAGCGGGGCTTATGAGCCCGCTGTTCTCGGTTTTCCATTTTTCCTATTCCCCTACATGTTTCGTGGCAATTACAAATGCAATTACAGATGATAATTGCAAATTCTGATCGATACAGAAAAACCAACTTCGGATCTATAGTGTAGCGGTTATCATCCAGGTTTTCCATACCTGGGACGGGGGTTCGACTCTCCCTGGATTCATTTTTTGTGGAGCATCACCGGAGCAGTCTGTCTTGTGCTCGCATTTCTTTTACTCATCCTGGCGCTCACATTCTTGATGCATCCTCTTTTTTGCACTTTGAGGGGAGTAGACATGCTCTTGCATTCCAGTACACCCTGCAAGCCTCTGTACACAACAGGGTCTGGGAGCCGCTACGCGTGCCATCCTATCTTCCCCTCCGCACAGCTGGGCCCGGTTTCGGATCAAGTGAGGTTATGCAAGGCAACCAAGGTGCACATGTGTGGCACTCGCTGCAGCAAGTGCTCACGGTGAAGAGTTCACTGTCCCACTCCACTTGCAGATGCTGCACACTTCATTAGAGCCAGAGCTGAGCGCAGACGGAAAAAGCCCGAGCTCGGCGCATCAATGCTCAGTTAGCCCTCAGGCTTGGCTCCGGCTTCAACCAAAGTCATCTACGGTCTCAGCTGAAGTAATCAAGGAAGACACAACTGAGTAAAAAGGCAAGCCTGCACCGCAAGTGCAGGCTTTGAGCAACTACATCCACCACCTCAACTTGTGGATCACTCACCACGACAGTCACAACTCCTACCTCACAACCGGAAAGGCTGCGTCTTGGCTGACCTTCACCCTCAACTCGGGGCGCTCTCCTCAATTCTAGCAAAGCTCTAATACATAGCAGTGATACATACCTACTCACCTGTTGTGGTCCTCAGTTCTAGCGAAGCTGAAGAAGAGAGACAGTCCCTGCTCAGTGCACGTCTGACTTGACCGCGCCCGAGTGAATGGGGTCCACCTCCACCGCACTCCCTGCCACCAGGAGTCGCATACTCCAAAACCTAAAGACTGTTCCCCCCTATCCCTACTCTCCCTGAGCTCCCACACGAAGAGCAAGTCCCTTGAGACTTGAGCTGAGCCACCTAAAGGCTAAGTCTGACCAGCGGAGGAAAGGCGAGCGAGAGGCGATGGAGGATGATGCTGTCAAGGTAGTTGAGGTAGAGGCAATGGCAGATGTAGTAGTTGACGGAACCGAGGATAGATGATGATAATGAAGACCAACTTGAGCAAGGAGGATACTGAGACAAGTGGGAAGCGAAGGCGAAGCGAGTGGTAGGCGAAGGGAAGATGTGCTCAAATAGGTACAGCCGCTTGCGAAATGAATTGCCCCTCAGTGTTTTTTTAGGCAAATCTCGAGCTGGGAGCTTTTCTTGCTTCTGTAGCGCAACAGGGCTTTGTGAGGCCTTGTAGCGAGCTGTAGTAGGGTAATATAAGCTTCTGCAGCCATCCCGCGCCTCCCCGTCCGCTGCGAAGGACTTGGGCAAAACGGAGCGGCCGCTGCCCCTTCGCGCGTCTGGTGCAGCTCAGCTCTCCCTCCTCCAACTTGCTCGTCTCACTCACTCGCTTCACCTCGCCAGCTTGCTAGGAAGGAAACCTACTACTAGTAATCGACTACATCTCTCTTGCAACCAACCACCAAAGCTCCCTCATCGCTACAGCTCAGCCAGCGCACGCTCCCCTCGCCCGCCATGCCGCCTCAACGTCCTGCAGCTAATCACACTTCCAGCGATGACGAGGACTCAAGCAACAAAGTAGAGATCATCAACGGCGACCCTCGCAGCAACACAGGATACTCGGAACTGCACCACAATGGCAATGGGAGCAGCGACATGTCGAGTGACAAGTTGGACGACGAGGATGGAGCGCCCTCGCCAGGCCAGATGCCCGCCAAACAACCTCGTACTTCCTCTGCTAAGGCTGCTGCTCTTCAGGACGAGGAAGAGGCCAAGCTTGAAGCCAAGCGTTGCAAGGTTAACTCGAAGCTCGCCAAGAGGGGCAAAAAGAAGCAGATCAAGGTGGCTACAGCAGCAGGCCGTCACCCTAGCACTTCTACCGCCGCCGCCGCCGCCGCCTCCATCTCCGACCAAAACGATGTACTTATATTAGCTTGACAAGCCTCAGACTGAGCTCCTAGTTGCATACTGCACTACACAAACTCACCTAGGTTGAGAAGCTTCAGACTGAGCTGAGGACAACCTAGGGAGCGCCCGCCCCTGGGACTTTGAGTCCCGCTCTGCCTAAGTCCCCGATAGGGGTCTCATTCCCAAACTCCCCCAAACTCCACCAAACTTCTCCCAGTGATCCCCTGGTGACCGATGATCTGGACGTCCAGGAGAGGTCGAGGAAGCAAAGGTCGAGGAGGGCGAGAGCCCGACGCCGAGGAAGGCTGGGACCGAGGAGGCGGACGATGGCCGAAATGTTGTAGTGGTACATGAGGTCGAGGTAGACAATGAGGGTAGATGATGAGGTACATGATGATGTGGTACATGACGATGGCGGAGGTCTAGAGCTCCTGTTTGATACCCCCCCCGTAATCCCACTTGGGGATTGACRATGCCGAGCGAGGTTCGGTGATGCTCGAAGGCGGGGCGAGCGAGGGGCTTGGTGAAAGCGTCGGCGACCTGGTCCTGCGTGCTGATGTACTCGATGGCGATGACCTTGTCTCGAACTGCCTCGTGAATCCAGAGGTCCTCGATCTCCATGTGCTTCGGCCTCGTGCTGTTCTTGGCGTTGCAAGTGTTGCTAAGGCTGCAGGAGACTCTCTCAGATGAAGTTCTGATGCAGCAGAAAGAGAGACTACAAATGCTCACCTGCAGGAGACTCTCTCAGATGAAGTTAGAGAGAAACCTCCTGCAGAGGCAGCCCGCCGCTCCTAAGTCCCACTCAGAGATAGGGGTCTTGAGCTGAGTGAGAGTAGGAGCCGGGGAAACCCAATACCACCATCCATGCCATGCATACCCATCCACCACTCCAGCCATGGGGCTGTCTCCCTCGAGACTAGCCCATCCGAGGGGAGTCGGTCACCGCCGACTCCCTGAAGCGCGCCGAACGGTCCAGCCGGTCGGCGTTCGATGCCTGAGCAGGGGAAGAGTTGTCCTGACGATAGGATGATGATGATAAAGAGGAAAGTCCATGCGAAGGAGGATGAGGAAGGCGAAGCGAGCGAAGGAAGTCCGAGTCATAGGAGGAGGAGGAGGGAGGTCGCTGAGCTGTAGCAAGGTAGCTACTGCTCGGATGGCGTAGTTGCGACACCCCCCCGCAGACCCATGACTGGGTCCGCGAGTCCCAGCGCCTTGCGATGACGGAGGAACTTGTCCTTGGTGAGGGGCTTGGTGAGGATGTCGGCGAGCTGAGACTTGGTGTTGATGTAGTTGACCTTGATGAGTCCCTCGGCGACCTGCTCCCTCACGAGATGCTTGTCGAGACGCGCGCTCCTCATCTTGCCGTGGTGCGTCGGGTCCTTTGCGACGACGATGGCGGCCGTGTTGTCGCACTGGATCTCGATGGCACTGTCAATGTCGACTCCCATCTTGTGCAGGAGGTTGCGCTCGTACATCGCTTCCCGCGCTGAGTGAGAGAGCAAGACGTACTCGGTCTCGCAGGTCAATGAGGTGACGCGCTTGAGCTGCTTGGACGACCAAGTGACGGCAGCGCTGGCGAGGTTGAAGACGAAGCCGTAGGTAGACCTGCCGTTGCTCTTGTTGTCTCCCCACAAAGCGTCGGCGAAGGCGTCCCAGCCGGCAATGGGCCTGCCCGTGCGCTTGTAGACGAGCCCGAAATTGAGAGTTCCGGGGAGGTAGCGGACGACGCGAAGGGCCATGACAAAGTGCTGCTCCGTTGGTCCAGCGTTGGCGCGAGCAAGGACGTTGACGGCGTAGGCGACATCTGCCCAAGTGGTGTTGCTGACGTACATGAGGGATCCGATGAGGCAAAGGTAGCGCTTCTTGAGCTCGGGAGACGCAGACGGGTCGATGGCCGGCATCTTGGCAAAAGCGCTGGGATCCATCGGAGTAGCTACTGGCCTGAGTGTCTGTCCCTTGAAGTGCGCGTCGATGAGGTTGCGGTTGTAGCGACCTTGCGAGAGGTGCAGTGAGCCGTCGGCAAGGTAGCGGAACTCCATGCCGAGCAGCATTGACGGTCGTCCCTTCTCCTTGGTGCCGTACTTGATGCAAAGGCCTCACTTCTGGCGGTCGATCTTGGCTTGACGGAGGGAGAGATGGAGCATGTCGTTGACGTAGACGCCGATGAAGTGGTAGAGGAGCTTGTTGCCGATGCGTTCTGTGAGGTAGAAGACGCACGGGTCCGAGACGGCAGACTTGTAGCCCATGCCCTTGAGGGTGATGCCGAGCTCCTCGTACCATGCGCGACCGGACTGGTGGAGACCGTACAAGGCCTTCTTGATGCGAAGGACCTTGCCCTCGAGCTCGGGGCGCTCAGCGACGATGACGGCAGGGATGGTCATGTAGATGTTGTCGCGGTCGAGCTTGCCATGGAGGTAGGCCTTGTCGATGTCCGTCTGCTCCATGAGGTATCCGTTCTCGACCGAGAAGGCAATGAGGGTGCAAAGCGAGGGGAACTTAGGACTGGCGAGAAGGTCTCGGCGAAGTCGAGTCCCTCGCGCTGACCGTCTCCCATGGCAACGAGGCGGACCTTGTTTTCCCTGAGCGTGCCGTCAACGTTGAACTTCTGGGAGAGGATGAGCTTGGAGTTGAGGATGGTAGCGCCCTCTGGGACGGCCGACCTTGGGACGGCGTCGAAGACGTTGTACTTGGTGTTGAGCTCGTCGTACTCCTTCAGCATGCCCATTGTCCAGCTTGGTCCGTCGACGCCCTCGAGAGCCCGCTTGATGTTCTTGGGGCAGGCGGAGGGGATGGAGAAGGTCTCGCCGTTGCCTGCGAAGACGTTGCCGAGACTGGCGATGAAGGCCTTGACCTCGTCGGGGTTGTTGGTGGCAGCGCTAGCGGGGATGCCGCCTCCGGCGCTTGCCCCCCCGCCAAAGTACAGCGGGTCTTCCGAGGATTCTTCGTCAAGGGGCTCGTCGACCTTGCTGTTGTCCTCGCTTGATGTCGCCGTAGAGCTGTCCTTGGGTTTCTGGACATCGTGGGAGTCGTTGGTCGCGCTCGGTTCAATGTCCTTGAAGATCGGGTTGAGGTCTCGAGGCGCCGAGGAAGCTCGGCTGCTCCTACTCGGCGAACGACTTGACTCGGAGGGCTCGCGTTCCGACAGCGAGGACGACGATGAGGATGATGACGTAGATGAACTCGAAGACGATGATGTGGACGACGACCAAGGAGATGACGACGAGGATGTGCTGCTCGACTCGTTGCTCGGCGAAGAGGAGGATGAAGGCGAGTCGATCAGCGGTAAGCCGTTGGATGACGATGCTGTAGCGCCAGGATGTACCGTAGGCGGAGAGGTCCTCGAGAGGGTTCCGTCTCCGCGTGGTGTGTCCTGCTTGTAGAACGGTCAAACAGACTCGTTGAAGACGACATCTTGAAGTTCGACGATGGCTCCGGGCGCTCGAGGTTTGAGCGAGAGATCCCAGAGACGGTAGGCGAAGCGGTCCGACGATTAGCCAAGGAAGAGATAACTCTTGGCCTTAGGATCGAGCTTCTTGCGGTTCTTGACGTGTTGAGACGGCTGACTACTACCTCATGATCGGCATCTACCATGAGTTCTACCACGAGATCATCACCATCATCTACCTCATCGTCTACCTCATCATGTACACCATCAGGACGTCTACCTCGAGTTCATCCCCCATCGGTTCGATTCCACTTCGGCGCGCCTTCAAGTGTCGGCCCTCTCTCCTCGACTTTCGCTCGTCCCTCTTGGCCAGGTACTCGCTCAAGAGGGTTTACTCCCACTGGGTATCATCTAGGAGGAGTATGGAGTGATTTGGTGGAAGTGAGGGAGGCGAGTCTTTGGGGGTTTAAGACCCGAGGCCGGGCGCTCACCTGGGTCTCTCTTCAGCTAGTCTGAAGCAGTCGACCTCAGGTGAGTTTGAGTAGTTGTAGCATGTCTGTAAGGAGCTAGTCTGAAGCAGTCGACCTCAGGCTTTCATATCTTCATCGCTGGAACGGCACCATCCCTTCGCTCGACCACCTTTGCACCTTCGGCTGCAAGGCCTACGTCAAGAAGGCTCGCAAGAAGCAGGGGCGCAAGCTCGACCCCATCACGATCGACTGCATGATGCTCGGCTACAACAAGTTGACCAAGATGTACCGTCTCTGGGACGTTTCGCTTCCGCCGAGCAAGGGCATTGTCAAGGCGAGGGACAAGGCATTGTCAAGGCGAGGGACGTCTACTTCAACGAGAAGTTCGTCTTCTCCTTCCGAGACTGCCTGGCGCCAACAACCCAGGGTAGATATGGCTACAGAGCCGGCTAGTGGGGTCGTATCCCCCTGCAGCACTGCTCTGCAGCTTCTCACCTCTCTCAAAGGCCTCTCGGCCGGACTGCCCCTCAGCAATGCTCAGCAAACCAGCTACCTCGCCTCGCTAGACCTCTGCACCAGCATGTTACTCGAAAGCAACCACTCAGCACCACCCAGCACCCCTCCCCACACCTACCACCCACTTCCCGCTCAGGAGGAGGCCTTCGTCTTCGCGCAAAACCTCGACCTCTTCGGCCTCCAAGGCCCTCCAGCACCTCAAGACCCGCAGAGGGAGCTCTTGCGGGCTGCTTCAGCCATTTTGCCACCCCCTACACCTTCCCCAGCCCCCAGGGCCCCTCAAACTTACGCTCGAGCCGCCGCTTCCCCTGGCCGAGGCGAGACGCGCACCGCTAAGTCCCCCCCAGCCAAACTTCCCTCCCCCCTCCTTGCTTCCCTCCCTCCCCAGATCATTCTGAAGGTGCAAAAGCTTGATGAAACTGATCCTCTCAGAGCACTCCCACCTGCTCAGCTCAGCGAGGTCGTGAGGAGAAGCCTCGGCGCGCTGCCTCTCGAGCTCGCGTTCGCTCGAGGCCTCTCTGAGAGCGGAGACATCATACTTCAATTCATCAGCAGTGAGCAGGCAGCTACAGCAAGGGACCAGGCATCTACATGGCTCCCTCTCCTCTCCCCCCTCCTCTCCCTCGCCACTCCCTACCGGCTCCACGCCATCCTCCTCCACCGCATCCCGACGGCGATCTCCATCCCTGAGAGGCAATGGCGGAGATCTCCAAGCAGTTTGGAGCGGTGAAAGAGCTCACCAGGCTTCCCAGCCGCCAACTCGGCGCAGCTGTAGGGTTGTTGAAGGTAGTGATGGAGAAGGCGGAGGATGCGAAGGGGTTGGCGATGGCGGAGGGAAGGTTCCTGTGGGGCAGAGGAGTGTCAGCAGAGCTTTGGGACGAGACGAAGGTGACGATGCAGTGTCTCAAGTGCGGCAGGTGGGGTCACAAGGTTGGGAAGTGCGGAGCGAGAGAGCCTACATGCCGCCGATGCCCCGAAGGGCACGAGACGAGCGCTTGCACTGCAGAGCGGGTCAAGTGTTGTAACTGCGGGGAGAACCCGGTTAGCTGGCATCGCAGCTGCGGAGCGCGAGGAAAGAACTCACCTACAGCGGCCCTTGCTGCTCACCCTCTCCCTCCCAGGCCGCAGACCTCGCGCCAGCAGCAGAAGCAGAACAGCCTACTCACCGGCAACCTCACWCTCCCSATCCGGTCTCACTCTCCYCCACCGCACCTCCCCACCGCGCAGAGTTACGTGATTCCAGCCCGTCGAGCGCCTAGTGCCGAGTACGAGAAGGGAGAGGGTCGAGGGTCGGAGTCGAGGACAGATGAAGAGGAGGAGGGAGAAGAAGGCGCAGCGGGGGAAGCGAAGGGTGGTGAGAATGTGGAGGAGCAAGGGAGAAGAAACGCGGTCAGCCCTGAGGACGAGCAGGAGGCGGCGGCAGGAGAACTCACGGTCGACTCGAGCTGGAACGCTCTGGTCGAGGCGGCGGAGGGGGAAGAGGAGGAGCTCGAGCTTCCGAGCTGGGCCGACGACTCTGTAGTGGAGGGAGGAGGTGAAGAAGAAGAGTGTCAGCTCGAGTCTAATGTCAGCGGAGAGCTGGAGGAGGAAGAGTCCGAAGACCCGCTCAACGTCCTCCCAGTGCATCTAACATCCACCCCAGCACGCCCTCAGTGCACCACCAAGTCCACTACTTCCTTCCCTACCCAACCCCATGCCTAATCTCCGCATCCTCTCGTACAACACAGCTCGCAGCCCCACCGTCCTCTCCGCCCTTCTCCACCGCGACTCCCTACACCTCCACTTCGACTTCCTCCTCCTACAGGAACCACCAGCAAAGCAACTTCACACTCACCCAGCCTGGACCATCCTCTCCCCCTCCATCGCCCTCTACACCGACTCTCGGCGCACCTGCCCTCGAGTCCTCATCTATGCTAATAAGCTCCTTGACCCTTCTTCCTACAACCAGATCCTCGTTCCGAATACGCAAGACGTCGTCGCGCTCGACGTTGTAACCGCCGGCGGCGCTGTTCGCGTCGCTAGCGTGTACAACGCACCGAGAACGACGCACGCCTTCGCTCCCCTCGCCTCGCTCTTCCCCCTCCCAGCAGGAGTCGATCTCGCCGCCGTTGTAGGCGACTTCAACCTCCACCATCCCTCATGGGAGCCGTCGCGCGAGGAAGGACCCAACGACGACGCTTGCGCCGCCGCCGAGTTCTTTCTCGAGCACGGCCTCCTCCACCTCCTCCCGCCCGACACGCACACTCGTGCGCCTGTGACTATGCCAGCTCCTGGCTTCATCGGCGCTGCACCTCAGCGCACCTACAGCTCGGCCATCGACCTCGTTCTTGGGAATGCGCTCGCCTCTCAGCAACTCATCGAGTGCCGAGTCGACGAGCGGTTTCAAGACGGGTCCGATCATGCCGCGCTGCGCCTCGTGCTCGACCTGACTCCGCAGGCGGCGGACTGCGAGCCTCGCCTTGACTACCGCAAGGTAGACGAGGGGAGGCTGCGCGCCGTCTACGAGTCCCTCGCCTCCGCACTCCAGCCTACGCGCTTGGACTCACCCAGTGCCATTGATGCGGAAGCTGAGCTTCTCACTCATCACATCCGACGCGCCATCGATCAGTCCGTCCCATTCAGTCGTCCGTCGGGCTTCTCAAAGGGCTGGTGGACGTCGAGAATCGCTGAGTTAGTCACGGCCGCTCCTCGAGGGCGCGGTGACGGACGTGCTGAGCTACATCGCGGAAAGTTGTCAGCTTCTGCCCGAAGGTCACTTCGGCGGTCGTCCTGGTCGTTCCGTCAACGACGCTCTCCTGTACGTAACGCACCTTGTGAAGGAGAGGTGGAGGAAGGGGGAGTTCGTGATGGCGGTCGCTCTCGACGCCAAGGCGGCTTTCCCTAGTGTGGTGGTGGAGAAGCTGATCAATAACATGAGGGAGAGGGGGATACCGGAGGAGATCATACCCTGGCTACGCTCATTCCTAGCGGAAAGAAGCTGTCACTTCATCTTCGAGGGCGTCAAGTCGGCGCTCCGAGATGGTCGCTGTGGGCTGCCCCAGGGCTCACCGCTCTCACCGCTTCTGTACCTTTCTACAACCCCTTCCTTGCAGATGCCCTACAGACCTCCAACTCCGCCGGCATCCTCTACATCGACTACATCCTCGCCCTCGTCTGGCACACGGCGCTCAACCGCCTCTTCATCCTCGCGCAGGAGCTCCTCCAGCATGTCGTAGCTTGGAGTGACTCCCACACGACGGACGTCGAGCCGGACAAGTCGTCCTACACCATCCTCTCCCACCGCCCTTTCGAGCGCGCCTCTCTCCCTCCCCTCCTCCTCCGCGGGCAGGAGATCCCCTTCTCCCCCTCCGTTACGCTCCTCGGAGCAGAGTTAGATGCTAAACTCACCTTTAAATCCCTCGTCACCTCGCGTGTACAGAGAGCGATGCGAGCTTTACAGGGCATCGCCGTCCTAAGTCGCCGAACGAATGGGATCAGCTTTCGGCTCACAAGGACCCTCGTACAAGCTCTGGTCCTCCCCAAGCTCGTCCGCCTCTCGGCCCTCTGGTGGCGACCACACGCTCCGCAAGTCGCGACCCTGCGGCTCCTTGAGAGCGTGCAGAGGGCCGCTACTCGTCTCATCACCGGCGCCTTCCGCAACACCGCCCTCCAGGCCCTTGAGTATGAGGCCTACATCTTCCCCATCCCACTCCTCCTCAACAGTATGGCGTTTCGCAGCTGCGTGCGCCTTCACAGCCATCCTCCTACCCATCCTCTCGCCTCAGCAGTCCTCGAGTCCGTCACCCTCCCGCCGACGCATCGCTCAGCGATCCACCTACACCTCCACACCTTTCCCAAACTCGCTCTCGCGCCCATCGAATCCTTCTCCAGCTCCCTCTGCGCAGCATGGGACTCACCATCGACCCCTCCCACCTACATCGCCGACGATCCAGCCACCGCCGTCGCCGAGCACCACCAAGTCGTGCAGCAGTCGTCCAGGAGCACGATTTTACTCTATTCGGATGGGAGTTCGAAGGGAGGAAGGGTGGGAGCAGGAGTGGCGGTGCGGATGAGGGTGGAGGAAGAGGGAGAGGAGGAGAAGGTTGTTTGGGGCACGAGGACGGAGGCGATGGGGTATCAGCAGACGGTCTACGGGGCGGAGCTCGAGGGGATAGCGATGGCACTCACCTTTCTACTCCAATACAGCCGCTCCCTCCCCTCCCCTCCCACCTCCGCCGTCCTCTTTGTCGACAATCAGACGGCGATGACGAGCGCCTTCAAAACGGGCAAGGGAGCGGGTCAGCTACAGCGCGGGAGGATCCTGGAGGCGTACAGGACGCTCAAGAACGAGTTTGCGCACCTCAACGTCGAGGTCCGCTGGCCTCCAGGCCATCGGGGCGTCGAGGGGAACGAGATGGCTGACGAGGCGGCCAAGGCGGGAACGAGTGAGGAGGCGACAAGGGAGGCGCGTTTGGAGTTGAAGGGGATTGCTGAGGCGGGAGAGCAGGGGGTGAGGTCGGACCAGCAACAAATCGCAAGGAGAAGTTGAGCAAGACGAGGGAGGAAGGAGAGAGGCAGGATGACAAGCCTCAAGACTTGGGCGGGCAGCGGAGGCGAGCGATACTACCCCACCACAGCACCTATTCCACTACATCTCGCGCTCTCTCACTCACAGCACTTCGTACCGCGCATCATAACACCTCACTAACCCTCTGGTCCTCTCTCTAAAGCGAGTTCTTCGCCCGAAACCCGTCTTCTCGCCGACTTCGCCTTCGCATCGACCCTTGCACCCCCTCGGCGCACACGCTTCGACTACATGACTCCCTCGACCGACGCCTCTCTTCTCTCCTCGTCCAACTCCGATCCGGTCGCTCCCACCTCAATGCAGACCTCTTCCGCTCTTCTCCGACTGACTCGTGCAAGTGCGGCGGGAGGGAGACGCGCCAACATTTCCTCCTCTCCTGCCCACTCTACTCCACCGCACGCAGCTCTTTACGTCGAGAAGTAGGCAAGGAAGGACACCATGGACGTCTCAGTCTTGCTCAATACGCACACAGACGCGGTGCTGAGGTTTGCGATGGTGACTGGACGCTTCCCTCGCTACCATTCAGGGAAGCTGGAGATGGATCAGCGGAGGAAGAAGGCCGAGGCTCAGGGATGAGTGGAAATCGATGTGAGTTGCACTGAGGTCTCTCTACATCTGTAGAGAGGAGAGGATGTGCAAGGTGGATGAAGTGAGGAGTTGGGCAGAGGGGGAGGGACTTGGCGCGCTGGAGCTCGAGGCCGAGGCAGAGAGGTGATTTTGGTCAGAGGTTGAGTCTTGATGATGATGATGATGAGTAGCTTCTCGATGGTCTCTTGTAGACACCCAGGTCACCCACCACACTTTTACAGTATCTGCACCCTTCCAGGCCTTAGCCACCCCCTCCTCCTCCTCCTCTCCGCTTTGTCTACTCATATAGGTGGTCTCAATGGGCGAAAGCTTGACATAGACTGAAACACAATAACTAAACTAAACTAAACTAAACTCAACGAGAAGTTGTTCCCTTTCGCCTCCGAGGACAACGTTCGCGGTGATGGAGTTCTTTCGAGACCCTCACCGCCGTCCGTATGTCCTACCACTCCTCTCCGCTTCGAAGCGCCGACGCTGCCGATCCACCCCTTCGCCGAGCGAGACAAATCTCCTATGCCGTCGGGTCGCTCACCATCACCGTCGCCTTTGCATGATCATCGAGAAGGAGCACCATCACCGAGATCGCTGTTGTCATCGTCCTTGTCCTCCACATCCTCATCGGTGTCTTCGAGCTCGGGCGAGGGATCCGACGTCTCCCACTCCGGCATGTCGCCTGGAAGAGCCACCAAGCATCGTCGAGTCCGCTTCAGCGCCGACATCGAGAACAACGACGACCAGGCCGCGAGTCCTACCCCATCGACTGGAGGAGAGGAGCGCGCCAAAGACGAGTCCTTCCAGAACGAGAGCGACTTCAAGCGCCTCGAGGGAGAACCGACCGGCGACTGCGACCCAGCAGCACCCAAGGGACCGTTCGACGACAGCTTCTCCTCGGACGACCCATTGGGCTTCATCGGACGCGTAAAAGAGGCCTTTGCCGGGCTCGCTCAAGACGGGTTCGCGCTCCCAACCGACCCTCCTCGTAGCTTCAAGCAAGCCATGGAGTCGCCCCTCGCACAAGTCTGGGAGGACGGCTCGATGAGGGAGCTCAAGTCGCTCAAGGACGACTACAACGTCTACGACATGGTTGACCGCTCTTCGCTCCCTCCCAACGCCAAGGTCATCCCCTCCATGTTTGTCTACACGATCAAGCGCGACTTGGACGGAGAGATAGAGGAGCACAAGGCCCGTCACGTCGCCATCGGGAACAACCAGCGCGAGGGAGTCGACTTCCACGAGACGTTCGCGCCGACACTCCAAGCTCCGGCAATGCGCTCCATCTTCGCTCTTGCCGCTCAGGAGGACTCATCGTCGAGCAGACCGACATCAACAAGGCGTACCTTCATGGAGAACTTGACGTTGACCACCTCTTCATGCTCATCCCCGACGGACTCATCCAGCGTCATCCCGAGCTCAAGGGCAAGATCCTCCATCTCAAGAAGGCCCTCTACGGTCTCCCTCAACCCAGCAACATCTGGAACAAGACCTACRACGCCATCATCCGCGAGAACCTCGGCTACACGCCCATCGTCAGCGACGGCTGCGTCTACGTCAAGTCCGAGATGCTCAAGGGTCGCCGAGTCTACCACATCCTCGCGATCTACGTTGACGACAACATCCACGTCTCGGCTACGCAGAAGGAGATTGACAGGCAGAAGAAGGTCCTCGACGTCAAGCTCGGCCTCAAGCAGTGAGGAAAGCCCAAGTTCCTCCTCGGCATCCAGTTCCGCCACGGCAAGGACGGCTCATGGCACCTCTCGCAGGGCAAGTACATCCGCGAGACGACCGAGAAGTTCATCGGAGACAAGCCGCATCGTATAGAGGTACAGAGGACTGGCGATGTACTCGATCAGACAGAGTCTCAAATGCATCAAAGACTAGCTACACAAACTCACCTGGCGATGTACTCGATCAAACAGAGTCTGAAGAGAAAGCCAAGTGAGCGCCCACGCCGGGGACTTAAATCCGCCTAAGTCCGATAGGAGCTCCCATCCCAAATCTCCTCCTCGCTGTCCCAAAGTTGGAGTAGAGACTGATACATGCTCTGATGAGCTACTTGAGCGAGGAGAGAGCGTGAAGAGCGAAAGGTGAGGAGGATGAGAGGTTGCCGCACTCGGACTGGAACGGAGGTCGAAAGGAAGGGAGGGAGAGGGCGATGCTGAAGCCAATGATGAGGTGGAAGTGGTGACCTAAGCATCCTGCTCAACACCCCCCCGTAGTCCCACTGGGGGACTAGCGAGGCCAAGCGCTGCCCGATGCTTCTCAAACACGGGTCGAGGCAGCGCCTTGGTGAGGATGTCAGCAATCTCCTCCTTTGTGGGGATGTACTTGATCTCGACAATGTCCTCCTTGACTGTGTTGCGAACCCAGAAGTGCCGAGACTGGCCGTGCTTGAGCCGCGAAGCGTGACGAGGGTCGAGCAAGACGGCAATGGCTCCCGTGTTGTCTCCGAGTAGGGTGACGGGGCCGTCCGATCCGTAGCCCATCTCCTCCTTGAGGATCTTGATCGCCTGCGCTTGAGTTGCGCCATGGTTGAGGGCGACAAGCTCCGCTTCCGTCGACGAGAGTGCGGGGTCCTTCTGCTGTTTGCTGGACCATGCGACTGCTCCTCCTTGGTCGAGGAAGACGTAGCCCATCGTTGAGCATCTCATGTGGACGTCGTCGTTGTAGGCCGAGTCCGCGTAGCCGATGAGCTTGTTGACCTTGTCGGAAGGCTGCGTCTTGAAGACGCGAATGTCCTGCTCAGTCGTCTCGATGGGCTCGATGTCCTCGCGCAGTCTGCTGTAGTGGCCGACGACGGTGTCCGACTTCTTTCCTGCTCGGTAGACAATGCCAAGGTCGGGGAAGGTGCGAAAGTAGCGAACGACCTGAAGTGCGGCTGCGAAGTGCTCGTCTCGAGGTCCCCTGGCGAAGCGCGCAAGGTAGTTGACGGCGAAGGCGGTCTCGGGGCGAGTAGCTCCAGAGGCGTAGAGGAGGGATCCGACGATGGAGAGGAAGGCCTTGCGCTTCTCCGGAGGGCAGGACTTGTCCGGCTCGGGGAGCTGTAGACCTGGCTGCATCGGGATGTAGACGGCGCGGCTCGGCTCGTTGGGGAGGTACTTCTTGACGATGTCCTTGAGGTAGGTCGGCTGCAACAGCTGCCACGATCCGTCTGTGAGCTTCTTGGTCTGGATGCCGAGGATCATCTTGGGCGAGCCGCGCTCCTTGAGTCCGAACTTGGCCTTGAGGAAGGACTTCTGACRGTCRATCTYGCTCTGGAGGAGAGACGYGTGGAGGTTGTCATCGACGTAGACGGCCATGAGGTGGTGGAGGACCTTGTCGCCGAGCTTCTCGGTGCGGACGTAGACGCAGGAGTCGGGCGCGATRGACCTGTAGCCGAGGTTCTTCTCGATGGCGTCGTTGTAGGTCTYGCGCCAGATCCGTCCCGACTGAGGAAGACCGTAGAGCGACTTCTTGAGGTGCAGGAACTTGCCTCGGAGCTCGGGGATCTCGTCGACGACGGCCTTGGGGAGCGTCATGAAGATGTGGTYGACGTCCAGGTCGCCGTGAAGGTACGCCTTGTTAACGTCCGTCTGTTCGACGAGTAGGTTGTGCTTGGCGGCGATGGCGAAGAAGGTGCGAAGCGAGGGAGCTCGAAGGGTCGGCGCGAAGGTGCCGTGGAAGTCGATCCCTGCTGTCGCCTCGTTGCCCATCGCGACGATGCGGGCCTTGCACTTGTAGGGGATGCCGTTCTCGTCGTACTTGATAGTGTAGACGAACTTCGAGTGGACGATCTTGGCGTTGGAAGGGAGCTGCGAGCGTTCGACGAGGACGAAGACCTTGTAGTCGTCCTTCAGCGAGCGGATCTCCTCCTTCTTGGCTGCTCTCCACTCGTCGGCGAGAGGCGAGCTCATGGCCTCCTTGCGCGTCTTGGGTTCGGCGGTAGGGAGGGTGAACTCGTCGATGGACTCCTCGGCGAAGGCGGTGTTGCACTCGGCAATGAAGGCTGCGAAGGAGTTGTCGACCTGCTCGTGCGCTGGGTGCGGCTCGAGGAAGAGAGGATCTGGAGAGGATGAAGGCTCTCGCGAGCCCCCCCGTGCGTCGTCCTCCTCGTCGTCGGTCGCGCTGTGCTCGGAGACATCTTCGGCGAAGCGGACGGTCTTCTTTCCGACGGAGGGCGAGCGAGACGTTGAGCGAGACTTGGATGGCGAAGGCTGGCGGTCCTCCTGCTCCCAGTCGACGTTGTTGTTCTTGTCGACGAAGGGGGTGGTGCTCTTGCCGCTGTCGGATTCGTTCTCCGAGTCGTTGGTCACGTGAGGAGCGGTCAGTGGCATGCTGATCGGCTCGCTCTGAACGTGGTGAGAAGGACATACGGAGGGCGGTGAGGGTCTCGAAAGATTCCCATCACCGCGAACGTTGTCCAGCATCATCGGGAAGCGGTGCTCCAGGAAGTAGACGTTGCGAGCTCGGACGATGCCCTTGCTCGGAGGGAGAGAGGGGTTCCATCCCTTGTAGTGCGACTCGGTGAGGCCGTAGCCGACGAAGATGAGGGAGACGACATTCTCGTTGAGCTTGTGACGGAGCTCCTTGGGGATGACGGCGAACATCTCGGATCCGAAGGTGCGGAGGTGACCGATCGAGATGGGCTTGCCGGTCCAGCGGCAAAGAGGGACGTCTCCGTCGAGTGAGGCGTGTCCGAGTTGGTTGTAGGTGTAGACGGCATGCATGAGGGCCTCTCCCCACCACTTGACGTTGAGTCCGCTCTGGAAGAGGTTGGCCTTGGTCATCTCGACGATGGTGCGGTTGATCCTCGCAGCGCGACCGTTCGAGCGAGACGTGTAGGAAACGGTGAGCTTGTGAATGACGCCGCGCTCCTTGAGGTACTTCTTGAACTTGTGGAATGTGTACTTGCCGCCGTTGTTGGTCCTCCAATGCTTGAGCTTCTTGCCGGTTGCGCGCTCGGTCGCGTAGATGAAGCGCTTAAAGGCTGCAAAGGCGTCGCTCTTCTTCTTGAGGAGCTCGACATGGAGTAGACACGAGTGGTYGTCGACRAAGGTGATGGCGTAGCGAGCTCCGCCGTGCGAGAGCTTGTTGAAGTTGAGGAGGTCGGAGTGAACGAGGGCTAGAAGCTCACTTGCTGTCTTCTYGTTCGCGGGGAAGGGTAACTGTGTAGCTTTTGCTTTAACACAGGCATTGCAGTTTATTACCGCTTCGAGGCTATCAGAAGTCTCATCGAGCTGCAGGCCGCGAACRAATCCTGAGCTCTCAAGCTTCTTCAAGGATGAAGTTGGTCGGTGGCACGTGCGGAGGTGCATCGTCAGCGCGTCCGTCTTGGTAGACGTCCGGCCAATGAGCGCGAACAAGGTAGAGACTCACTGAGGGGGACAAGGTCGAGAAGGATGAGGCCGGCGCGGATGACTCCCTTGGTGATGATCTCGCGGTTGGGCTTCTCGATGATGGCTCCCGTCTTGGTGATCTTGATCTTGACGCCAAAGGTCTTGGTGAGGACGGCGGTCGAGATGAGGGTGTAGGCAAGCGACTTGACAAAGAAGACGGTGCCGAGTGTGACAATCTTGCCCTCGGTGGTGCGGAGGTTGAGGGTTCCGACCTTGGTCGCGCACACTCCGGGGATGATGCCGTTGATCTCCATGGGCTTGATGTCCCTAATGTTGCACAGGATGGACGAGACGCCGGTGAAGCAGACCAAGGCTTCACAGTGTAGGACAATCGCTCCGTTGATCGTCTTGGCTCCGGCTCCGACTCCGACGAGGGCGCTGGCTCCGTGCGTGTAGCTGCAGTCGCCGCAGTCGGCAATGTGCGCCGATCCTCCGTTGTTGTTGGAGGAGGAAGTTGAAGCGGCCGAGTCGGACTTGAGCTCGGCGATGTTGGCGCTGGCGCCCTCCTTCTCCCTGGCCTTCTTCTTTGCCTCGTACCTGGCCTTCCTAGCAACAGCGAGCTCAAGCTGCTTCTTCTCCTTGTTGGGGTGCTTGCAGGCGTTGAGTTGTTGCGTTCGCTCGTTTTGATGACCGCCTCCCTGATCAACAAGAAGAGGTCCGCAAGAGTGGGGAAGGTGATGACGTTGTTGGCAATGGTCGACTTGGTGGCAAGGAAGATCTCGGTGGTGTTGGCGAGCGAAGGGGGAAGGCCATGCATGGCGAGAATGAAGACGAGGTTGTCGAGGGTGGGTCCCTTTGTCTTGGCGAGCTCGAAGGTCAACTTGAACTCGCGCGTGAAGGTGTTGACGTCTTCGACGGTTGGCGACTCGCCGAGGTCAATCTTGAGGAGCTTGGTCGTCACCGCTTCAAGCGAGGAGGCTGAGGGAGGGTTGTAGGCAAGGTTGAGAGCATCCCAGATCTGCTTGACCATTGCGGTGTCGCTGGGTGAAGCAGCAAAACCGGCGCTGCCTTGGCTGAGGCAGGGATGAGCTGGCGAGAGGCGAGCTAAGGGGTTCGGCGATGATTTGTCGGCTTGCTGGCGCGACGAGGGGTTCTAAGGCGAGGGAGAGAGTAGTACTAGAGAGGAAGAGCTAATTGAGAGGAAACTATTGAGACTGCTAAACTAAGAGAGAGTGAGACCAGAGAAAGAGCGAGGCAAAAATTGGGGGAGAAGAGAGGTTCGGCGAAGAGGGGTAGGAGGTGAAGGAAGACAGGTGGAGCGTAAGTGAGAGAACAGGAAGCCAGAGGAGGTAAATGAACCTCGTTGACTTTTCAACGCGGGGAGAGGAGGAAGGAGTAGGAGTGAAGTTGCAAGGGGCGGGAGATGAGAGAGCGGAAGGGGAGGTTCTGGCGAAGTGAGGCGAGGCGGGAATTGAGCTGACGACTAGGAGCTTGCGGGAGGATGAGAAGCACAAGAATATGGGTAAATACAAGAGCTTCCAGGGTCGTGAAGAACAAGAGAGACAGAGAGAAACGGCCTATAAGAGGATTCTACGACAACCCTCGAACTCCCGCCCCGAAAAACCCGCTACCTTCCTACATCCCTCGGCTACTTGTCTCCACCCTTTTTCTCTACCCTCCTTTTTCACTAAGACATCCCTCTCTCCCCCTTCTAGTCCTCCTCGGCGCCAACCCTCCTCAATCTCCCTCCTCCCCGAGCCCTTCTCCACCCCTTCCTCGCCTCCACTCCCCCTATTCCTCACTCACTCAACCTCCTAGACTCCCCGTTCATCAACTCAGCCTCCACCGAAGCCTCCATCCCGGCAGGAAGAGGGTGCGCCGACCCCAAGCTCAGGGATCGCTCCCTCGTTGATTCCCATCCCGTGTTGTCCGCATACAGGTTGCTGTAGTGGATCGGGGTCCTCTTGTCTTTCGTTGCCTTGTGACGCTTGTGAAGGGTGCAAGTTGAGGTCGATCGAGCCGAGGGAGAGCGACTCGGCAAAGGCGAAGGGGGCGGAGCGAGGGGCGGAGCGAGGGGCGAGGAGACTGCGGGCGAGTAATCGGGGATGGCTGGGCGGCGGGAAGGAGGGGGTCCATTGGGGGTGCAAGGTTGGAAGGGATCGGGAGCGTGGTTGAAGGTGGTGACGCGAGGCTGAACGAAACAGTGGAACTTGGCGACGGCGTTAGGCCATCCTTGAGGGACCGAATTAGGCGAGTCGACGATGGTGGTGTTGAAGAAATGAGTAACACAACGATGATCTTGCAAAGCAGCGACGTGGGACAGCACCTCGGCGTTGTTGGGCGCCTCAGCAACGGTCTCGGCGTTGGTGTTCAAGTCGACGAGGGGCGAGACATTGGCAAAGGGAGTCGGAGTAGACGTGAGGGTGTGGGTGACGGCGTTGACGGGTGTAGCGCGAGTGACCGATCCTCCTCCAACAGCGGCGTTCACCTCGACGTTCGACTCAGCGATGAGCGAGTCGGCAATGGGAGTGGTGATGGGCGAAGGGACGGGCATGGGAGCAGGCGTAATTGAGTGGTTGACCGATGTAGTGGTGGTGACGCTGCTACGTAGAGCGAGGTCCTCCTCCTCTGTGTACAGAGGTGTACTGGGGCGCAAAGACACTCAGACAAGGCTGAGGTCAAGAGCCGCAGGTGCTCCTCCGCTCCCAAGTCCTCCCCGGATAGGGGTCACATCTCCTCCTCAAGTGTCCCTCCCCTTGGGAGTGGTACACAGCGTGTAGGTCGATTCCAGTTGTCCTGAGCGGTGGGAGAGAGGAGGAAGGTCGACTTGAAGGAGAGAGGCGAAGGGAGCTGCAGGGGAGTGAGCCGAAGCGAAGGGAAAGGAAGGGCGTCCAGCGCCTCGGATAAGTTGATAGAGGTAGAAGAGGTGCTTGTGATGACGATGAGGTAGATGACGAAGAGGAAGAAGCTTGGAGACGTCCTCGGCGGCCAGCGCGAGGTGACGGAGTTGACTCGGCGATGGCTCAGTCCTCCTCCTCTCAACACCCCCCCTCACTCCCATGGGGGGAGGGACGACGCCCCTGCGATCCCGATGTCCTTCGAAAGCGGATCGAGCGAGAGGCTTCGTGAGGATGTCGGCGGTCATGTCCTCGGTGCGCACATATGAGATGTCGATGAGGCCGAGCTTGACGGCTTTGGAGATGCCACGTTCGTCGAGGCGGGCCTGCTTGATCTTCTCGTGGTGCTTGGGGTTCTTGGCGATCTCGATGGCCGAGGTGTTGTCGCCGAAGACCTTGATGGGCTGCTCGGCGCCGAGTCCAAGCTCCATGAGGAGCTGCCCGAGGAAGATGGCCTCGTGAGTTGCCTTGGACTGCGCGATGTACTCGGCCTCGGTTGTTGAATGTACTGCTCGACGTTGTTTCTTGGAGGACCTTGAGACGGCGGCGCCCGCGGCAATGAAGTTGTGTCCCGAAGTCGAATGCCCGTCCTCGATATTGTCGCCGTAGGCCAAATCAGTGTAGCCGTGTAGCGGGACGCTGGTCGACTTGTAGAGGAGGCCGTGCTCGTGGGTTGTCCTGAGGTAGCAAAGGATCCTCAGCGCCGCCTCGTAGTGCTCCCTGCAAGGTCCCGAGCTGTACTGCGCGATCTTGTAGACGGCGTAGGTGATGTCGGGACGAGTGGCTGTTGAGCAGTAGGCAAGCGAGCCGACGAGGGAGCGGAAGCGATGCTTGTTGCTCGGCGAGGCGTCGGGGTCGGCCGAAGGGAGTTTGGAGAGAGCATCGGCGGCCATGGGGGTGTAGACGGCGCGTCGAGGTTCGTCGGGGAGGTAGGCCTCGACCATGTCGTCGATGTACCTCGGCTGGTTGAGGTGGCAAGACCCGTCAGCGAGACACTTCGTCTGGACGCCGAGGTGGCATGTCGGAGCGCCGCTGCGCCGTTCTCCTTGATCTCGTACGCCTTCTTGAGAGCCGCCTTTTGCTTGTCAAGCTCCTTCTGCTCCCGAGCAAGATGTGCTGTGTCGTCGACGTAGAGGCCGATGTAGTCCCAGCCGTCCTTGCCCTTGGCTTTCGACTTCTTGGTGTAGACGCAGGGGTCGGAGAGGGTGGGGAGGTAGCCCTTGAGACGGATGGTGTGATCAACGTTCTCGTTCCAGCAGCGACCCGCTTGCTTGAGGCCGTAGAGCGACTTCTTGAGGTGGAAGGCGCGGTCCTTGAGCTCGGGCATGATCTCGGCGAGAGCCTCCGAGACGGAGAGGTAGAGGTTGGTCTCGTGGAGCTCGCCATGAAGGTACGCCTTGGTGACGTTGCAGGTCTCAAGGAGGAGGTTGTGCTCGGCCGCGAGGGCAAACATGGTGCGGAACGAGGGGAACTTGAGAGTCGGGGAGTAGGTCTCGGTGTAGTCGTCCTCCCCTTGGAGGTTGCCCATCGCTACGATGCGGACTCGGTGAGCCCTCGGCTTGCCCTTGGCGTCTCGCTTTGTCTTGAAGATGGCCTTGGAGGGGAGAAGACGCGCGCCGCGAGGTAGCTTCCTGCGGGCGATGGGCGACATGACCTTGTACTTGTGAACGAGGTCGTTGACCTCCGAGACGAGTCCTGCTCTCCAATCGTCGGCGTGCTCCGTCTTGAGGGCAGCCTTGATGCTCCGTGGTTTGTTGGCTGGTCGGAGGAAGGCGGTCTCGTTGCGGAAAGTCTCTCTTGTCTTGGCCATGAAGGATGTGAGGAAGCTGAGCTCGTCGTCCGATTCCTGCTCGAGTCCAGCGTCGAGTGGGTTCCCCTTGATGGCCTCCTTCTCCTCCTTGCTGAGGGGGATGCGAGGGGCGAGTCGCGCCGGTGGGAGCCCCATTGGGTCAGGTGATCTGCCGGTGGAGGTGGAGGGCGGAAGGTTGAAGCGGACTCGGCGAGGTGTTGGAGATGGTGAAGCTGTAGTCGAGTGATCTGACGACTCCGAAGATGCCTCGGCGGGGGAGCCCCCCCTGCCTCTAGCGGGGGTGGGAGAGACCGGCAAGTTTGAGGAGACCCTGGGCGTCTTGCGATGAGGTTGCGCGTCGTTGCTCCCTGAGCTGCCGCTCAAGCTGCTCTCCTTGCTGCTCTCCTCGCTGCTACTGCTGGTCTCGTGATCATCATGCTCGTCGTCCAAAGGAGGAGCGCTGTGCTGGGGCGAGACGGGCGGTGGAGTAGGAGAGGGACTCGACGCGGGAAGGGAGACAGGCAAGCGAGCGGTGAGCGGTACTCAACTGTTCAGCTTGTTCTGCTCGGGGTAAGGACGTACAGTAGGCGGGAGAGTAGTGTTGTCTACTTTCAAACTCCCGCGAACGTTGTCCTTCTTGAGAGAGGGAAGCTCGACTCGTTGAAGCGAACATCGCGAGCGCGAACGATGGCTCCTYGGTCGGTGGGCTTCTTGCTGATGTCGAGGAGACGGTAGTCGCCCTCGTACTCGTTGTAGCCAACCGCGACGCAGAGGAAGGCGCAAGGAGAGATCTTGGTCCTGAGGTGCTTCTTGCGAACGACCCAGGCGGCTGCTCCGAAGGCGCGAAGATGCGAGACATTGACGATCTTGCCGCTCCAGAGGAAGAGGGGGATCTCGTCGTTGATCCATTGGTGTGGGACTCGGTTGTAGGTGTAGGAAGCGTTGAGGAGCGCCTCCACCCAGTACTTGGGTCCGAGTCCTGCTTGGGCGAGGTTGGCGTTGGTCGCGTCAACGAGAGTGCGGTTGATCCTCTCCGCTCGGCCGTTCAACTGAGGCGAGTAGGGGACTGAGGTCTTGTGGAGGATGCCGTGTTCCTCGAAGTAGTTGGTGAAGCGCTTGTTGATGTACTTGTATGTACACTAGGTCGAGAAGCCTCAGACTGAGCTCCTAGTTGCATACTGCACTACACAAACTCACCTAGGTTGAGAAGCCTCAGACTGAGCTGAGGACAACCTAGGGAGCGCCCGCCCCTGGGACTTTGAGTCCCGCTCCGCCTAAGTCCCCAATAGGTGTCTCATTCCCAAACTCCACCAAACTCCACCAAACTTCTCCCAGTGACCCCCTGGTGAGGATTACTACTCTTCCGATGATCTGGACGTCCAGGAGAGGTTGAGGAACCGAAGGTCGAGGAGGGCGAGAGCCCAACACCGAGGAAGGCTGGAACCGAGGAGGCGGACAATGACCGAAATGTTGTAGAGGTACATGAGGTCGAGGTAGGCGATGAGGGTAGATGATGAGGTACATGATGATGTGGTACATGACGATGGCGGAGGTCTAGAGCTCCTGCTCGATACCCCCCCGTAATCCCACTTGGGAATTGACGATGCCGAGCAAGGTTCGGTGACGCTCGAAGGCGGGTCGAGCGAGGGGCTTGGTGAGAGCGTCGGCGACCTGGTCCTGCGTGCTGATGTACTCAATGGCGACGACCTTGTCTCAAACTGCCTCGCAAATCCAGAGGTCCTTGCTCTCCATGTGCTTCTGCCTCGCGCTGTTCTTGGCGCTGTGAGCTGCCGAGTTGGCTCCCGTGTTGTCGCCGAAGATGACGATCGGTCCCTCGTGAGGATGCCCGAGTTACAACTTGAGCTTCTGGATGAGCTTGGCCTCGCGTGCTCCTTTGGTGAGGGCGTTGAGCTTGGACTCGCATGACGAGAGGGAAGGTAGCTTGGTCTGCTTGCTCGCCCATGATGTAGCCGCGCCTGCTTGGAGGAAGACGTAGGAGATGGTCGAGCGTCGCGTCCCTTGGTCGTTGGCCCATCCTGCATTGGTGAATCCAACAACTCCGCTCTTGAGCTCCTCGACGGTGACCTTGTTCGTCTGGAAGTAGCCTGTCGCGTCTCCTCCTCCCTGCTTGAGCTTGCGGTAGAGCAGCCCAAGGTCGGGAGTCAAACGGAGATAACGGAGGACTTGGCGACCTGCGTCGAAGTGCGCTCCAGTCGGTCCTTTGCTGAAGCGCGCGGGGAAGTTGACGTGGAAGGCGATCTTGGGGGGCGCGTTCCTCCAGAGACGTAGAGTAGCGAGCCAATGATGGAGAGTTACCGCTTGCTAGTCTCGGGCGTGCACTGCTCGTCGACGCCTGGTAGCGAGGTGAGGATGCTCGGATGGAACAGCGTGTAGGTGGCGCGATGTGTTGAGCAGGATGCTTAAGTCACCACTTCCACCTCATCATCGGCTTCAGCATTGCCCTCTCTCTCCCTTCCTTTCAACCTCCGTTCGAGTCCGAGTGCGGCAACCTCTCATCCTCCTCACCTTTCGCTCTACACGCTCTCTCCTCGCTCAAGTAGCTCATCAGAGCATGTATCAGTCTCTACTCCAACTTTGGGACAGTGAGGAGGAGTTTTGGGATGGGAGCCCCTATCGGACTTTGAAGAGAAAGCCAAGTGAGCGCCCACGCCGGGGACGAAAGCCAAGTGAGCGCCCACGCCGGGGACTTAAATCCGCCTGACTCTGTCTGATCGAGTACATCGCCAGGTGAGTTTGTGTAGCTAGTCTTTGATGCATTTGAGACTCTGTCTGATCAAGTACATCGCCAGTCCTCAGTACCTCTATAGGTTATTGAGCCCAAACGCGCTGAGCCTATCAGATGCTTCCTAATTGGTCAAGACTAATACTCGCTCAGAAGCACCTAGGACGCTACAGTACAAGCTCGCTCCTACTCTCCTACACCGTCTCTTCAGCCCTCGACAAGTCCCCGACTCGAGGAGCCCTCCAAAAGGCAGGAACAGCAGGCACAGTCCACGAGCTTCCCCGCGCGTCTCGCCCTCTTCCTTGCCGCTCAGCTCGCCCCACTCGCCTACAGCAGCAGCAGCTCAACATGCCCGACCAAACGGTCATCACCTACCGCCCACCCTCCTACAACCCTCTCCCTGAGAGCCAGCAGCTCAAGGGACCGACCAACTGGACGCCTTGGGCGCGCAAGATCAAGTCGATTGCCGGCCCCGCGCTCGCCAACCTCTTCATCAGCGACGCTCGCCCAGGCACCAACGAGGAGGACGCCGACCGCAAGATCTGGAACATGCGCCAGGAGCACCTCTGCACGTTCATCACGAGCTCCCTCGCCGAAGGAGTTGAGACGGTCATCCCCGAGGCGGCCAACACGGTCAAGCAGATCTGGGACGCCCTCAACCTCGCCTACAACCCTCCCTCGGCCTCCTCGCTCAAAGCGGTGACAACCAAGCTCCTCAAGATCGACCTCGGCGAGTCGCCGAGCGTCGAGGACGTCGACGCCATCACCCGCGAGTTCAAGTCCACCTTCGAGCTCGCCAAGACAAAGGGACTCACCCTCGCCAACCTCGTCTTCATCCTCGCCATGCATGGCCTTCCCCCTTCGCTCGCCAACACGACCGAGATCTTCCTCGCCACCAAGTCGACCGTCGCCAACAACGTTATCACCTTCCCCGCGCTCGCGGACCTCTTCTCGTCGATCAGGGAGGCGGTCATCAAGACCAGCGAAGGCGACAACGGCGGATCCTCCTCGGCCCTCATCGCCAACAAGTCCAAGTCGCGCTCGGGCAAGTCCGACCGCGGCCCACCTCCCGGCCCGTGCCCCGCCTGCAAGCAGATCCACTGGCTCGAAGACTGCAAGCATCCCGACAAGGAGAAGAATCAGATCGAGCTCGCTGTCGCTAGGAAGGCCAGGTTCGAGGCAAGGAAGAAGGCCAAGGTTGGCTACACGCACGGAGCCAGCGCCCTCGTCGGACTCGGAGCCGGAGACAAGAAGATCGACGGAGCGATCGTCTTCGACTGTGGAGCCTCGGTCTGCTTCACCGGCAACTCGTCCATCCTGTGCAACATTAGGGACATCAAGCCTATGGAGATCAACGGCATCATCCCCGGAGTGTGCGCGACCAAGGTCAGAACCCTCAACCCCAGGGACAAGTTGGAAGGAGAAGACGAGCAAGATGAGGGAGGAAGGAGAGAGGCAGGATGACGAGCCTCGAGACTTGGGCGGGCAGCGGAGTCGAGCGATACTACCCCACCACAGCACCTGTTCCACTACATCTCGCGCTCTCTCTCTCACAGCACTTTGTACCGCGCATCATAACACCTCACTAACCCTCTATTCCTCTCTCTACAGCCAGTTCTTCGCCCAAAACCCGTCTTCTCGCCGACTTCGCCTTCGCATCGACCCTCGCCCCCCCTCGGCGCACACACTTCGACTACACGACTCCCTCGACCGACGCCTCTCTTCTCTCCTCGTCCAACTCCGCTCCGGTCGCTCCCACCTACATGCGGACCTCTTCCGCACACGCTCTTCTCCGACTGACTTGTGCGAGTGCGGCGGGAGGGAGACGCGCCAGKATTTCCTCCTCTCCTGCCCACTCTACTCCACCGCACGCAGCTCACTACGTCGAGAAGTAGGCAAGGACACCATGGATGTCTCAGTGTTGCTCAATACGCACACAGACGCGGTGCTGAGGTTTGCAATGGCAACTGGACGCTTCCCTCGCTACCATTCGGGGAAGCTGGAGGCGGATCAGCGGAGGAAGAAAGCCAAGGCTCAGGGATAAGTGGAAATTGAGGTGAGCTGCATTGAGGTCTCTCTACAATTGTGGAGAGGAGAGGACGTGCAAGGTGGATGAAGTGAGGAGTTGGGCAGAGGGGGAGGGACTTGGCGCGTTTGAGCTCGAGGCCGAGGCAGAGAGGTGATTTTGGTCAGAGGTCGAGTCTTGATGATGATGATGATGAGTAGCTTCTCGATGGTCTCTTGTAGACACYCAGGTCRYCCACCACACTTTTACAGTATCTGCACCCTTCCAGGCCTTAGCCACCCCCTCCTCCTCCTCCTCTCCGCTTTGTCTACTCATATAGGTGGTCTCAATGGGCAAAAGCTTGACATAGACTGAAACACGATAAACTAAACTAAACTAAACTAAACTCCGCACCACCGAGGGCAAGATCGTCACACTCGGCACCGTCTTCTTTGTCAAGTCGCTTGCCTACACCCTCATCTCGACCGCCGTCCTCACCAAGACCTTTGGCGTCAAGATCAAGATCACCAAGACGGGAGCCATCATCGAGAAGCCCAACCGCGAGATCATCACCAAGGGAGTCATCCGCGCCGGCCTCATCCTTCTCGACCTTGTCCCCCTCAGTGAGTCTCTACCTTGTTCGCGCTCATTGGCCGGACGTCTACCAAGACGGACGCGCTGACGATGCACCTCCGCACGTGCCACCGACCAACTTCATCCTTGAAGAAGCTTGAGAGCTCAGGATTYGTTCGCGGCCTGCAGCTCGATGAGACTTCTGATAGCCTCGAAGCGGTAATAAACTGCAATGCCTGTGTTAAAGCAAAAGCTACACAGTTACCCTTCCCCGCGAACRAGAAGACAGCAAGTGAGCTTCTAGCCCTCGTTCACTCCGACCTCCTCAACTTCAACAAGCTCTCGCACGGCGGAGCTCGCTACGCCATCACCTTYGTCGACRACCACTCGTGTCTACTCCATGTCGAGCTCCTCAAGAAGAAGAGCGACGCCTTTGCAGCCTTTAAGCGCTTCATCTACGCGACCGAGCGCGCAACCGGCAAGAAGCTCAAGCATCGGAGGACCAACAACGGCGGCAAGTACACATTCCACAAGTTCAAGAAGTACCTCAAGGAGCGCGGCGTCATTCACAAGCTCACCGTTTCCTACATGCCTCACTTGAACGGTTGCGCGGCGAGGATCAACCGCACCGTCATAGATATGACCAAGGCCAACCGCTTCCAGATCGGACTCGACATCAGGTGGTGGGGAGAGGCTCTCATGTATGCCGTCTACACCTACGTCCAAGTCGGACATGCCTCACTTGACGGAGACGTTCCACTTCACTGCTGGACCGGCAAGCCCATCTCGGACTTGATCGGCCACCTCCGCGCCTTCGGATCTGAGATGTTCACTGCCATCTCCAAGAAGCTGCAGCACAAGCTCAGCGAGAACATTGCCTTCCTCATCTTTGTCAGCTAAGGCCTCACCAAGTCGCACTACAAGGGATGGAACCCCTCTCTTCCTCCAAGCAAGGGAATCGTCCAAGCTCGCAACGTCTACTGCCAGGAGCACCGCTTCCTGATGATGCTGGACAACATTTACGGTGATGGGAATCTCTCGAGACCCTCACCACCGTCCGTATGTCCTTCTGCTCACACTCAGAGAGCAAGAGCTGCATGCCTGCCACTGACCGCTCCTCACGCAACCTACACCACTGATCAACAAGGCTGAGGGTTGAAGATGGCCATGCTGCACTCTCTTTGCTCGCAAGAACAGCAAGGTCAACTGCAAGTAGCCAACTCAGCAAGCAATCAGTGTTGGCCAAGCAAGCACATGTGGGAATTCCCTGTAGCTGGTGCTCCAGCAGAGACTAGTACTCTTGGAGTTCCTCTGAGAATTGGCGGGATACGGAATGGAAAGGGTTGAGGGGCATTACAAACATGCCTAACAGGATGTAGTCAGAGGGCAGGGCAGTTGCAATATAAGAAAGGCAGTGTATATCCTTGGAGGGCGCAGGCGTGGAGGCAGGGAGGGGGGGCAAGGCCCGAGGAGTGCCGGTCTGGCGGCCTCAAGTAGGGGGAGGGGCAATGTGGGGTGATTTGACTGCTGGAGTATATAGAGCGCACTTGGCGGACAATATTTACAGAAGTATCCACTAACTTCACCGTCGAACTTGCTAACATCTACGCACCTGTAAACGCTGAGTCCCGCCTTCTCTTTTTCCAATCCCTCTCCTTCGCACCCGCCTCGGCTTTGACAATGCGCATCTACGCCAGTGACCTCAATGACTGCCCCAACCCGCTTGTGGACAGGAAGAACCAGTCGTCCTCGTCGAGGGTGACGCACTGGGAAACCCTGCTCGAGGCTGTAGGAAGAGGGGTGGTCGACGTCCGGCATGCAGATCCATTGGAACAAGCCCTCGTTCACTCGTCCTCATCGGGCAAAAGACAAGTCCGTGATCTCGTGGTCTCGCATTGACTTCGTCCTACTCCCTAGCACATGGAAGAAGTCGCTCATCACCGCTTCAACCCTCTTCAACGCTCCCGCCTCCGACCATCAACCCGTCACCGCCTCCCTCCGCCTTCCTCAACCTCCTCCCGCTCTCAACTCGACTCTCCCCTCCTCCTCCTCCTTCCTACGTCGCATCAACGCCCGCTCCTTCGCCGACCCGCGCTTCGAGGAGACGCTCGCCGAAAGCCGTCGACCGTGTCCTTCTCTCGCCTCTCGGCCCAGCGGCGGCGTGGGAGGCCGAGAAGGCGCGGCTAGTGGCGTGCAGCTCTCGGCTCTCGAGGGACATCCACCTCGAGAGGGCAGTGGCGAGGGAAGCGCACGTTGAGCGGCTCGCTTGGCTCGAGTCCCTCTCGGCGCTGTCCCCAGCCCAGCAACAAGATTGGACGACATCGACGGTGGCTCTTCAGCAGCTCTCTCTTGAGGAGGCTCGGCTCCTCCGAGTTTGAGCGCATGTTCCTGCTCTCAACTCGGAGGAAGGTCACTCAGTGAGTGTTCGACTTTGGCTTTTGAAACGAGCGGACTCGGTGATGATTCCCTCGCTTTCGCAGACGCTCGGCGCGCCCCCTACGACCGACATCAACATCGCCCTTGACTACACCCATCAACACTTCCAGTCCCACTTTGCTCGAGCAGCGGGGAGCAAGGAGGATCGTCGCTCGGCACTAGACGACCTCCTCGCCAACCTTCGCTCAACCCCGTCCCCCCCCCCCCACGTCTGACGCACGGTTCTCGCGTCGGATGAGGGAGGCAGATGCTGACTCTCTCGCCGCTCCCTTCGAGCAAAGGGAGGTCCTTTGCGCGATTGGGCCGGCTGACTTCGGGAGGAGCCCTGGCCCCTCGGGACTCCCCTATGAGTTCTATCGCTCCTACCCTGTCGTGACCGCTAAGATCCTCACTGCAGTCTTCAACGATGTATGGGAGAAGCACTCACTAACCCCGTCAATGGCGGACGCTCAAGTTCGGCTGCTGCCCAAGGTCAAGAAGGCCGGCTTTGACGCCTTGTTCCTCGGCCACTATCAACCGGTCACACTTCGGGAGACGGACTACAAGATCCTCTCAAAGGTGCTCGTGAGTAGGCTCAACCCCATTCTCCCCTCCATCCTTCCCTCGGCGCAGCACGGCTTCGTTCCCAGCCGTCGGAGCGCCGACGCTGCTACTCACCTCTCTCTTCTCATCAAGGAGGTACAGGCGCAGGGGTTCTCAGAAGCGGCCCTTCTCTCCTTGGATCAGGCTTCGGCTTATGACAAGATGGCTCATGACTGGGTGCTCCTGACCTACGAGGCTTTCGGCGCTCCCGTTCGCTTCCTTGAGCTCCTTCGCGCTCTCTACTCGGACGACCTGTTGGCTCGCTACATCATCAACGGCTTCCTCTCGGCGCCTGGTCTGCTACAAGTTGGACTAGGCCAAGGCGACCCTCTCTCCTGCCCATCCTGGAACATCTCGTTTCAACCCTTCCTTGACGCTCTCATTCGGCGACGGATCTGTCTGCAGTTGAGTACCATTCCACCTCTCCCTCGCTCCGAGATCCTCGCTGTTCTCGCCTTCGCAGATGATGTACTGCCATGCATCAAATCTGCGGAGGCCCTCTCGCCGCTCGTCGCTCTCTCAGCTCACTGGAGGTTGGCCATGAACGGTGAGTTCAACGCTTCCAAGACCGAGGCACTCCCTCTCGGTTCGGATTGGGGTGCACATCACCTCGCTTTGTCGGTGTGCACGCTCGAGGAGGGAGAAGGCCTGACTTGGGTCGGCTTCCCCTTCTCGCGCGATGGCGACGCCTCGCTCGCTTACTCCAACGCTCTCTCCCTCATCCACCGCTCCATTTCCGCCGCCAACACTGCCCCCTCTCTCCCTCCTCTCGCGCTCACTACGCCAACACCTACATCATCTTTCTCATCCTCCACCTCCTCTCCTTCCTCCCTCCTCCTCCCTCCTTCGCCATTGCCGTCGACCGAGCGGTTCTTGACTTTGTGTGGGGCGGACCGTACCATGCGGTGCGGAAGGAGGCGGTGTACTTACCGAGGAAGAAGGGAGGGTTGGGGTTGATCTCAGTGCAGGATGTTGCGGCGGCGGGGGCGATTCGGTTGTGGGATGTGATTGCTGGGGGCTCGGCGCCGATGTGGAGGGAGCTGGCGATGGCGAGTTTTGAGCGGGAGTTTGGGAGAGGAGGTGTTACCAAGGTGTGGTCGCTTCTCACTACGTCTCTTTCGAGTGTGAAGAGTGTGCGCTGGCGCTTTGTCCTACAGACCGTTCGACAGTTCCCTCCTCAGCTCGACCTCACCCGCCTCCGCCTTYCGCACCTCCTCCTCCTCCCACCAACTCTTCCTCAACTCCACCCTACTCCTCTCAACCCCTCTGTCTGCACCATCCTTGCCCGCTCCACCACCATCACCGCGCTCTACAGCCGTCGACTCAAACGAGGGGGGGAGGAGCAGCTTCTCACTCCTCCCCCTCTCAGCCTCCACTTGACTGGCCCACTCGAGTGGATGCCGGCGGTCTCTCGCTCTCCTCTCATTAAGAGGGAGCTTCCTCAGACCGCCCACCCTCCTCGCCCTCTCCCACCACCTCAACTCCCTCCTCRGCGGTCCTTCGCCTTCTTCGAGCTCTCCCGACCAACATCGGTYRCGGAGCTTCGTCGCTCTATTGCTGCTGCGCGCTACCCTGATGAGGAGGTGGGGAGGAAGTGGCCGGTGGGGACAAGTGAGAAGGAGAAGGGGGAGTTTTGGGAGTGGTTCAGGCGGGGAGGAGCTTCGGCAAGGGAGAGGGACACTCACTGGCGCCTCCTGTACGGCGCTACCCCGGTACATTCTCGAATCGTCCATCAGGAGCGAGCAGATGATGCCTTCTGCCCCCACTGCCCAACAGAGATCATCGAGACGGTCGAGCACTACTTCTTCGGCTGCGAGTGGTCGGCCTCGCTCTGGACCTCCCTCAACGCCGTCTTTGCCCGCCTCTTCCTCGTCCCTCCTCCCTCCCTCGAGCTCACCCCCTCCGACATCACCCTCGGCCTCCCCACCCTCCGCTCCTCCCTCCCCAAGACCAACCAACGCGCCCTTCGCCTCTTTGTCGCTGTCTCGCTCCAATCTCTCCACGACGCTCGCTGGGCTGCGCGGGATGGCTCTCGCATTCGCGACGCTACCAAGCTCGCCGCTTTCGTCGAGGAGAGGATCATGGCTCGACTGGAGGACAGGGATTAGGTCGGGATGAGGCTGCTCGGCGCTGTTGAGCCGAGCGGAGGGTCTCGTCTTTCGATCCAAGGCGCTCCTCCTCCTTCCCTCTCCACTCTCTCACTCTCCACCCTCCTCTCTCCCACTTCCACCTCACCATCCTCCCTCAGCTCTCTTCCCCTCCCACTCCTCCCTCCTCGACTCGACTCTCCCCTCGTCAACGCGCGGCGGCGCGTCGCCTTTCGACTTCGACTCGACTTCACCACTTCCACTCCTCCGGACGGTACTGCGATGCGATTGAGCTTCAGGTTTGGAGTTGGTCGCCCGCAAACGGTGCGCGGTTGGCGCTAGCGGGGCTTATGAGCCCGCTGTTTTCGGTTTTCCATTTTTCCTATTCCCCTACATGTTTCGTGGCAATTACAAATGCAATTACAGATGATAACTGCAAATTCTGATCGATACAAAAAAACCAACTTCGGATCTATAGTGTAGCGGTTATCATCCAGGTTTTCCATACCTGGGACGGGGGTTCGACTCTCCCTGGATTCATTTTTTTGTGGAGCATCACCGGAGCAGTCTGTCTTGTGCCCGCATTTCTTTTGCTCATCCTGGCGCTCACATTCTTGATGCATCCTCTTTTTTGCACTTTGAGGGGAGTAGACATGCTTTTGCATTCCAGTACACCCTGCAAGCCTCTGTACACAACAGGGTCTGGGAGCCGCTATGCGTGCCATCCTATCTTCCCCTCCGCACAGCTGGGCCCGGTTTCGGATCAAGTGAGGTTATGCAAGGCGACCAAGGTGCACATGTGTGGCACTCGCTGCAGCAAGTGCTCACGGTGAAGATTTCACTGTCCCACTCCACTTGCAGATGCTGCACACTTCATTAGAGCCAGAGCTGAGCGCAGAGGGAAAAAGCCCGAGCTCGGCGCATCGATGCTCAGTTAGCCCTCAGCAACCGCCAAAAACCTGCAAACAGAAATATAAGAGTGAGGCGGCGCACAGTGGATAGGCCGGTGTAAGAGCGATCGAGCGAGTGTGTCCTCGACTCCCTCACGGTATCTGCACTTGCTTGCACGGCTTGACACGTCCGAGAGTTGCGCCGAAGTGGCAAACAGGGGACAGAGGGTCTTTGAGATTAGCAGCAGATGATGTGTAACTGCACATACTCGATTGGATTCCTGCAAAGCTGGCCACTTAGGACCAGAACTCCTCTTTCCGACTCGCGTTCGAATGCGAGAGAGATTCGCTCTTTCCCTCATATCATTCCCTCCTCGCCTCTCAGCTCAGCGCGTCCAGCAGCAACAACAACACACCCAAAATACTATGTAGCAGTTTCCAGACAATTCTGCACCATTAAAAGCAGGCAGTCCCCAGACTGACAACGCTCGGCGCTCGGCGAAAGAGGACGCTCGCCTTCTCCAATCCCAGGCTGCAGCACAATATAGCGCAAGCTCGCACATCGCGAGTGATTACAGCGAACAGAGAACCTAATATGACAACAGAAACAGGCATATCGGTGAGATCAGGCGAAGTGCAAACCATGTTTGTGGAAAACGGTGAGGAGCCTAGGAGAGGAGAAGAGTCAGCAGAATGGACAAACAAGTCGAGACAAGTGAGACTCACTTCAGAAAGTCGTCCACATCCATCTTGGAGGCTCGAGCCTCGGCGAACCCGCTCTCCTCGAGGACCTGCCCCAAGAGTGCGCTCATGTCGAAGTCGGCGGGGATGAGCTGTGTAGGGTGGAGAGGGTCAGCATATGAGAGAGTCAAGTAGCAGCTCCACACGGCGCACCTTCTCCTCCTGCGCGCACCAAGCCTTGTAGTTGGACTCGAGCATCTGCTCAATGCCCTTGGACTGGAAGTTGGAGCGGACAATCTTGTTCTTCCTCGAGAAGAGGATACGTGTGAGACCATCGAATTCGGCGAAGGCGACGGGCGGCGGCGGGTCAATGGGGCAGATGCGCACGACCGACGATTCGACGAGGGGAGGGGGACGAAAGTTGTTGCGGCCGACCTTCATGACATGGTCGACCTTGGCGTAGAGCTGGACGTTGGCCGAGAGACGATTCCAGAGGTTGTCGCCGGGGCGAGCTACGAGTCGCATGGCGAACTCGCGCTGGAACATGAGGATGGCGACGCGGAAGATGGGACGTTGCGAGAGCAGCTTGAAGACGAGGGGCGAGGAGATCTGTTGGAGAGTAGGGTGAGTATGTCATCAAAAAGATGAAGAGAAAAGAGCGCACCTGGTAGGGAGTGTTACTGATGCAGACGTCGAAGTAGGGAAGCTCGGTCTTGACAAAATCGCCGACGATGATGTCGAGCTTGCGCTGCTCGGGCCTAGCGAGGCGGGGAAGGCGTGTGAGTCATGTGAAGACATCGAGAGAGACCAGCGAGCCCGCTGTAGACTCACTTTCCCTGCACACGCTTGCTCAGCTCGGCGGCCATACGAGGATCCATTTCGACGGCGGTGGTGTGCTTGCACTTTTCGAGGATGCGGACCGTGAGGTTACCGGTACCAGGACCGACTTCGAGGACCATGTCGGAAGCGCGCAAGTTGGCCTTGTCGACGATTCTGTGAACGGCGAGAGGGTCAGTACGCAAAGTCGGGGGAGCTGAGGGAGGCGAGCGAACCCTTGAGCGACGCTGCAGGAGCAGGCAAGGTGTCAGTTAGATGTACGTGAAGACGGGAGAGCTGCTGCTGAACGTACAGAGGGTTCTTGAGGATATGCTGGCCGAACTGAGCCGTGTTGAAGATAGGGTTGAGAGCTCCCTTGCCGCTGGTTGAGTCTCGGTCCTTCTTGACGCTCGAAGCGGCTGCAGGAGCATGGCTGTGTCCGAACCGTTCACTCGTAGCGCGGGGCACTGCGGTAGAACAGAGACGCGGGTCACTTCGAGTTGTCAACAAAAAAAGAAGCGTCTGGGCCGAGCGCAACGGAGGGGCGAATACGGTACAGTGGCGTAAAGTGTGTAGGTTGGGATAGGATTAGAAGAAGCTACTTACTGGTGAACAAGGGAAGAGATTGAAGAGAAGCGCAAGAACAGCACGAAGCGAAGCCCCGCCTGCGAAGGGTCGAGCTCGAGGACTTGGGCGTGAGTCTCGAGAGTTGAGCTCGGAGTTTGAACTCTGCCACATTGCCTCGTCTCGCTTCTCTCGACCTCGGAGCACTCGCATACAACTCGACTACAGCGCAGCCTCTCACTCTACTCTCCTACAGCAGCTCATCCCTGCACTCGCTCGCTGTCGCTGCTCCCGGACCCCCTCACACGTCGACCCAGCTCCCCGTTCAATCTCCTTAGGCCATGGCTAGCCGAGCAGCACCTCGCCTCCAAGGGGCACGCGCTAAGGGGGAGAATGCAGAACTGAGGGCAGACCTCAACTCTCAGTACAGGGACCCGCGCAAGGAGGCCATCAAGCGAGTAATCGCCTCAATGACCGGTGAGCTGGCCTCTGTAGCTACCTCAACGCACCTGAATGCAAGGGAACTGTACAGCTAACGTACTTCGTACTCTCGCACAGTCGGCAAGGATGTGTCAGGTCAGTAGAGCGAGCTTCTCGAGCCAGCGACGCGCGCGGTGTCGACTGACGCGTTCGCTCTCGCTTCTGATTCCCTACAGCCCTCTTCCCCGATGTCCTCAAGAACATGCAGACCGAAGAGTGAGCCTCCACTGTCATAGGCTGAAGACCGAACACTACAGCTGACAGCTCGGCGCGCCCTCCTCAGCCTCGAACAGAAGAAGCTCGTCTACCTCTACCTCATGAACTACGCCAAGACCCAGCCCGAGCTCGTTATTCTTGCCGTCAACACCTTTGTTAAGGTGCGCTCTCATCGACCCGGCGAAGCGAGCCGCGCTGACCGCACCCTGTTGACAGGACACGGACGACCCAAACCCCCTCATCCGCGCCCTCGCCATTCGCACCATGGGCTGCCTGCGCGCCGACAAGATCCTCGACTACGTCTGCGACCCCCTGCGCAAGTGCCTGCGCGACGACAACCCTTATGTCCGCAAGACGGCTGCCATCGGCGTCCTCAAGCTCTACGACCTCAAGCCTTCGCTCGCGATTGAGAACGGCTTCATCACCCAGCTTCAGGAGATGGTGACCGATAGCAACCCTATGGTACGTCTTATCGCTCCGCGCTATCCGTCATAGCTGACCTGGCCACGCCTACAGGTCGTTGCCAACGCCGTCCTCGCCCTCAGCGAGATCCAAGAATCCGCCGAGGACGAGGCCATCCTGGTGCTCGATTCGGCTACACTGTCGAGGCTACTCGTAGCGCTCGGAGAGTGCACCGAGTGGGGACGGATAGCCATCCTGAACGCCGTGGCCAAGTACAAGGCCGAGGACGAGAAGGAGGCCGAGCACATCTGCGAGCGCGTGATCCCTCAGTTCCAGCACGCCAACGGCTCAGTGGTACTGGCGGCCATCAAGGTGAGTGCTCTTCTCCCCCCACTCTAGCCACTGTGCTGACCCATCGCCTCCTCGCAGGTCATCATGATTCACATCCGAGACGTTTCTCGCGAGGAGTTCGTCAAGGGAATCATGCGCAAGATGGCTCCTCCTCTCGGTGAGTAGTCACTTTCCCTCTCATTCTCACCGAAGCTCACCCTCGGTCCTCATCGCAGTCACTCTCGTCTCCTCGGCGCCCGAGGTGCAATGGGTCGCCCTCCGCAACATCAACCTCATCCTGCAGAAGCGGCCAGACGCCCTCTCGCACGAGATGCGCGTATTCTTCTGCAAGTACAACGACCCGCCATATGTCAAGGTGGAGAAGCTCGAGATTATGATCAAGCTCGCGACCGAGAAGAATGTCGATACGTTCCTCAGCGAGCTCAAGGAGTGAGTTGGCGCGCCTTTGCCTTCCCATGCCGACAACTGACGAGCCTATGCGACAGGTACGCTTCCGAGGTGGACGTCGACTTTGTGCGCAAGTCGGTGAGGGCGATTGGACAGTGTGCGATCAAGATCGAGGGAGCCGCCGAGCGCTGCGTCAACGTTTTGCTCGACCTCATCTCGACTCGCGTCAGCTACGTCGTACAGGAGTCGATTGTCGTCATCAAGGTGCGTTGATTCTGCCATCGGTCGCCGTGCAGGGAGGGAAGCTGATGCTCCCGCGCTCAACAGGACATCTTCCGAAAATACCCTCAACGCTACGAAGGCATCATCCCTACCCTCTGCGCCTCGCTGGACGAGCTGGACGAGCCGGAAGCCAAGGCCTCGCTCATCTGGATCCTCGGAGAGTACGCCGACAAGATCGACAACGCCGACGAGCTCATCGGTTCCTTCCTCGAAAACTACGCCGAGGAACCCATCCAGGTGCGTTCCGAAGGATACATCCTGAGCGACTCAGCTCACTCCTTGCTCGCCACAGGTCCAACTGCAAGCCCTCACCGCCGTCGTCAAGCTCTTCCTCCAGCGCCCCGAGTCGGCACAAGCCCTCGTCCAGCGCGTTCTCGCTCTCGCTACCACCAAGGCCGACTCGCCCGACCTCCGTGATCGTGCTTACATTCAATGGCGTTTGCTCAGTAGCGATACAGAGGCGGCCAAGGTGAGTTTGGAAGAGGACTCTCACCCAGCTCGAGGGCTGACCTATTGCTCGTTTCACAGGCTGTCATACTCGCTGCTCGCCCACCCATCACGCTGCCCGCTACTTCAGTACCGGCTGGTCTGCTGGAAGAGCTGATTGGCGAGCTGGGATCGCTGAGGTGAGGTCGCTTTCTTCGCCTTTCGAGCTGCACCGAACGCTGACCCGCTCCTCTGCTGGCAGTGCCGTCTATCACAAGCCCGTGCAGGCGTTCATTGCCGGAGGAAAGCTCGGCGCCGACCAGATCTCTGCTCAGCGCACGGAGGCGACGACGACGAGAGAAGCAGCTTTGGCGACGCTCGTGGCTGGACAGAAGGCGGAGAACGTGAGTACTACTGTACCTCAAACCGAGCGCCCTTGCTGATCCTCCCTCTACTACAGTTGCTCGACTTCGACGACGACGAGCCTGTCGCCGAGCAAGCCGCCGACATGTTCTCGGCGCCTTCTATCAGCAACGCGACCTCAAATCCTCTGGACGGTGAGCTCTGACTCCTACCTTCGTGTGTTCCACCGCTCACGCTCCACCGCTGTAGATCTTCTCGGCCTGTTCGGCGGACCAGCAGAGGATGTCGGCTCTTCACCTGTTCTCCCCACCAGCAGCGCGTCGCACTTCCAGGTCCAACAGCCTGCACCACCAGCAGCTGTTTCCAACTCGAATGGCCTCGACGATCTTTTGTTCTGATCTGATGTAACTTCACGAGCTCGGTTTCGCTGGACATCTCGGAGATGGACGGAGCGTTGCGAGCTGTGTTTACAGAGCGGCTCGTACCCTAAGCAAACAGCGCATTCGAGTACAGCGATGGCTTCGTGCTCCATTACAAGTGCTGAAGTCTGCGCGACACTAGAAGCTCGCCCTTCTTGAGGGGGACTCGACTTCCCGCTGATTGCTTCTCCTCGTTCTCCTCCTTCATCCACGCTCTCTCGTCTCGTCCAACTCGTACACCAGCGCCAGTCGACGTTCTTCCTCGACCACTTGCTGCACCTTTCGCACACCCGCTTACCTCCCAACTCGCGCCGCCCTCACAACAAGCCTCCGCTTCTCCTTCGAACGATGCACGGGACAGAACGACGCCGGCACGCTCCAGCGGAGCAAGGCGAGGGTCAAGCTATCATTAAGGTGAGCTACCGCCGTCCTCGACTGCTCCCAGCGTTGAAATGGGGCTGGGAGGAGCGAGTCCAGAGGACAAAGCTCACGCGCGCTCCTTGCACCTCACAGCGCCAGGCAACTTCGACGGCCAGCAGCAGCAGCAGCAGCAACATCACCGCTAGCGCCACTACTACATCCGCCAGCTACCTCACTACGACTATCACCTCTCTGGTCTCGGGCTCAGTCTCGGGCGCTTCTCGCTCCCTGGTCACCTCGACGGCTACTCTCCTGGACAACACAACGGTCGCGCAGGGTCAGACCATTGGGCAAGGAGGACCTTTGACTATTGTTATCGTTATTTCGACCGGTGAGCTGGAGCCTCTGTTCAGCCGCCGAGCGCGAGCTGACCTCCCCTTGCTTCCGCCGAGCAGCCGAACCCTCATCAGCCACCTCCTCTGCGACCTCCTTCCTCAACTCAACCATGAGTCTCAACTCGAGTTCCTCCACTACCAACCACACCTCGACCCACACCTCGCACAAGAGCACCTCGGCGCGCATCTCGACCACTCCCCTCCCTTCTTCCTCTTCGACTTTGGCTTCTGCCGCCTCGGATTCCTCCAACGCAAAACACGCCGGACTCAGTGGCGGCGCCATTGCAGGCATTGTTGTCGGCTCAGTCGTCGGAGGACTGGCCTTGCTCGCGCTGCTGGGCTTCCTCTTTAAGAAGCGTCGGCAGCAGAGGGAACGCGATGCTGTAACCGATATGATGGCACCGTCTCGCCCCGACCCTTATGGGGCAGCAGGAGCAGCACCGACGTTGTCGAGGGGGTACTCGGATGAAGGAGGAGTCTCGGCGCCGATGATGGGCGAGGGAGGCAGCGGGCGTTACTAGTGGACTTCTTGCTCAGATACTCCTTCTTGTTTATTCAATCAGTTCTGCATAGACCATTATCCCCCTCATCAGTACCCCTCTACCCTCTCTGCAGTCTAATCCTCCTCCTCGTTCACCTCGAACCTCGGCGCCGGCGAAGGTGGTCTGAGAGACCGAAAGACTTGAGCTGAACCAGCACTGCGGAGCGATATCACCTACGCGCACGTCCTACAGCCCGCCTGCTTCTGTCGCTTGAGCTCGACGATAGCCCTACGGGGACAGCTGCTCGGCCGGAATGCGCGCTCTCGCCTTTTCCCCTTGTGCCTCTCGCTCGTTCGTCGCCGCAACCCATACAGCTCTTATACTTCGACAAGCAAGATCTCCTGCTCTACTTCAGGTCTGCATCCACACCCTTCAACCTTCCAAAGCTCCCGCTCCGACGCGTCGCTAAGCGCGTGTTGTCCCCACTTCCAGTGAGTCCTCAGGCTTGGACAGCGATTGTACAGCAGCTCACCTACTATCTCACAGCTACTGCTGCTCTGTCGGGGTCGCACGAGGCTACATTGGCATGCAGGATTCACGAGGGCTCGAGTGAGCCCCCTCACGCTTCTCCTGCGAGCCCTACAATTGACCTTGACTCTCGAAATGACCAGATCACATCACAATGCTAGCATACGGACGTCCACGATTACTCGAGCACCCCTCAGCGCCCTTCACTTGAAATGTATCCCGAGGCCGGCGCCGAACCACTCGCAGGCTGCCGCGTGCATCCCTACACATCACAACCGTCCTGCACCAACAGCCTGGCGCTCGACTGTGCCGATCCCCTTCCCTCCTAAACGCGCACGAGGTCGAGACGAGCGGCCGTACCCTCGCTCGGCGTTCCCTCTCGAAGCTCATCCACCGTCGAAGGAGGTCCGCGTCAAGCTCGGGCGATCATCAGCAGCAGGAGCTGGTCTATCTAGTACTGCACAGTCACAGTCTTCCGCCCCCATCGTCAAGTCGCTCCCGCCATCCACCACCTCTCGCTGGGCTCTTCCTCCGTCGCCCTCGAAAGCCGAGGTGCCTCGAGTCGCGCTCCCTCGAGCCAAGCCAGCGCCCCCCTCTCCAGTACTCTGTCCCTCACCTCTACCCTCACCTTCACCATGCTTCTCTCCCTCGTCCTCTCCCTCGCCCGAAAGCCACGCCATCTCGCCGAACTGCTACCCTCGGCCGCCGGCACCTCCTTCGCCCTCACCTCTCCGCTCTTCCGCCATGATCAGCAGTCTCCCCTCACCGATTCGACCCTGTCGAGCTCCTCGTCTTCCTCTTCCTACACCTCCTCTGATGACTCACGCCCTCTCACGCCTTCACCGCTCGTGCTCAAGTCGAAAGCCACGGCGGCTCGAGTCGCCCTACCTCAAGTCGGGCCAGCACCACCCCCGCCCGCAAACTCACTACTATTCTCGATCTCACCCTCACCGCTCCCATCCCCGTCGCCCGAAAACCCTATGTCATTTCGCCGATCTACCACCCTCGGCCGAAAACACCTCCCTCGCCACCTCTTCGCCCTCACGCCACCATCGACGTCCCCTTCCTCACCTCGGTAGCCTCTTATGACACCTCATCTCGCACCTCTCACGACGACTCACGCCCTCCTTCGCCTTTCCCTTTCCCTCTCGAGCTCTTCGCCTCGATCCTTTCGCACCTCACCGACCTCCCCACGCTCGCTCGCTGTCTTCGTCTCTCCTGGCTACACATCTCTTTCGCCGAAGAAGCGCTATGGAGGACATTGACGATCGGGTCGGTGCGAGAGTTCCCTCAGCGGCAGTGGAGGGGAGGATGGGTTGGGCCGAAGGAGCTGCCTGAATGACGATTGTTGGAGCAGGACGATGGGCCGACGGAATTAGTGAAGGAAGTGGTGTTTGTGGAGCGGAGGGAAGGAGGGGAGAACCGCGCACCGCCGCCCGAGAGCTACTACAACCACCGCTTCCAGCTCGTCTACCTCCCTCGCTACGGCCGATGGACGAACCCGGACCGAGACGACGCATGGGGCAGCGTGACTCCAGCGCGAGTCGAGGCGATACTACGGAAGCTACCGGATGTCCGTTCCGTCATTCTCGACATCACTCGCTGGGGATGGCACCGCGAAGGCATCTCGGACTTCTCGTACGGCGGCCTCGGCGCGAGCCTGCGCAGCCTCTCCATCGTCAGCAGAGACAGGACCTGCTACGGCAACGACGACTACTTTTGGCGACTGCTCGCCATGGTATCCAACCTCAAGCACCTCGTCTTGGATCGCTTCAGCCTCGGCGTCGAGCGGGAGGAGGAGGTTCGGCCGACGTTCCAACTCGAATCGCTCGTGATGACGGACAACTCCCGGCACCAGGAAGTGGCAGAATTCCTGTGCAGCTCATCGACCCACTCGCTGCGGCACTTGGAGTGCATTAATGCCAATCGCCGCGCTGGCGGAGGCGTTAAGCCGTCGCGATTCCCACACCTGTCCTCGCTTCGCGTCGCATTCTCCTCGGAGGGCGACCTGGCACAACGAGACGAGTACGCTGTTGCATTCCTCCGCTCCCTCCATCCCCTCAAGCATCTCCGAAGCCTCCACCTCATCGCCGAACCGGCCCAGCCGCGCATCCCCAATCCTTACCTCCCCGCCAGCACCTCCCAAACCGACCTCACCCACTACCGTTTCCTCCAAAACCTCCCTCCCACTATCACCCATCTCCAACTCTCCTTCATCATGCATTATCGCCCCCTTTACTGCTGGGTTGGCGACAAGCTCGGTTCGGCGCCTGGACTCGAGCAGCTCACTCTCTCGCTCGCGGACCTCAAAATTACGTCGGACGCCGAGGAGAGGGATAGAGGGAGACGGATGATCGAGCAGTGTTGTGAGGCAAGAGGTATGGCGCCGGTGAGGTGGGTGCAGAGCGTTTGGGCGAAGAAGGCGCCGGGGGAGAGGAAGGCTTGGGATGAGCGGGACGAGTTCATTCAAGGAATGGGTGAGGAGGACAGAGAGGGGTATCTCGCTGAGCTCGAGATGGCGGAAGAGTCGGATGAGGAATGGATGAGGATGAGGATGAAGGCGAGGAGGAGAGCGAGGAGGAAGAGAGCGAGGGCTCTGAAGTGGGCGATTGGTGAAGCTGTTTGGTGGTAAGCAGAATCTCTCAGGTGTAGTCTCATTAGTCTGCTGTATATCTCCAATGTTACACTGCTGTCCCTGCGCCCTACTGAACGAGCGAATACCCTTATGCTTCGCGGCGGAGGCGTTGCAGCTGCGCCGAGCGAGAGATAGGTCAGCTCTTCGGTCCCTCTCGGCTCCATCCTGGACAGCTCGACTACTACTCACCAGTTCCCTGTGACCTGACTTGACCCCGCTGTATTCCTTGCGCTTGGGGAGGAACTGCTCGATCCTGAGATTTGCTGGCAGCTGGACCTGGTCCATTCCTTCCGCCTGCACTACATCCTGCTCCACCTCTTCCGGTACCGCTGCTCCCAATCCTCTACCATCGGCGCTGAGTCCAGTAGACCGAGCGAGGCTCCCACGCTTATTGGCGAAAGATTTCAGGAGGCGGTCGACTGTAGGCGAGTGGGTCGCCGAGGCTTTGGGGGCGGTTGAAGGTTTTGGTGGCAGACGGAGGAGGCCGGCGGGGATTGAAGAGAGAGGGATGGGACGAGTCGCGAGACGAAGGGCGGAGGGACGCATCGCTGCTTTTGCTGGTGTTGTAGAAGAGCGGGAGCTGTACGCTGGTAGGTGGGAAAGGGAAGAGCGGCTGGAGCTGAGTGCTGAGACCGAGTGCTGTGTGCTGTAGCGAGTTGCGAGGAAGTGGTAAGACTGCAAGAGCCGGCCATGGCCTCTTTCGCTCCCCCCGCTCGTTTCCGAGTCCGAGCTCGCTTCGTCGGCAGCTTCAGGCCTCGTTGTATCAGCATGCACACCTCATTCCAGAGGCTCAACAACATCACGTACGTCTCCAGCTCTCCTGCATCTCAATCAGCTCGACTGCAGCTCGCTTTCAACACGTCGCCGAGACGTGCTCTCTTAGCGCTGAGCTGACAGTTCTTGATGGACTACAGAGCACTTGCTACTACCGTCATCATCACCCTCCTCTCGCTCGTCTCCCTCACTACCTTCCTCATCCCCGCCAACCTCGACCCGGGCTCGCTCAAGATTGACCACCTCAACGTCTTGCTCGGCCGCTCCAATTACGACCGAAGTAACAAGGCAAGAGAGTTTGCTTTCGTCAAGTATGATCTGGTAGCAGGTGAGTCTCTGCAGCTGTTCTACAGCGCTTACGAGCCCCCCACAAGGAGCTGACCTCGACGCGCTGTCCTCTATGCCCGCTAGACATGTCCCCGCTATTCAACTGGAACACCAAACAAGTCTTTGTCTACCTCGTAGCAGACTACTCGACTCCCAAATACGTGCGTGGCCCTCCTTCCCCTCGACCGACGCGCCTGTCGCTGACCTCGTCGCTTTTGCAGCCCGAGAACCGCGTCGTAGTGTGGGATCGCATCATCCGAGGCTCCAAGTTTGCCAAGATCAACATTGCGGACGGCAAGCAGAAGTACGAGTTCAAGGAGATTACCGACAGCTTCAAGTGAGTCCTACCGCCGAAACTAGCGCCGAGAGTTCGACTGAGCCGCGTCAGAGCAACGGCTGACCTCTGACCCGTCTCTCGCAAACTACAGGAACGTCTCGGCGACCTTCTCGCTGCATTACCAGGTGCAGCCTTGGGTGGGAGCGTTGACGGCGGGCGAGGTGGTGAGGACGGAGCCGGTCAGGTTCCCTCCAGCGCAGAGGCGAGTGCACAGTTGATAGGGTCATGTAGTTGTGGAATCTACAGAAAGACCTGCTGTACTAAAGCCGAGTCCCTGATTTGCGAATCATCCTGAACTCGACGCGCTCGAGCACCTCTTGCACTCCGACGTTATTCTCGAATGGCCGCTTCTCGCTCGTTGCCCGACTTGGCCACATCGTTGACAGCTACAGAGGATGATTTGGATTCAAGCATTGCTCCGCCTTCGCCTACAGCTTTGCCCTCGCCAAAATGGTCCTCTCCCACCTCATCCCCACCACGCTCGCCCTCTCCTCCAGCTCGTCTCCTACCAGACACGCCTCGGACACCCAATTTCTACCCAGCAATCTCCTCTTCTATTCCTCCCACCTTCCCCTCGCCATCTCCGCCTCGCTACCTCGAAGAGCATGACGAGGGAGCCGACTTCGAGGATGCACGCGATTCTTACGACGAGGGCGACGAGCGAGAGGGAGGGCCGGGCACCTTCTCACTGCACCATCCTGGGCGAGCGAGATCAGATTACTCGATTCACTCGGCGCCCGAGCTCGAAACGAGCCATTTGATGGAGGAGAGCTTTGTGGAGGAGGAGCAGCCTGCTTCGCCTTCGCCGTCGAGCCCGAGGACTAGGCAGAGGCATCTGGAGGGTTTGCAGAGGCTACCATATACTCTATGGGACTACCTGCAGGAAGAGGTGAGTGGTCCGAGCGTTCCGCGTCCCACGCCGAGCTGACTCTCGAGCATGCTCGCAGGTTTTGGCTGTCGAGATGGACGGAGAGGAAGGCGTAAAGAGCGAGAGGGTCACTAACTTCCTAACAGTTCCCGGCGAGGTAGAGAAGGTGCGCTAAGCCGCTGTCTCACCGCTCGGCGCTCGCTGACCCTCACTCACCCAGATCATCATCTTCGGCGTCATCATCTGCCTCGATTCCTTCCTCTACACGTTCACCATCCTCCCTCTCCGACTCGTCACCGCGACCTACCATCTCCTCGCCAACGTGTACCACAACACCCTCACGCGAGGCCGTCGGCGGTACCTTCGGCTTTCGCACAAGTGCGATCTCACGAAAGCGGCCATTCTCGCGGGCACGCTCTTCCTACTGCATCGGATGACGGATGCGAGCAAGATGTACCACAGCGTGCGAGGGCAGGATACTATCAAGCTCTATGTCCTGTTCAACGTCCTCGAGGTGCGCTTCTGAGCTCCGAGCCGAACTCAAAATCGCCACGCTGATCCTTCGAGCCTCACAGATCGCCGACCGCCTCTGCTGCTCGTTCGGACAAGATCTGCAGGACTCGCTGTTTTCTCGGCAGACCCTCGGTCGCAGAACAGACGGCTCGCACCCTCACATCCGCCCCATCGCCCTCTTCGGCCTCAACCTGGCCTACGTCGGTGAGTCGTAGCTGCTATACCAATGAAAGTTGCTCCTCTGACCTCGTCTACTACACAGTCGCACACACTCTGGTCCTCTTCTACCAGCTCGTCACTCTCAATGTCGCCATCAATTCCTACTCGAACGCTCTCCTCACGCTGCTCCTCTCCAATCAGTTCGTCGAGATCAAGGGCAGCGTCTTCAAGAAGTTCGAGAAAGAAAACCTCTTCCAGCTCACCTGCGCGGGTGAGTAGATACCCAGCTCTTCCCTCCTTGCGCGAGCTGACCCTCCCCTGCCCGCCAGACATCGTCGAGCGCTTCCAACTCGGCATCATGCTCTTCATCATCGCCCTCCGCAACCTAATCGAGCTCTCTTCTACGACTTCATCCTCTTCGTCGCTCTTTGCAATCCTCCCCGCCTCCTTCTCCCTCTCCCTCACCCTGCCTTCGCTCCCGTCCCTCTCTCTCCTACAAACCATCTTCTCGCCGGCGATCATCGTCCTCATCTCAGAATGCTTAGTCGATTGGCTCAAGCATGCCTTCATTACCAAGTTCAATCACATCCGGCCAAAGGTCTATGGGCGCTTCATTGACGTGCTGTGCAAGGATTTGGTCGTCGGCGCGGGAAGGAGGACGAGCGAGGTGAGCCCTTCCCTCGTGTCTGCACACTCCTCCGCCCTGCTGACCTTCTCCCTCTCTCCAATCCTGCTCCTCATCCTCTCTCCACCCTCACCGCCTCCACCACAGCCATTCGTCGACCAATCCCCCCTCGTCTCCCGCCGACTGGGCTTCGCAGCTCTTCCTCTCGGCTGCCTCGTCGTCCGCGTCATCTCGCAAGCGTTCGAGATGCTCGCCGACGACTCCTCCATCGACGAATGCGCGCCCGAGTGGACCACGAAGGGCGTGTTCGGTGGGTCGGCTGCTGGAGGAGCGGGCGCGGCTGGAGATTGGGTGGCGAAGGCGGGTGGGTGGGTTGTGTTGGGGCTGCTGGTACTCGTAGGATGGGCCTGGTGAGTGACGAGACTCTCCTGAGTCGCAGGAAGCTCGCTAACCTGCTCCTTCCGCCTCTGCCTTCGCCGACAGCCTCATCGCCCTCAAGCTTCTCATCGGGTCCGTTCTGTCTCTCATCTCTTTCTGCAGAGATTCTCTGACACCTCGACCGACTTTCTACAGCATCAACCTCCGAGCTTTCGCCTCTGAGCGTTGGGCCTCGATGGCCGAGCGAGAAGGGGAGGACCGACTGAACGATCGCAAGCGGCCAAAGATAGGCGTGACGACCCAGGAGGATGTACGTGGTCTGTTCCCGTCGGCGAGACCCATCTCTTCGGCGCAATAAGCTGACCTCCCTCCTCATTTCCACTCGCAGTCTCTCGACCGAGAAGTCACCAACCTGCTCCGAGACGACAACTTTGACGCTGAGGACAAATCGAGCAAGTCATGGCCACATATCAGTCGATACGATATGATCAAGTCGAGGTTGTGGTAGCTGAAATGGAGTCTGGTGCAGAAGACGAGCAAATCGGGACGGCTGCGAGGTCGCCGAGCATCGTTGCTCACTCTTGTGGAGGTGCAAATTGCTTGCTGGGCTCGACGGTGCTTTGCGATTATACTGTGCTCTGCGCTCGATGCTGCTCAGGGGCACGAGAGAGCGTTTCACCAGGTTGCTCGCTCGTCGCATCTTGCTCGTCTCGCTCATCGCGCTCGCCTCGGCTCTGCTCATTGCGCTCGCTGAATCACTGCCAGGTGAGTTCAGACTCTTCTCGGCTGCCCCGGGTTACTCTTCTGCATTTAGCACCTCGCCGTCGCCTCAACTCGACCTGGCCGGCCGCTAATCCTCAACTCCGCAGACCCTCCCTCGATACCACCAAGCAGAGCCTGGCACTTCTGCTCCACCACTCGACATCTTCCTACGCCCCCTCGCTCGACCTCTCTCGCTCTTGACTTGACAGCAGCAATGGCCGGATGGAACGACTTGCCTCCCGAGCTCCGGCAACCCATCGTCGAACTGTTGGACGAGTACGGCGACGTCGCTGGTGGCCTCGACACCTCTTCCGAGATTTACCACACTTTGCGCGCGTTAACCCTGGTCGACCGAGACCTACTCCGACTCGTGTCGCCCATCCTCTGGACTGTAAGCAGGAGTCGAAAGGAGCTTCGCCGAGGCCACATAACTAATAGTCCTTCAACATGATGCAGACCATCAACCTTCGCTATTGCCGAGTGTGCAACCTCGAAGCTTTCCCACGGCTCGCTGCGCTACGCGTTGGCGCTCTAGTGCAGTCAATCCGCTGCATCCGCGACGAGGACGAGTCCTCCGAGGCTCTACATATCGCCTACATCCTCTCCGACCTCATCACGGCCACCCCCAACGTCACCTCCCTCGAGTTTCTCCCCTCCTTCACCGCCGTGGCTCTTCTTCTTCGGCTACCGACTACGCTACGAGAGCAAATTCGGGAGCTCTCCGTGACAGGTGAACCTCTTTCAGCATCCGAGGGACATGCTACTACACTCCTCCTTGGCTTACCCAACCTGCGACGCGTGCGGCTCCAAGGAATCGAGGGCGACGAGCGTGAAGACGGAGGAGCCGTCCTGCTGTCCACCCTAAGGCATCTACCCGCTCTCGAGTGCCTTGAACTACTAGACTGCAATGCCTCCGAAGGTTGCGTAACCTCGGCCTGGCAGGGCGGTATCAGCCACCTCCAGCTCCGCTCGGATTTCCCCGATTCGAGGCTTCAAGTCACGCTACAAGGCCTCAGCAGCACGCTCCAGTCCGTCTCCCTCGACCTCAGCGCTGGTCGTGTACAATACCACCCTCCCGGACTCCCAGGACTCTCGCTCCCCCTCCTTCAGCACCTCAGGCTCGACGTCGGTCGCTCCGATATGCCCCTCCTCGCCGCCTTCGCCGAATCGCCTCTTCAAACGGCCCATTTTACCATCAGGAACTTGGGGAACCATGCTGGGGAGAGAGAAGAGTGCTTTCATCAGATTGAACTGGCTGTAGAGCAGCACAAGGCGTCGTTGAGGAGCATTTCGGTCGAATTGGTGGTGAGCTTGCGGTTGAAGAAGGTGGAGGCAGGACTCATAGGCCGTTTCAGGCGACGATGTCAGGGGTTGGATGTTAGCTTTCGTGTACAGCGTGCTGCATGACTGGTTGAAGGCACAAACGGACGATATCGTAGGCAGCTCGGTCTGGTGCTCGGCGCTAGCTGGACTTGTGCAGCGCGCTCCTTCAAGATCCGAGAGCGCACGACGGGCGAGAGAACATCAATTGTCACTTCTGGGGCAAAGCGAGACGAGACGCGGAAAGGCGACCTCAAGCTTCAAGCTGTCTTGCCCTCGAGCGCCTCTCCGCTCCTTGCTCTCCTTCCATATCTTTGCTCGTTCTCGCTTCGACTTGGCTGCTGCTCTGAGCGACCCTCGCACAGCTGCTAGGTGAGCTACAGCTTCTCTTCCACCCTCCTCCTTTTCTGTACCCCCCTACCATTTGCTCCACGCCCGACCCCTTCACCAGCTCATCAAGCTCAGCGCGCTGACTCCCGTCTGTTGTTGCTCGATCAGGACTTCTCTCACTCGTGGAAGCTCAAGCCGTCGCTACTGGACTACAAAGCACCAACTCGAAGCGCTACTCGACTACACCCTCCCCTTAGACGCCCCTTGCCCTCCTCCCTCTCCACGTCTCGTCGCTCGCTCGCTCTAAGCTCAGAATGGCTGGATGGAACGATCTGCCACCCGAGATCAAGCAAGTCGTGGTGAACCTCGTCGACGAGCAGGAGTACGTGCTAGTGAAGACCGAGAGAGACGCGTTGACGCGCCAGCGGCTGAGGTCCCTATCGGCGTTGAGTGGGATGGACCGCGAGCTGCACGCTCTGTGTGCGCCGCTGATGTGACAGGTGAGTGTGCAGGTGGTAGTGAAGCTTCCGATGCTGACCAAGCGGCCGCCTGCAGACGGTCGACCTCGATAGGCGCCGATTCTCTCGGTGTGAATCGTTCATCGCCAACGTCCGCCCCTCGACGGCCACCCTCGTGCAGCATCTCCAGCTTGAGCCACTCGAGAGGGAAGGAACTGAGCTCACGGTCGTCGTCGACGCCTATGCCGACCTCCTACGCATGCTCTCGGCTCTGGAAACCCTCACCTTCCGATGCACCTCGGCGGTGACCATCGCACTTCTTCCACTCCTTCCTCCCACTCTGTCGACCAGCCTTCGCTCCATCGAGATGTTTGGCGACTATTCTCTGGGACAGTCCTTCGGCTACGTCGCCGTTGCAGCTCTTCTCTCCGCCCTCCCCGAGCTGGAAACGGTCGAACTCGCCTACTTCAATTCGGATGGGGAAGGTGCAGTCTTCCTTCTGGACACCATTCGGCGCCTGTCCAAGCTCCAAGATCTTTCCCTCCTCGAGATGGGAGCTGGCCTCCTGCATTCAGCCCTTGCGCATCCGTGGAACTCGTCGCTCGTCTCCCTCAGCTTGGGGCACAACGACCTGTGGACCATAGGTGACGACTCCACCATCCACCGCCTTCTCCAAAGTCATGCTCAAACGCTGGAGAGCCTCGACCTACCCGAATGCTACTCGCCCCAGCTCGACATGCCTCCCCTCCCATGTCTCCTCCGCCTGAGCTTCTGGCTCACCGAAGATGCCATCGCGCTCTCTATCGCCTTCTCCGCCTCACCTCTACAACAATTGCACGTATCGGTCAACGAGTATACAGCAGCTAGATGGATGAAGGGCGTCAAGGAGACGATCGTGCAGCATGGCGACACGTTGGAGGAGGTCTCGGGCTCGGAATCGGATCACAGCGACTTTGACGGTCATGGCGGAGGGGCGAGGAAGGCGCTGCGAGAGCTAGAAGACTTTTGCGATGAAGACGGGTATACCTATGAGGAGTGGTGAGGCTAGATGTGCAATATGCCGCTTTGCTCTGCTTCGAAGACGAGGAGTGCGAGAGCGGCTCGGCGAACGGGAGATGAGAACTGGAGTGAGCTGGCTTTGCTCTCTGCTTGTAACGAGGAACGAGATGTGGGTCTACAGCGCCGTCACTTCTGCCTGTATGACAACCTCTGCTCTACGATAAGTTACGCGCCTCGGGCTCCCTTCCGCTCGCTCGCGCGCGCTCCTCCCACTCTAAGCCCCCCCGTCCAGCACATCCCACCCCAGACTAACACCCCTAGCCTGACAGCCCCTGACCAATCCCTCCACTTCCTCCTGTCCCGTCCCCTCCAACGTACTCCTGCTCACCAAAATCCTCAACTGCTTCAACTCGTTGCTCCTCTCAACGAGCGCGACGAGGGCAGCGAGACCCTCGGCAGAGGGTTGAGGGTGGAGGACGGTTAGGGAGGAGAGGTGGGGAGCGAGGAGGGAGGAGAGGAAGGAGGTGGGGGGAGTGGGGGAGAGCTCGAGGGAGAGGGAGTGGAGATGGGGCATGGGGAGGGGAGGGAGGGGAGGGGCGGTGGTCGTGGGCGTGGGAGAAGGAGGAGGAGGGGGAAGGAGAGAGTCGGTGGGGAGGGGGATCTCAGGGTGCAGTGGGAGCGCCGCGTGTTCTAGCAGGAGGTCGAGAGTCTCCAAGCTCGGCGCAAGTTGCCGAACGAGGGCGATGGTAGAGTCCAAATCGAGGTTCGTACAATCCGACAAGACCAACTCCTTGATCCCTGCTGCCCATGGTCCACCCTCCAGTAACCTCGCATCAACACACTCGACATTCCTCAACTCCAGCCTTCTGAGCCTCTCCAACCCTCTGAGGCTCGGCGCGAAATTGCCATTCAGGCAGCCACCGATGAGGGTGAGGGAGAGGGAAGAGAGGAGGGGAAAGCGGTTGAAGACGAGCGAGAGGGCGTCGCCGTCGATCAAGGGTTGAGGATAGCCGGAGAGGGAGAGGGAGCGGAGGGTCGAGTTGAAGGAGGAGGAGGTGGACCAGAGAGTGGGGGCGGTGATGACGAGGATGGGGTTCGTGAAGGGGAGGGCTTTGATCTGTTTTGCTCGAGTCGGGCATTCGGCGAGCGCGGAGGAGGAGGAGGGAGAGGGGACGGAGAGAAGAGGAAGGTCAGCTGCTTCTCGGCGATGAAAGAAGCCTCAGAATCGACAACCCACATCCAACGAACTCAAAGCGGGCAAGGTCTCGACCAACCGCATATACAACATGAACCTTTCCTGGACCATCTGCATCCCTTGCTCATCCGTCGGCGCCCTTTGGTACGCTCCCCCCAGATCGGCTTCCCTAATCAAAGGCGCGCGGTGCGGTGCGATGTGCTGCAGGAAAGTTTGGAGGGAGGCGTTGGATTTCGAGTGGAAGGAGACGCGCTGTTGAGTTCGGGGGGGAGGTGATTAGCGGGAGCAAGAGGAGAAGGAGAGGGCGAGGAAGCGAGATTCACCCGCCAGAGGACGCTACAAGCAAACTTGGAGCACTCGCGGTCTACCAGGCTTAAGGAGCGAAGGGTGTCGAGGTCTGCTGGCTGGGAAGGGTCGGTGGAAGAGGCGAAGGATTCGATGACGGAGCAGCGGAGTTCTGCTGGGAGGGATTTGAAGCAAAAAGGAGGGGAGGGATAGGCTGGTACAGCAGGAGGAGGAGGGTCGATGTCCATTGGTGAGAGCTGATAGGAGGGAGAGCAAGGTTAGCGATGGAAAGAGGGAGATGAGAAGCCGAGCAGGAAGGCGAAACGCAGAGTTGCGAGTGGGAGAGAGAGGGGGAATGAGAGCTGTAGGACGGTAGAGCTTACCTAGCTGAGCTGTAGCCGATCGAACACCGAGTCCAAGTTCGAATTGAAAGCGAATTGGCAAGAGGGCAAGGAGCAGCTCGCCAGGCGCGACCAAGGTTGCTCTCCCGCACTCTTGTCGTCTGTAGTTCAGCAGCTCACGCGTCGAGGGAGAGAGGATGGTCGCGCTCTCGTCGCTGTTACCACTCGGAGGAGGAGGAGGAGTTAATTACAAGCAACAACACAGTACATCCTCCTACAGTCTCCCACCAGAGCTGCTCCCCACCACTCGTTCACCTCTCCTCGATTCAATCCTCGCCGTATCCCGTAAAGCTTCCCCTCAACAAGTCATTATCAACCAATTCAACCCGACTAGTCATAATACACTACCCTTGGAGCAACTGAGTTGGGCAGGCAGTACAGTAACTTGGTCCAAAGGAGGAGCAATTTATCGCTCTTACAGCTTCACTCAACATCATCAACCAGTCACTCAAGCTCTCTTCGCTTACTGGCCACCTCCCTCTCCACCTCATACACCTGTAACTCAACCTTCCACCTCTCAAACGCGCCTCGACGACGACGCGTCCACTTTCGGCCCTTTCCACCCCACTCCACCACCACCATGGACCGACGACCCACTCGCTCTTCCCACTACCCCCACCTCAGATCGACCTACAGCCCCTCTCCCTCTCCAACGCTACCTCGTCATCTTCCTCGCCGACGTCGCCTACGCCTATCCTCCATCCGGGGGAGCCATTCCTTTTCAACTGCCCTTCCACCTCAAGAAGGCATGGGCCATGGACCATGGTATCCTCCTCGAACGAGCAGCAGAAGGGGACGAGCTCTTCCACCCCGAGTCGCCGGCAGAGATGGCGACCCTCTACTCGCTCCTCGACCCGACCGACGAGATCAAGGTCGTTTCCTCGACTTCCTCGCTCGCCAACCTCTTCCCGCCATCCTCTACCACTCCCTCTCCGCCTCCCACAGCAGCAGGCCCCTCCCTCCCCTTCCAAGACCTCTCCGAACGCCTCATCTTCGCCTCGGACCGAACAGACGGGTCGGAACCCCTCCTCGTCAGCGCCAATGCCCAGCAGGGCAAAATCAGCGTGTGGGCGTACGCTCGGGTTCCGCCTGCTACGACCGAGGAGGAGGAGGAGGAGCCGGCGCCAGCAGAGGGCAAGGGCAAAGGCAAGGAGCGCGAGATCCTCTCGCCCTCGCTTTCGAGGCGGTCGCTCCAGCCCGAGAGGAGTACGGCGCTCATTAGCGGGAGTAAGAGGAAACGACCCTCGTTCGCTGGGCCTTCGAGTCACCCGCCTGTTTCGCTCGGCGATAGGGATCGTAGTCTCTCTCGGCGCATCTCCGTCTCTGGCGCAGGGGTCGGAAGCGTCGGGTCTACCTCGTTCGGCGGCGGAGGAGGAGCGGGAGGAGCATCTCAAGAGGCGGACCTACTCGAGGCGCTGGGGGAGCAGATGAGCGTTCCTCCCCCTTCCTCCCTCGGTCACGGTCACGGCGGCGGAGGGGCGAGTTCGATGAAGCGCACCACCTCGGCGATGGGCAGCGCGATGAACGCTGCGGATCGTAGAACCAGTGTGACCAGGAATGAGTTGAGTATTACGATGGATCGGATGGCGCTGGGGCAGGGGAGTCGAGAGGGTTCGGGAATGGGAGGGTTGGGAGTCGGAGCGATGGGAGGAGAGATGGACAGGGAGGCGACTTTGTTGATGATGGGAGAGGAGGAGAGAGGGATGGTTAGTGATGTGCTCTGTGCTAAGGTGTGGGAGATTGATCTCGCGGGAGCTGGGTACGTCGTCGCTTTCGCTCTTCTCGCTCTCTCGGAGGCTCGCTGACCTCTCTCGCATGCGCAGAGCCGACGTCCTCACCGGCGCCACTTGCCACATCTTCGACACCCGTCCGCCACCATCCACCTCCTCCGACACCCTCCCCTCCTCAACACTCTCAATCCACCTCCCCACCTCCTCGACCCTACTCCTCCTCTCCATCACCCGCACTTCCCTCGGCTCCCTCCACCTAACCCCCCTCCAACAACTTCACGCCACCTCACATACTACCGCCCTCGTCACCCGTCCGAACGTGCTGGACCTCGTCTTCCTCACGCCCGAGGGAGGGGCCGCGGTAGTCACCGCCGAGGGGAGGACCGAGGAGCTGCTACTCCCCCCTCTGCCTAGTGGGAGGAAGGTAGTGAGTGTGCACGGTGATGGGTCGAGGGAGTTGGTGCTGGGGTTGGATGATGGGTCCAGGTGGCTTAGCTCGGCGCCGAGGTTACCAGAGGGAGCGACGAGAAGGTGCTTGGAGGCGCTCGCGGGGGTGCTGCCGCTGGATGAGTTTTGTGCGCTGCAGAGGAGTGTGAGGGAGAGGAGGGAGGGGCAGGATGTTTGGGAGGCGTTTGGGAGGGTGGTGGAGGGCTTGTTGGGGGATGAGGAGGTTGAGAGGGAGGAGCTGGAGCCGTATGCCGCTTTCCTCAAGGCGACGAGTGCGGACGCTATGGCCGACCCGCTGCTCGCCTCTCTCCGTACTTCTCCTTCGCCAGCATCTGCTCGACCACGACCTCCGACGACCTTGCCGCCGAGCCGTCAGCTCCAAGCCGTCGTTTGGACCCTCCATCTCGTCGCGCAGGATGCCAAGCTCGAGCAGACGAGGCAGAGGGAGTGGGTGCTGGTCGCGCGGTTAGTGCTGAGGCTGAGTGAGCGGATGGGGCTGAGGTATTGGAGTGACGTCTACAGGAGGAGCTTGGGAGAAGTAGCGCGAGGGGACGGTGAGCTCGCTTCGCTTCCGCTGCGACGACGAGTAGCAGTGGCTGACCTTTGACTCAAAGCAGACACCTCACCCGACAGCTCCCCATCCACTCTCCTCCACCGCGTTCCCTCCGACCTCCTTCAATCCCTCCAATCCCTCCTCCGAGGCATTCCCGAACCTCCTCCCTCCCTCGCCGACATCACCTCCAGCCTCACCCTCACCCCCTCCAACTATTACGGCCCCTCCATCCAACCCCTCCAACTCACCACCCAACTCATCTCCCTCTGTTCCACCCTCGCTTTTCCTCCCTCGCTCCCGCTCGGCGGTCCCTCAACAACCCTCACTCGCGCGCAAGACACCGTTCGCGCGATCGTCGCGTTGGGATGGGACGCAGCGAGGATTGATCGACTTGCGGTGGGAGTGGCACTGCCGTTGAGAGAGGCGGTGAGGATGTGTCAGTTTGATGCGCCGTTGGAGATGGAGGTGAAGGCATTTGAGTTGATTAGAAGGCCGGATTTGGCAAGGCAGACGGGTGGGAAGGAGGTGAAGAGGGGGAGCGGGAGGAAGGTGAGTTGTCTGCTAAGGGTTGGAGAAGAGCAGGAGCTGATCGCGTATGCACTCGCAGCTCCAAACCCCGCCGAAACCCCTTCCTCTCGACGAGATCATCGAGCGGACCAAGAATGGCGTACCCGTCGATGATCCGCCTTCGACGAGGTCGGCTGATGAGGAGATGTCGACGGGACCAAAGGCCGAGCGGTTCAACGAGGATCGCAGGCTCGAGGAGGTGACGAGGATGCTTCAGTACTCGGAGCCGGTCACAATCGCTAGCGAGAGGACGCTGTGAGTACTTGACGAGTTGATGAAGACCAAGAGCTGACCTCGAGTTGACCCTACAGCGACCAGCTCACGCCCAACGTGCAGCAGAACCTGCTCGGCTCGCTCTCGAACCGCACCCTCTCGCTCCCTATCGGCTTCGGCATGTTCACCTACCGCACGCGCAGCAAGGTCTCCTCCGAATCGGTTCCCATCCCTCGCATCAACACCTCGGCGCGCATCCTCCCCATGCCCTCCCCCGTCGCCTACATCGAGAAGGAACCTCGAGACGCTCCCGGCGGCACCTTGGATCGCTTCGAATGGCCCGAGTTCCACAGCGGAGTCGCAGCGGCCCTGCAGCTACAGGTCAACTCGACCGTGTTCGACAGCTCGCAGATCTCGTTCAACAAGCCCGCCGAACTCGACTCGAAGCACGCCGGCTTCCTCATGGGACTCGGCCTCGTCGGGCAGATCAGCTCAATGGTCTTCAACCAGGCGTTCGAGTACCTCAAGATGAAGCACGATCCTACCTCGATTGGACTCCTCCTCGGTCTCGCCGTCACCTACATGGGTACCGGCGATCCCAAGGTCACTTCGCTCATCTCGGTCCACCTCGCCGCACTTCACCCTCCTCACTCCTCCCCGCTCAACGTCTCGGGCATCACGCAAGCCGCCGGACTCGCCGGCATCGGTCTCCTCTACCTCGGCACGCAGCGGAGGACACTCGCCGACATCATGATCCGCGAGCTGTGCTCCATCAAGGTCACCGCCATCGAGGACCCTCCTGCCTGTCGCGAGGCCTACGCCCTCTCCGCTGGTTTTGCATTCGGCATGATCATGCTCGGCTCGGGCAAGAGCGCTGCCTCCACTCCCGGCGAGGTCGACCTCCTTCGCACCTTCCGCGCCCTCATCCTCGGCGAGAGCAACCACCCTCTTCCCGGCGCTACTCCCTCTCTCAACATCACCGACGTTAACATCACCTCCTCGGCAGCGACTATGGCCGTCGGTCTCATGTACCTCCGCACCGAGAGGCAGGATGTCGCCGAGTTGCTCGAGATCCCCGACACGGCTCGTCGACTCGACTACGTGCGGTCGGACTTGCTTCTCCTTCGTACCCTCGCGAGGAGTATCATCCGATGGGTGACCATCCAGTCGTCGAAGACGTGGGTCGAGGACCACGTCCCTCGCTTCATCGCCGAAGCGTTGGAGGCCAAGGCGAGCAAGGGCCAAGGACTCGACGCCGATCTCGACGTTGCGCGGTGGAATATCATCGCTGGAGCATGCTTTGCGCTTGGCCTCAAGTTCGCGGGCACGGCGACGGCGGAGGCGCATGGGACGTTGATCCACTTCTTGGATCGTCTGACGAGGACGGCTTACGTCAAGGGTGAGCTGCTCGCTACCGTCTGGCCTTGAGCTCTGCACTGACTTTTGCCTCAACAGCTCCGACGATCCAAGGCAAGATCAAGCGCGACGCGATTCGCTGCTGCCTCAGCGTCGTCGCCATGGCTCTCGCAATGGTCATGGCTGGCACAGGCGAGCTCAATGTCCTCCGCCGTCTTCGCGTCGCCCACGGTCATTTCGGCGAGGGAGTCACCTACGGCACGCACCTCGCTTCGCACATGGCACTCGGACTCCTCCTCGTCGGCTCAGGTCGCTACACCCTCGGCACCTCCAACTCGGCCATTGCAGCCCTCCTCCTCGCCTTCTACCCCGCCTTCCCCTCCTCCCCCTCCGAGAACCGAGCTCATCTCCAAGCATACCGTCATCTCTGGACCCTCGCCATCGAACCTCGCTGCCTCGAGGCGCGAGATGTCGACACCAACGAGCCGACGTTCCTTCCCATCCGCCTTCGCCTCACCGAGAAGGGCTCGACTGAGCTTCGCGCCAAGCAGCTCGTCGCTCCCACCCTCATCCCCGAACTCCGCCTTATCAACACCATCCAGGTCGACACTCCTCGCTACTGGGGCTTCTCCCTCCACCTCGCCTCCAACCCCGCCCATCTCGCCAGCTTCCTCAAGGAGGGAACACTGTACGTCAAGCGCCGCACAGGACACCTCAGCTATGCGCAGGATACGCGGGGCATCAGGAGCATCTTTACCAAGAGCAAGAGTGAGACAGGCAGCTCGGTCATCGACTTTGGCGAGGCAGCGAGGATCCTCTCTCCCTCGGCAGCAGGCTTGAAGGACTTTGTCTCATACTTCTCCGAGGATGTCGAGGCCAAGGCGGCAGTGGCGCAGTTGACGAGGCCAACGCAAGGCGGCGGGGGCGAGGCATCGAGGAAACGGCCGGCGACTCCTCCCACCTCCTTCGAGGCATTTGCGGCGTCCGTCTTGCTCGAATGCTTGACCAAGGACAAGAGGGATACCGTCGCCGTCTACCTGGCTCTCTACCACGCCCATCAACTCCTCTCTCTCTCTACTCTCTCGCCTCTCGCCCTCCTCGCGCTCGAGCAGATCGAGTTCGTCCTCGACTTTTACGGCTTCGGCGGACCCTTCTCCACCCTCTTCAGCAAGCCGAGATCATCTTCCTCGTCGTCCAAGCCGCCAAGCCCTCGCGAGGCTCTCATCCAGCCCACCTTCCTCGACCACGTCTCCACGACCACCACCTCCCTCGCTCGCTCGGCGCTCTCCTCAGACCCTCAACTTGTCGCCGCTCTCCGCTCTTACCTCCTCCGCTCCACCTGGCCTTCCTCCACACCCGACGTCGCCACTCGTCTCTCCATCTACCTCGTCGACTCGGGCGCGCCGGATCTCCCTTCGCTCGAGAAGCTGCGAGAGCTCGTCTTGAGTGCCAAGGAGCGCGCTGAGGAAGCAGGGATGGGAATCGAGGAGGTCGAGACGTCGGTGGGACTGTTGATGAGGGGTACGAAGAAGATGGTGCAGGGTGCGGGCAAGAAGGCTTGGAAGGGCGAGTTCGGCGCAGTGGCTGCGAGAGTGTGGTTGCAGGGGGATGTGTAGTGTTGTGTGATGCTGGGTGCGAAAAGCTTTCGCTGCTATCTTTGTCTTGATTCTTGAGGAGCAAAGTGACGCCGGGTTGACATGTGCTAGATCAAGGAGCTTAGCGATGGGAGCGAACGAGGGCGCCGGCGAGATGGGAGACGGCCGAGGCGCGTGACTCATCGTAGAGCAGAGGTCATACAGGAACTGACGGCGCTGTAGACCCACATCTCGTTCCTCGTTACGAGCAGAGAGAGCAAAGCCAGCTCACTCCGGTTCTCATCTCCCGTTTGCCGAGCCGCTCTCGCACTCCTCGTCTTCGAAGCAGAGCAAAGCGGCATATTGCACATCTAGCCTCACAACTCCTCATAGGCATACCCCTCTTCATCGCAAAAGTCTTCCAGCTCTCGCAGCGCCTTCCTCGCCCCTCCGCCATGACTGTCAAAGTCGCTGTGATCCGAGCCCAAGACCTCCTCCAACGTGTCGCCATGCTGCACGATTGTCTCCTTGACGCCCTTCATCCATCTAGCTGATGTATACTCGTTGACCGATACGTGCAATTGTTGTAGAGGTGAGGCGGAGAAGGCGGTAGGGAGCGCGATGGCATCTTCGGTGAGCCAGAAGCTCAGGCGGAGGACTCCGACGTGGGAGGGGAGGCATGTCGAGCTGGGGCGAGTAGCATTCGGGTAGGTCGAGGCTCTCGAGAGTTTGAGCATGACTTTGGAGAAGGCGGTGGATGGTGGAGTCGTCACCTATGGTCCACAGGTCGTTGTGCCCCAAGCTGAGGGAGACGAGCGACGAGTTCCACGGATGCGCAAGGGCTGAATGCAGGAGGCCAGCTCCCATCTCGAGGAGGGAAAGATCTTGGAGCTTGGACAGGCGCCGAATGGTGTCCAGAAGGAAGACTGCACCTTCCCCATCCGAATTGAAGTAGGCGAGTTCGACCGTTTCCAGCTCGGGGAGGGCGGAGAGAAGAGCTGCAACGGCGACGTAGCTGAAGGACTGTCCCAGAGAATAGTCGCCAACCATCTCGATGGAGCGAAGGCTGGTCGACAGAGTGGGAGGAAGGAGTGGAAGAAGTGCGATGGTCACCGCCGAGGTGCATCGGAAGGTGAGGGTTTCCAGAGCCGAGAGCATGCGTAGGAGGTCGGCATAGGCGTCGACGACCACTGTGAGCTCAGTAACTTCCCTCTCAAGTGGCTCAAGCTGGAGATGCTGCACGAGGGTGGCCGTCGAGGGACGGACGTCGGCGATGAACGATTCACACCGAGAGAATCGGCGCCTATCGAGGTCGACCGTCTGCAGGCGGCCGCTTGGTCAGCATCGAAAGCTTCACTACCACCTGCATACTCACCTGCCACATCAGCGGCGCACACAGAGCGTGCAGCTCGCGGTCCATCCCACTCAACGCCGATAGGGACCTCAGCCGCTGGCGCGTCAACGCGTCTCTCTTGGTCTTCACTAGCACGTACTCCTGCTCGTCGACGAGGTTCACCACGACTTGCTTGATCTCGGGTGGCAGATCGTTCCATCCAGCCATTCTGAGCTTAGAGCGAGCGAGCGACGAGAAGTCGTGAGGGAGGAGAGCGAGCGGGCATGTGAGGGGGAGGGTGTAGACGAGCAGCGCTTCGAGTCGGTGCTTTGCAGTCCTAGTAGCGACGGATTGAGCTTCCAGAGCAATCGAAGTTCTGCACAAGCACAACAACAGAAGTGGGTCAGTGCGCTGAGCTTGATGAGCTGGTGAAGGGGGGCGGGCGTGGAGCGGGTTGTAGGGGTGTAGGGAGATAGAGGAGGGTAGAAGAGACGCTGTAGCTCACCTAGCAGCTGTACGAGGGTCGCTCAGAGCGGCGGACGAGTCGAAGCGAGAAAGAGCAAAGATGTGGAAGGAGAGTAAGGGGCGGAGGGGCGCTCGAGGGAAAGGTCAAGACAGCTTGAGGACGCGCTTGAGCCTTCAGACAGATACAACGAGTCCGAAGGCTGTGCTTTGGTTTGCACTGCTGTACTCCACCTAAAATGCGAGCCCTCGCAGCTCTCGGCGCTCTCTCGAACTCACCCAAATCACTATCAACAGGCCAAGCTGCATCACTACCAATCTACTGCTGTTCCTCCTGCGTCTCCAACTGACCTCCCTGTGTCCCATTGACCGCCGCCGCGGTAAACGCTGCAAAATCGAACCCAGCGATCCCCGCCGGCTCGGGCGAGCCTTGAGGCGTCAAGATCTGCTCGGGCGAGAACATTTGCGACAGCTGCGAGGCGATGGGGTCGTCCAAGACATGCGCGGGGAGAGGCGAAGGTATGGGGGGGGCGGAGGCGTAGCTCGAGGTAGGCGGAGGGGCGAGCGAGTTGGAGGTAGGAGGAGCTGGATGTGCGTGGAAGTCGAGCGGTGGAGCCGGCTGAGGTGCTGGTGAAGCCGAGGCAAAGTCGGTGTCGGGTGCGATGGCAAAGTCCGACTCGGGAGCGATGGACGAGTTGACGTCGGAGGAAGGAGGCGCCGACTCTGCTGGAAGAGCCGGCGCGGGAGGAGCGGGAGCGGAAGGCGGTGGAGGCGGTGGGGCTTCAAAAGGGTTGTAGGCGAAGGAGGAAGCGGCAAAGGTGATTGGCGCAGGCGCTGGAGGTGGCGGAGGAGGAGGCGGAGAAGGCTGAGCTTTGAAGGTAAAGGACGTCCCTCCAAAGTCGAACGGCCTCGGGGCTGCTGGTGGAGCTCGCTCGACCACTGGCGGCGGCTGATTGAAGATGTGCGCGGACGAAGCCTCGCCAGCGCTGCTCACTCCCAGCATCGCCTGGCCATGACCGTTCGGCGCCGCGAACTCCTCCTCCTGCACGACGTCCATCTCTCGACTCGGGCTGCCATAGTAGGCCCCGCCCAGCGATACCGATCCCTCCCTGCCCATCGGGTGATCCTCGCCTCTTCCAGCTCCTCCGAAGGCCCCACTGCCGCCCCAACTCCCGCTCGGACCGGGCGTCGGCGCCGGGCTTCCTGCTTGACTCTGACTCCCTCCTCGGCCGAGCTTCAGCTTGATGCCCGTCTGCGGCGTCGGCGCAGCGGAGGGACCTTCTACATCCTCTTTGATGTACGCCGGAGGCAGACGAGCGTTGTGCGCGCGAACGGGCCACTCGACGTTGAGGGCGACGACGGCTGAGGTGCCGACGTACTCGTAGTCCAGTGCCTCTCCCTTTGGTCCGAGAGGACCTGGCGGTCCCATCCTTGTGAGTCGGGAGAAGAGGGCGAGCGAAGGCGAATTGGGACGAGAGAGCCAATTCTTGACGCGAGGGAGAGCGTCAGGGATGCGAGGATGCGGTGGAGCGGCGATGAGGTGGCCTGCTGCAGCGTGGTAAGGGACGGGTGACGAGATGGTGTAGGGAAGAGAGGTATTGAAGGGGTGGACGCGCGGAGGAGCCTGATCTGGGAGGAAGCCTGGCGGCCTCGACGCCTGCCGAGTTTCGGGGACCGGCAGGACTCCAAAGAGCGAGTCGGAGGAGGAGAGGGAGAGGTCGGAGGAGAGGGAGATGGCACCGGCCGCCTCGCGACGCCTGGGATTCGGCCGAAGCCACTTGGGCAAGTGAGGTACCTCGGGTGCAGTCTCGCGGTAAGCGGAGAGGGAGTTGGTCGAGGAGGGTGGAGGCGAGATGGATCTGGCTCGTCGTCGCTTCGAGCGAGCGACTCCATGGTCGTCGTCCTCGGCGGAAGGTGAGCCCGGGGGAGAGGGAGCGGGAGGAGGGGAGAGGGCGGGGAGGGCGGTGATGGGGTGTATCTCGGCGAGCATGGAGTGGGCGTAAGGTATGGGCACGAGCCATGGATCCCCGCCCATCGCCGCCGATGAGACCCGCTGAGCGCCAGCTGCCCATGCCTCCGCCTGCGCTGCCTCGCGCTCCCTCTCGCGCTCTCGTCGCCGCCGAACGGGAGACGAGACGTCCACCTCACGCTCCATCCCGGGGAAAGGTGGCAGGAAGTCGGGTACGTAGGAAGGGATCAGGCTGGGATCCCTCCAAGCCGACCCCGGTGCGTCCTCCTCCTCCTCCTCCTCCTCGACCGGCTCCTTCCTGTTCATATCCACGTCCATCTCGCGATCCCACGAGTCGAGGAAGAGGTTGCTGAACGATTCCTCATGCTTGATGTGCACCGGCTCCTCCACTGGCGCTGGCGGTTGAGGCGAGCAAGGCTCAGCATCGTCGCTGTCGTCTGAGCCGGGCGAAGCTGCTTCGGGGACGAGATCGGGAAGGTCGTTGATGGCGAGAATCTCGGTTGGGAGGAGCGCATCGTAGCACAGCTGGGCGACGGGTGTGGGCGGCGGTCGAATGTGCAGGACGTCTAGCAAACACGCGTGGAATGAAGGTCAGCCAGCGCCCCTGCAGCGGTTCAAAGCAGAGCAGAGCATGCACGGAGAGCTCACCTTTGAGACCCCGAGCCAGCTCTCGTATCCGCTCTGCTTCCTCGCCAATGCCCTCGTCGCCTCGCTCCACCTCGTCCTTCAAGTCGGCCAGCGTTCCGGCACCAAATTCCTCGAGAGCAGTGCCTACATCCCAGATACTGATCTTCTCCCTGCCCGAGTGCTCTGCTGCATCCTTGGCGGCCTGCGCGAGCAATCCGAGGTAGTCTTGAATGAGGTGAGAGAGGGTGTGCAGCGGCAGAGTCCTCGAGTGAGTGAAGGGCGAGGCGCGGGTGACGAGCTGCAGTGTAGAGAGGTGCAGAAGATGTCGTGGTAGCTCCCCCGGGTCGCCGTTCGAGCTGGCCATCGCGAGGCGAAGGTGTTGGCAGGACAGAGAGCCTGACTTGGTCGCGCCCTCGCTTTGCCAGCGCTGAGCCGAAGGAGGGACAGACTTCCTGGCGTGCGGTAGGGTGCATAAGCTATTGCAGATATATGTGAGCTCTTAAATGACTAACCCTAGCGCCGAAGATACTCTGTAGCTCACCGACTGCTCTCCACCGAGCCTGCTTCGGCGCGAGCGACCAGCGCCGAGAGACCTTGCGAGGACCGACTGCTGACTGCCTTCGCTGCTGCACACTTTCCACCCCACAGTCGACGACGGCTTCCTCAACATGATGCTCGTCGATGGAACCCCCAAGGACGACGTCAAGGTCCCCGAGGGCGAGATTGGAGACCAGATCCAGTCGGCTTTCGATGACGGACAGGACGTGAGTTTGCTCTAGTGGAGTTCAAGGACGCGCCTTGCTGTTGGCGGGTGGACAGGGAACAAGAAAGCTGACCTCCATCGCCTCCCGCCCACCTACATACAATCACCGCCGCCGCCTTCGCCGAATCGCCTCTCGCCCTGCTCTCTCAACGCCATAGTTGATGATCACCATCATCTCGGCCATGGGTATGGAGCAGGCCATCTCCTTCAAGGATGCTCCCAAGTAAAAAGGRAATCTTCAAGGATGCCCCGCCCCCCTCGCCATCTCCCTTCTCCCTCAATCCCTTCCTCTTTCCCTCCTTCCTAACCCCCCCTGCATGTTACTTTCGCCTCTCCCCTCCTTCTCCCTCCTTTCCCCTCTTTTTTCCGTCAACTCCGAAGACACACACACCGCGCCCTCCTACAACTTTGACCCTCTCATCTCCTCACCCCATCTCGGCCTTCCCTTCTTCCCCTCTCTCCTCGACCTTACGGCTTCTTCCTTTCTCCCCTCGCGGCTCGCTTCATTGCGTAGAATGTGATTGGGAGATGGGAGTTGCTGTTTTTACGATACACATGAGCGAGGAGTGGAGTCTGGAGCGGCTGTTTGGGAAGAGGTGGGTTGGAGCAGGATGGGCGCCGGGAGTTGGTGTTCGGCGTTTGGTCGGAGCTCGTTGGGTTTTTTCTGTTTAGTCGTGTGTAGGGTTAAGGAGGATGATCTAGGGTGGCGAATGTGATGAGCGACATGATAGATTATGAGTGGTCGTCGACCGGCGGAGAGAGAGAGAGAGCCTCCCAGCGAGCAGCAAACCGCTCTGCTCATGTTCGGCGTTGTCTGGTCACTCGCAACTCGGCGGGGCTATCGGTGGGCTTCCACTGCACACGAATCTGACCTCCTGCGTTCGTGCACGAAAGCGCCCCCTTCCCCGCCGGTCATCGATTTGCGCCAGCGCGCGCCGAGCTCTCACGCGGTCGACCTCAACTTCTCTCACTTCCCGTGCACTGGCTCGGCAGCCCTGAAGTCACTGCCCATTCTCTGCGACTCCACAGGCTGGCCCCAGCTCGCCTCGTGCTCCGTCGCCCGACCCCTCTCAATTCGCTGCGAAGGAGGCGGATCTCGGAGGGCAAATCGCTACGAATTCGTAGCGATTTGGGCCCCTAAACGCTCAAGTTTCGCAGCGAGGCGCTGGCTCCTGGTTAAACAGCGAGACTGAGCAAGGCGTTTAGTATGCTCAGTAAACAGCCTGGGATGGATGCTGAGGAGGAAAGAAGGGCAGAACGCATTGGGTGCAAAGTGCGAACGCCGAACGTCGCTCCCGAAGCGCTGGAGACAACGACAATGCAGTCACAGCAATACAACAGACCTTGACAAAAGCCCTAAGAACACTACCACTGCAATGTATACACCCTGCCCTCCGATTCCCGCCTGTCCCTGTCTCGATCCAAGTCCAGACTGCCAATCTCCTTCTCCGAGAGGACCTCGGACGGCCTCCGGATCTCTATAGACACTTCGACGTCCACTACACACTGAACCACACACTCGGGAGTCCTGTCGGTCGCCCTCATCCATAGAACGGGGATCACGAAGAGCACGCCGACTCCGCAAAGCGCCCACGAGACGACAAGCTCGGTGAGATAGGGCGCTCCGTTTGAGTCCATGCGGAAGACGCCTGCTGCACCAGCAGACTGAATGCACTTATACATTCCGACGAGATGACTGAGCTGGGACGAGTCGTTCGACATGGCGCCCATGAGCCAGTCTGAGAGAGGACGAGTCAGCGCCGAGAGTAGGGACGGTCGACACTGCGACTCACAGGCATAGCTCTGCCACACGGCATCAAGAAGGCCCATAAACATGTAGAGGATGACGTGTCCCGGGTAGTCGGAGTCCCTGAGGTCGATACGAGCGAATTGTGGATGGCGAGGGTCGACCAAATCGGCTCGAGTATATCGCCTGCAGCACGACGGAAGTTAGACAGAAGTCGGGAAGCCGAGTCACATACAGATACTCACCTCTGGAAGTGAAGTGTGGCGCCCCAGACAGACATTGCCACGGTAAAAACGAATGCGAGACCTCTCCATGCTCGGGCGGTTCGGCGCAGGCTCGAGCAGTCGAGGGCCATGCCAAAGCCAATTGCGCTGAAGATCTGAGTGAGCCAGTAGAGCATGTTGTTCAGAGATCGAGTGCGGAGGGTGAAGAGGGCGCCGTTGAAGGAGCTGCAGGAGGGCGGAGGTCAGCTTGCTTCTGGGATTCACGCCGAGGTGGGTTCTCAAGCTCACTTAAACTGATAAGTGCTGAAGGAAGCAGGTGGTCAGCATCAGCTTTGAGTTGTCATGTGCAATCGTCATAGTTGGACTCACTAGAACCAGTTGCTGGCGAGGAAGAAGGGGAAAAGGAGGAGGATCCATAGGTTGCCGCGAAGACAGCGGTAGAGCCCTAGCAGCTCCGTTCTCCAGCCTGGACAAGTAACACAAGCGCAAAAAAATGTTAGTCAGGTTGTCGCACGAGAGACGACGTGCAAAAGGAGCTCACTCGGATGCGAAGGAACGACCACTCGGCTGCCGTCGGTGCGGACCATGCGTGCAGGGGGAATGAGGAAGAGCGGCACCACGAGTGCAAAAGAGCTGAGGCCAACAAAGACAGCGTAGACGGTGCTGGAGACGTCGTTGCTTGTGGACTCGTTCCAGGAGAGGCCGAGCTGGATCGCCGAGCCGAGGACCGCGCCCATGTTGAAGATGGCCCTGCGCATCGGTGAGTGAGTATGAGCATCTAGACAGCTACACGAGGTGAGGGGACGGCTCGACTCACCAGAAGATGGCGAAGAAGCGACCCTTCTGCGACTCGGTGGGATAGGCGAGCAGAAGCGATCCTTGAGCAGTCCACAGCAGGCCAGCACACAGCCCGACTGCAGATAGGAGACACGAAGATGTTGAGTTAAGCCCTACAGCCGCTAACGAGTCAAAACGACTCACCTACGACACCGCTGCCGATCACGAAGGCGAAGTTGCCATTGAGGTTCAGCGAGAGGAAGGAGCCGATGTACTATGTTGACGGTCAAGAAAGGGTCAGCGCACGTTCTGAATAGACGCTGAACAGCCAGAGCGTACCAAAGGATAGCCAACGGCTCCCACGGCGAGAGTGAGCCGAGCGCCGAGCCGATTGCAAATCGTCCCGCCGAAGAAGGAGGTCAATGCGAACGTCGAATACTGAGGGAGGGCAGGCGAAGTCAGAGGCGGAAGAATACTCAGCGCAGCTTGCGACTCACCAACGCGACGAGACCGTCGTTCGCAGCTTTGGTGTCGCTTCTCCCACCTCCTCCCATGCCGCTGTCGTCACTGCGAGTCAGCTTGACTGCGCCACACTGAACTAAGTACAATATCACTCACGTCAGAGCGTTAAAGAGCCTGCGCAAGTGAACAAATGTCAGCTCGAGAGCCGAGAAAGCCCACCGGAAGCTACTCACCCAGGACCGAGAAAGCATAGGAAGGAGCAGAGTACAATCTGGATCCAAGTCGATGATGTCCAACCTTTGGTTGTTGGTTCTGGTAGCTCAGACTCATCCCACTCCGCTCGCTGCATCCCTGGGCGATGCGCAGGACCCAGCCGAGATGGCTGGCGAGAGGGCGGCGGCCGGCGGCGGGGCGGCGAGGAGTGGGGGAGAAGCGCCTTCGGTCGAGTGTGTAAGGCGACGAGCGAGCTGGAAGTGACTGCGAGGAGTGGGAGAGAGAGAGAGAGAGGATCAGGGGATACGTACTGTCGCGAGAGCCAACAACACTTCTCCCTCTGGGGAAGGGGCAGGGGGAGGCACCGAAGTGTAGATCGGCGAAGGCTCAACTGCTCTATCCGGCGAGCTGCACCCACTCACATGATACCGAAGGCGATTGCTGGAAGTCTAGAAGAAGTGATTAGCTTTATTGTGCGAGGCCCATCTCGGCTTGAACCGTCAGTCCTGTGCAAGTCGTTTGCTCGGCGAAGAGCAGGTTTGGCCTATGGATTCGAGGAAGATGACAGTCAGATTTGCAGGAGAAGGAGACCGAGTGACTTTTGAGAAGAAGCAGCGCCCAGAGATCGCTCAGCCGAACCCACAAACCTCCTGCTTGGCGAGTCGAGGTGAGCTTCCGCCGAATGCACTGCACCGCAGAATAGATCCGAGAGGAGCAGGTCAGACTCACCCTTTAAGTCTCTGCGTTAGCGGCCTTTCCCTTGGCTAATGTGTGAAAGCTCCCACGAGCACGCAAGGTATCTCGCGATGGCGAAGCCCTGAGCTCATCGCCGAGAAGCTGACGACCGCAAACGAGGGTCGTAATCAAACGCATAAGGCATGAATGCTTACAAGATACAGATAGTCTACACCTCGAGCGGTACAATCCTGACCACGTCGGCCTCCCTGCTCATGAATCTTTCCTTCGTCCCTCGAGTCCGAGTCCGACTCCCTCCCTACCGCCAATTACACACCTCAAAACTTGCCCTCCTCCCGCTCTCCCGCACCAGCTAGCGTCACACTGTACTCGCTAGCCGGTCCAGTCCCTCCCCTAATCTTGCAGACGCCATGGTAATCGGGCGAGGAGAAGGGCGTGAGCGCCGAGACAACGGCGTACATTGGATCGCCCTCCTTCCATGGGACGATCCAGCGAGCATGGGTGGGAGGGTATTGGGTTACGTCAAGGATAGCGGGAGTATCGCCGATGAGCTGGTAGACGAGCGGAGGGGTGAGGGAGGGGTTCCGCCGAGTGCCGGCGCGACGCTTGACGAGCTGGCGTTCGCCTATAGATGGGTGGAGGGTCAGCATGGATCAGACGACCGAGATGGGAGGGAGAACTTACCGATGGCATAAGAGAGCAGTTCGTAAGTGTACCCGAATAGATGGGTGACAGCCCGAACCGCACAGTCGCTCGAGCTACCTGGCATAACGAGCAAAGACTGCAGCGAGGTCACGCTGCTGTTTGCTGCTCCGAATGAGTTGAGAGAGCATCCATCGTTTCCGGTCGCCTGCGACTCGACATAGCCGTGGGTCTGTGCGAGAGAGGAAGGACAGTCAGCTCGGCGCACCTTCATGTCGACGAGGCTGGGCGAACTGACCCTGGCGTAGATCCAGTGGGCCAGCTCGTTGGTGAGAGTAGCGAGGATCATCACTGGTAAAGGGGGACGGAGCAAGCAAAGGAGGGGGAGGGCGGAAGGAGGACCGAGGGTCAGCTTGGTCTTCGGGCACAGCAGCGGGCGTCACTCACTGTTGAGGTTGGATTCCTCCTCTCTCTCGCCCCCGCTCCTAGCCGACTCGAGCTCTTGGTTGAGTGCAAAGGCGAGGAACACGCTCTCCCCTACAGGTCCTCCTTTCGGCGCCGTCGCCCATGCTTGCGAAATTTGGTCCGGCGTGATGATACCTTGCACGACGACGACGCTTGGTGGTGCACAGAAGAGGAAGCGAATCTCCTCGTCGAGCTGAGCGGCTTGGGAAGCGTCCCTGGGACGAGCGTCGCTGCCGAGAAGCGCTGGGAGGAAGGCGGAGCGGAGGAGGGCGGCTGGGGGGTTGTCGGGCGTGGCGAGGAGGGCGAAGAACCGGGAGGCGAGGGTGCTCAGCGCCGTTTGAGACGACGGGAGCTTGCGGTAGCGCTGCAGCAGGGGCGAGAGGTCAGCGCGTCCGGCAGATAAGCGTGCTGAGCCTAGCTACTCACGATGAGGTCGCGGGTGGTAGTGATAGCAGGGGCGGACATCTTGCGTATGGTTTAAGGGATATAGAGCAAAGTGAAGAGCGTTGCAAGCCATCAACGGCCAGAGAGCGCTTGAGGAGCGAGCGAGCGAGGCCTGAGCGGAATGAGGTGGTAATTCGGCACGAGCCGTCTACGGTTGAGGTGGGCCGAGCTGATCATGGGTAGTTCAGTGCGAACAGCGAGTGATGGGGAGCTCGAATGAGCGGTCGGAGAGGGACGAAGGGCTCGGCGAGCGCTGGCAGAAGTCGACAACCGGCGGCGAAGGGGGCGCTTTCGTGCACGAACGCAGGAGGTCAGATTCGTGTGCAGTGGAAGCCCACCGATAGCCCCGCCGAGTTGCGAGTGACCAGACAACGCCGAACATGAGCAGAGCGGTTTGCTGCTCGCTGGGAGGCTCTCTCTCTCTCTCCGCCGGTCGACGACCACTCATAATCTATCATGTCGCTCATCACATTCGCCACCCTAGATCATCCTCCTTAACCCTACACACGACTAAACAGAAAAAACCCAACGAGCTCCGACCAAACGCCGAACACCAACTCCCGGCGCCCATCCTGCTCCAACCCACCTCTTCCCAAACAGCCGCTCCAGACTCCACTCCTCGCTCATGTGTATCGTAAAAACAGCAACTCCCATCTCCCAATCACATTCTACGCAATGAAGCGAGCCGCGAGGGGAGAAAGGAAGAAGCCGTAAGGTCGAGGAGAGAGGGGAAGAAGGGAAGGCCGAGATGGGGTGAGGAGATGAGAGGGTCAAAGTTGTAGGAGGGCGCGGTGTGTGTGTCTTCGGAGTTGACGGAAAAAAGAGGGGAAAGGAGGGAGAAGGAGGGGAGAGGCGAAAGTAACATGCAGGGGGGGTTAGGAAGGAGGGAAAGAGGAAGGGATTGAGGGAGAAGGGAGATGGCGAGGGGGGCGGGGCATCCTTGAAGATTYCCTTTTTACTTGGGAGCATCCTTGAAGGAGATGGCCTGCTCCATACCCATGGCCGAGATGATGGTGATCATCAACTATGGCGTTGAGAGAGCAGGGCGAGAGGCGATTCGGCGAAGGCGGCGGCGGTGATTGTATGTAGGTGGGCGGGAGGCGATGGAGGTCAGCTTTCTTGTTCCCTGTCCACCCGCCAACAGCAAGGCGCGTCCTTGAACTCCACTAGAGCAAACTCACGTCCTGTCCGTCATCGAAAGCCGATTGGATCTGGTCTCCAATCTCGCCCTCGGGGACCTTGACGTCGTCCTTGGGGGTTCCATCGACGAGCATCATGTTGAGGAAGCCGTCGTCGACTGTGGGGTGGAAAGTGTGCGGCAGCGAAGACAGTCAGCGGTCGGTCCTTGCAAGGTCTCTCGCGGCCCAAAGTCGACGCACTGTTGACGAGCTGGTACTCCTTGCGAGTGACGTTGGGGACATCGACGTTGTGGGTCGAGGGAGAGAGCTCCTCGTACTTCTTGTCGGTGAAGATCTGTAGGGCGTCGAAAGCGAGATTAGCGCTCCGTTTGACTCTGCTCTCGCGAGACGGGCTAACTCACGTCGGTAGCGACAAGGTGGACCTTGGCGTGTCCGTGCTTTCCGGTCTTCGAGGTCGACATGTCGATGATCTGTAGTGGAGCAGCGCCAGGTCAGCTTTCCGCAACTCGATTCGGGTCGTGTGATTGGGCGCGCGAGAAGCGTCTTTCTTCCGCCGAGCGTCCGCCTTTCAACCTCCATCTTCGGCGATAGGTGCTTCCAATGTCTGATAGTGATGACTTCGAGAAGGATGCAACCGCCGAGCTCCTCCTTCAGCTCCCAGGCTAGCACCCTCGGCCCAGCTCGCTCCGCTTCCCAAATCTCTGCTCGCACGACGCTGCTGTCGTCCAAACTGCTCGGAAAAGAAGGAGAGCTCACCTTGCAGGGCTTGCCCTTGATGACAATGTGTCCACCCTTGCGGAGAGCAGAGCACTGCATGGGGTAGGTGAGGGAAGCTCCGGCGGAGACAGACTCGAAGGTCTGCTCGTGCTGCTCATCGTTCTGGGCCTGTGGGAGCGACAGAGATACAATGTTAGCTCTTCAACCCTGTTAAGCTACAGCTCGGCGACCCCGGCAGCGAGCCAGCGGCACGCGAGAGGCGTCTTTTGCTTACCTGGTAAAGGGTCGAAGTTTTTTGCCAACGGCACGTGGAAGGTCGTTAGCGAGCTGCTGTAGGGTGGTAGCAGCAGAGGCAAAGTGTACATACCTGCTCCTCGGCGGACATGATTGAAGATAGAAGGGTAGAAGGGGGGTGGGGTGAGAGGGAGAAAGAGAGGAAGGAGGAGGAGGGAGACTTTGAACTTTGGCGCTGAGGGCAAGTTCTGAATGCCAGCTCGTCTCGGCGCCTTCGCACTGGCCACGCTGGCGTCCTACATCCTCAACACTTGCTCCTGGAAGAAACCCATCCGTTTTGCTGCAATCTCCCGCCCGCTGCTGGAACCTCTGCTCTCGGTCACGGCTCGGCGCAGGCAGAAGTTGGCCTGGAGAACTGAGGGGCACCCTGCGTCCACAGCTGTATGTGTGTACAGAGTTGAGCCACAAGCGCGAACATCACCGTATATATCTGATCACTCGCAACACTTCCGCCGAGCATCGCGGCCCATCCCGCGGGCCCCCCTCTCGGCGCTGTCTCGCTGCTCCCAAGCTTTCACAAACGAGGGCCAGCGAAAGCTTGGGGCCTAATTCTGTAAACGCAGCTTTTACGCAAGTAACTTGATGTCTGTGAGAGGCAAAGGCATCTGCGGGACCGCAAGGCGACCGGGTACGCGCTCTCTCCGAAACCACTCGCTCGTTCGCTCGCCCGCTGACTTTGGCACGAATACAAGCCTATATACAAGCGCAAAAGAAAATCTACGCAGCAGCAGCAGCACCATTGACGACCTCGGTGTACCACTCTGCGAGAGCGAGCAAGATGATCAGCTTCGCCGAACGGACAAATTCTTCGCCGAACTCACCTTGGATAGCCAACGACGATGCGATAATGATGTCCATCATACGCTGGTCGGAAGCGAACGCCTGCAGAGCGGAATGAGCGAGGTTTGAGCCAAGAGATGTCAGCGGCGAGCGCCGAGAACTTGAAATTCAGCGACCACCAAACTTACGCCATTGACGACGAGCTTGCCATCCTTCTTGACGGCCCAAGTCGAGTCCTCCCACTTAGCTACCACCTCCTGCTCGGACGATCCGGCCACAGGTCGACGAAGCTGTCGAAGCACAGGGAGAGTGAGCTCGAGCCGAGCTTCGAGGTGCGACAGCGGCGTCTTACCGTCCAGTTCATGCTGAAGGTGCTGTCCAACTTCCACTCGTAGCGCACAGAATCGATAATCATGTGATGCTTGTTGCTCATCGTCTTCGTCTTCTCCATGATGACTTGCTGACCCGTCTCGCTGTCGGCTCCGAAGAAGTCAGCTGGGCTGGGCGATTACGAAGGAAGCTGCTCGAAGCTGCACGGGAGTAGACGCAGGACTCACTTAAAGCTGAGCGTCTTGGTGTTGCCCCATCCGCTCTTCGTGATTTTAGCGATGACGGGGCCTTCTTTGCTCCCTCGGTGAAGCGTAAGATCCCACTTGCCAGACCACTTGACGGGGAAGTCGAGGTAGTAGCTGTTTGTCGGATCAAGGGAAACACGAGAAAGTTTCAGGGCAGCGAGATGAGGGGGGGAAGGTCGAAGTAGAGTCAGCTCATCGGCGAAGGCGGGCAGGACCCATCCGTCTCGATTTTCGACCTACAGCTGAGTCTGCTTGTCCTCGGCGGCTGTCGAGTAACTCTGGTAAGCTTCCCGTAGACTCAGTATCTCTTGCCGCTGCCAACTCGGCGACGAGAAGAAAGCAGACCGAGCGGAACTCACTAACGATATCGTTCATCTTCCACTTGCCATCCTTGTAGACATGGAAGCGGATTCCACCAGGGATAGCTGACCATTGAACGCCTCCGAAGCGTCAGCTCCGCTACACAGCACTCAGACCCGGAGCAGCCCCGCCGAACTCACGCAGATTGCCCGAACCTCCGGATCCAGAGGCCACAGGACCCACAGAAGCTCCTACAGGCTGCTGTTCACCATAGGCAAGCTCCTTCCTGTCTTCGGGGTAGCTGGCCCCACCAGCAGACGGAACGTCATTCTGGGCGTAAGTTGGAGGAACGGCGTCGTAGGCGGGAGCTGTAGGAGGATGCTGGTGAGCGCTGCAGTAGCCTCAAAAGCGGCTCAAACGTACGCGGCTGCTTGGAGTCCATGTTCAGTCGAGTGTGAGACGAGCAGTGAGAAGCGAGAGACCAAGCCGCATCGCTCGTCGTTCGAACAGCCAGGTGCACTAGGACGGTGGTGTTCGGGAGCGGGGTAGATATGCTTGGAGCTCGCTGCAGATAGAAAGACGGAAGACTGATGGCCGACAGAGCTACACGAGCTGTTCCGAACAGAATTCAACAGCGCCGAGCTCCTTTCGCGCCGAGCTTCGCTTTCACCAGTATTCAAGGGTACAGTGCATCATCTACTCAGCTCAAATAGTCCTCCAAAGCAGTCTTGGTCCCGCTGTCCTTGTCGATCGCCCATTCTGCAGCAGTACAGCGCAGGGCTCGTCAGCCCGAGCTCGGCGCCAACGACTTGGAGAGCGGGACGTACGAATGACAGCGAGACCGGTGGCGAGAATAAGCTCTTTACTGCTCTCGAATTCCTGTGACAAAGCGAAGGCGGCAAGATGGCAGAGGAGGGCAGGAGGTCAGCTCGGCGATCAAAGTCAGCTCTCGATGCCGAACTCACCTGGTTGATCAAGATCCTACAGTACCTCCCGTCCCCTCCTTGACACCTCTTGTAGATCTTCCAATACGCTACTGCATGCTCCTCCTTCCCTGAGAGCTTCTTGACCAGCTATGCGCATTGCCGAACGAGGGGGGGTCAGCTCGGCGCTCCTCTGCGAGACGAGGAGAAGCAGGCTCACTTCCCAATCCAGCGGAGTAGCAGACGACTGTTTCCTCCACATGTACTCCTCACCGCCCGGTCCCTTGAAAGCATGGTTCGACGAGGTCTTGAGCCCGAAGACGCCTTGCTGCTCCAACAGCGTCTCTCCCTGTCCACTACCCATTCCCTCCCATCAGCTCTCACCCATATACATAATGAAAGAGGAGGCAAGAAAAAGGGCAAGGACCCACCGAACCCTCACCCACTTCTTTGCACTGCTCCCGTACACCTTGTCGATTCGACCAATCTCGGCGCCCGGGGGATAGTGGGATTCGTGCAGCGTTGCGTGCGTCCAATTGCCGTAGAAGGAGACGTCGGGGTATAGGAGAGTATAGCTTTGTGTTGTTGGTACGAGGAGTGGAGAGGAGGGTCAGCGGGAGGAGAGGGAGGGAGGGAGAGCTCTGCGAAGGAGACGGGAGAAGCTTCCAGGAGAGGGGAAAGGTGACGCTCACTCAATCTTCCCACTTTTGGGATCTGCTCACCACGGCCAAACACGAGCTCATCAGCCCACAAGCTCCCTCTCTGCTCCTGCTCGACCCCCAAAGCCGTGCCGAGCCGAAACTCACCAATTACAATCACATCCCTCGCCGTGCCCGCTGCTGTCCTGCTCTCCCACTCGAGGGGTTGACCGCCGGAGAAGATCGCTGCTCACCCGAACAACAGTCAACCATCAGCTCGTGGGCGGGCGGGAGAAAGGGAGAGGGGGAAAGGACGTACTAAGATCTCGGAGCTGGCTCGTCGAAGCTACCGGTGCCTGCTCCACCTCCTTCGCCCATTCCTTGCCCTTCCCCTTCTTCTCGTCAGTGAAATCGTACTCTGGCGCCGCCTGTTGTTCCCTATCTCGAGCACGAGCACGAAGCGCCGTCTTCTCCTCCTCAGCGCTCGGGGGTCGGGCGGTCGAGGCTGAGCTCGGAGGGGAAGGAGGAGGGGGGAGAAGCTCGTCGTAGGCTGGTGGAGCTTCTGGTGGAGCTGTAGTTGAGTAGAATGGTCAGCAGAGAGGGGCAAGAGAAGGGTGAGGAAGCGCACACTGCATGTCGAACGAGTGTGGAGTAGGAAGCAGAGAGAGAAGCGAATCGTCGGCGCCGCTCGAAGTCGACCGGCCGAGCTAGCGCGAGCGGGGAGAGGGCGGTGCCGTACTGTTGTCGTACGCCCCTCTCGAGAAGCGTCGACTCAGAGAGATCACAAAAGCTGAGTGATCCAGCGGTGTACATACGACAGCCAGCAGAGGATGAAGAGGAGAGAGCAGTGCCCCTTTTCACGGGGCATCTCGTGGGCTCTTCCTCGCGACGGAAAGAAGGACTGCGATGCTCACAAGAACCTATCTACATATATAAACATCTCTCCTCTCACGCGACCGAGCTCAGCGCCTCCTCCTCTGCTGTTCCCTCCACTCTACTCGGCGGGAGGAGACGGTCAGCTCTCGGCTCGGCTTGGGCGACGAGAACAGCGGGAGAGGAAGAGGGAGAGGCAGGAGACGCACCTTCCACCGCCAGCGCAGAGGTCAAGATCAGTTCCACTTCGTTGGCAAAGTCCTATTCACATTGAAGGTTAGCCGAGCGTCGAGGGATGGGGAGAAGGAGGGCGCAGAGCAACGCACAGCATGGATGAGGAGTTGCCCATCTTTGGAGATGGAGAACATGGAACTACGATACTCGGCTACGACCTGGCGTTGGTCGGAGGAGGGGAGTTTCTTGACGAGCTGTCCGAGCGGAGCGAGGGCGAGGGTCAGCTTCGAGTTCCCCGGGCCTAGGGAGAGAGGGAAGGAAGGAAAAAAAAGAATAGAGCAACCGCACAGTCCAATCCGAGCTCAAACTCGCTCGTTTCCATTTGTAGCTCGTCACGCCGTCGAAGCCAATGAACTCGTGCGAGCTAGAGAGGAAGCTCCCTTGCGTGAGGGGGGTGTGCCAGCCGTTCCTGTTGTGTATGGCATCGCATCGTATCGCATCGCATCGCATTAAGCGAGATCCGGATCGTCGTAGGAAGAGCAGCAGAGTCAGCCCCGCCGAGCAAGGGGGAGAGAGAAGGGAAGAGAGACGAACGGCATCCTCAATAGCATATCACTGCTCATTGCTTCCTTATCGATGAAGGAGACTGGAGGACCTTGCTGACCGCCACGGTGGAGAGTCATCGACCAGGAGCCGAAGAAGGAGAGCGGGTGGGAGAGGTAGAACCTGTGCGAGCGCCGAGAGAGGGGAGGGGTCAGCTTGGGAGTGGAGAGAGGGGGAGGGGGAGGCAGAAAGGGAAGGAAAAGATACAGAATAGTGGACTTGTCGTCGCCTGTTCACTCATCACCGCAGAAGGAGAAGATTAGCTCGGCCCTCGCTCGAACCCACCTCGGCGCCGAAGCTCGATGGGGCAACTCACCAGTGACCAAATCATCCCTACTAAACATGCCGCCCGCCTTATAAATATGAAACGAGATGGGCGGTCCACCACCATGTACCGCTGTTCACGCCCGCGCACGAACAAGCAACGAACATGAGTGCCAGTGCGCCAGTGTGTTGGGAAGCGCTTCCGCTAGCAACGTACAGAGGTTGGACGGGCCAGCAGAAGTCGAAGCTGTAGGTTGTTGCTGTGGTGGTGGTGCTGGGCGGCGCTTCTCTGGTGGGTATTGAGAGGAAGGTGGGGCAGCGTCTGCCGGCCCTAGCTGAGCGCCATAAGGAGGGGGTTGGTCGGCTGGTGGAGGAGCGGAGTGTCTGGCTGTAGGGGAGCAGTAGGGTGAGTAGGTATGAGATGAGAGAGGAGCGAAGAAGGTACAGGATTTGAACAAGCCCATTGAACTCAGAGTGCAGGAGAGAGAAGGAGAGAGAGAGAGCTGACAGGCGCGAAGGGCAAGGTGGAGAGGGAGAGGGAGGCGATGCTACACCTCCTTTCCAAGGGTGATGAGCTGCAGAGACTATAGCAGAGTGAACGCAATCTGGCATGCAGTTCTGTACCTTTGCAGGTGCTCGCTAATGCCTCCTCTCTGTCTCTGTGTCTATTGAGAGAAGATGCGACTTTGGACTTGGGGCGCAAAAAAGAAAGAAGCGTCCCCCTCCCTTCCCTTCCCTTCCCTTGACTTTCTTCTCTCTCGACTCGTTCCTCTCGTCTGTAGCTCATCAGCTCAGGCAGTCAAGGACAAGGATGGCCACGAGTTTAGCAGCCCAACTGCAATCGCGGCAAACGCTCGACACTGCTCGCTTAGCCACGGCCAAATCCCTTAAACATCCCCCTTCCTTCATCTACTCCCCTCGCCACGCAGCCTCAGTCTCCACTACAGACCTACACGCTATCGCTGCAAACGCTTGGGATCAACTATCTGCTATCGACCCCTTCTTTGAACGTTACCACAACAAAATCTTGGGAGAACAGGCAAAGGGCACAGATCGGACGGGGTTGACCAACGAGGAGAACGACAAGCTCGACTTGGTGCTCAACAAGGTCCTCAGGGCTCTCGGCAAGCATATCCTTCTCAAGCCAGCGGGCATCGTCCTCGAGTGGCTCATCAGGCGCTTCAGGTGAGCTCGGCTCTCTCGCTTTCGCTCAGCTTTGCTCGGCGCCCAGCTGACCTCCTCCCTACGCTTCAAACAGGGTCAACGACCTCAACATCCCCTCCCTCCTCGCCCTCTTCCTCCCCTACCACACCACCCCTCACTTCCCCTCCGCCCTCTCACTCATCCCCGAGTCCACTCTCGCCGAAACCTCGGCCTTCGCGCCTCTCATCCCCGTCCGCAAATCTCTCGCCCCTCTCCCCCTCGTCGATCTAATCGCCCTCCTCCCCCCCTTCTCCTCCCAAGTCGCCGCTCGCCCTCTACTCGACTTCCTCCTCCACCTGCCCCTCGCTTACCTCGAGAACGACGAGAAGGTCCATCGCGCGCTCGTGGGCTTCTGGCTCCAAGCTGTCGCGGGCTATCTCGATCGTGCGGGCTCCAAATTGCCGGAGGGAGAGCGGGCCGCTGTCCTTTCCACCATCTTGGAGGTCATCAAGCTCAGTCGCTCGCAACCCGACATGCTCATCGCTTCGTACATCCTCCTCGCCCGGTTCTCGATGCATAACCCTTTTGAGGGGGAGACGTTGAGGGTCGTGATGAAGACTGTAGTGGGCAATCGGGCGAGGAAGGAGGCAGGAGACGAGGAAACGGATGCGGCTTTCGTTACGACGTTGGTCGTGCTCAGTCAATTGGGAGAGGGAGAGTTGGAGGTGGTCGAGGGGAAGAAGTTCTTGGGAGGAACCGGGTGGAAGGCGTTGATGAGGGTGCAGTGAGTTTGACGCTTCGACTCGAGAAGAGGGGATGAAGACTGACCCGCTCGGCCGCGCTGAACAGGAAACTCGGCGACCTCCTCGTTCAGCTCTCGAACGAGTACAATGCTGAGCGCTTCATGAAGCCGTTCTTGACTACTTTGGCTAGCGAGGTGTACGTCCATCTACTCGCCCCTTCTTCTCCTCCCTCGCTAACGCCTCGTCATCACCCAGCATCGGCTCCACCGAAGCCTCTCTCCTCCTCTCCTCGCTCCTCACCCCCCGCATCGACTCGGACGACTCCACTCCCCTCCTCCTTCCCACACCCATCATCGCCCATCTCGCCACCGCCGCACTCACCGCAATCCTCACCTCCGCCCCCGAGACCGACCCGGCGCCTCTACTCAAGGTCCTTTCCCAAGTCTACCAACGCTGGCCTCAAGTCTGGGAGGCAGAGACTAAGGATCGTACGAGCAAAACCCCCGAGGATGAACTCCCCCTGTTGTGGAGTATTATGAACTCGGTGTTGGGCGGTGGATCGGTCGCGCAGGAGCCGGCGGGACTTTTCCTCTCGTCCTCCTCGCCCGACGCTGCCGTCCGAGTCCTCGCCCTCCAGGACCTCTTCAAGTCCACGACCGACCTCCTCGAGTCGAACCCCGCCTTCGTGCACGACACCCTCCTCGCTCGTCTCCGCGAGCCCGTAGCTCAAGTCGCCGCCGTCGTCCTCGCTCCCGCAACCCTCTCGGTCCTCCATTCCTCTCTCACCGGCTCCGAGATCCTCGCTGCCTTACTATCCGTCCTCGACTCCACCGCCACCAACGACATCGAGATCCTCAACACCCTCCTTCCCTACCTCTCTGGAGCGTTCGTCGAGGCGTTCCCTGAACTTACCCAGGAGGTGCTCGAGAAGGTCTTCTGGTCTCGACTCCTTAGTGGGAAGAATGAGCAGAAGGAGCGCGTTGCCGGGTGGAAGGCGCTCAAGGGATCTACGCTCGAGAAGCAGAACGCCTGGATCAAGGGCGTTGGAGCGACGTTCGCTTTCGGAGGCGAGGTCGAGAAGGGCGTAGAGGCCAACAATGCCCTCGTCCAGGTCATCGCCAAGAACCTCGCTTCCCTCCCTTCCGTCGAGCTCGACACTGCGACCACTTTCCTCCTCTCGCACCTCGCTGTCGACTCGACCTCGGAGCGCCAGACCGACGAGCCCTCGACCCTCGTCGCCTCCGCCAAGTTGCTCAGCATCCTCGTCTCCCTCGCCCTTTCCTCCAAGCTCGACAAACCGACCAGGCTACCCTTCATCACCTCCCTCCTCTCCTCCCTCCGCGCCACGAAGCAAGGGTTGGACGGCTTCACTTTCCCCCAGCCCGAGGTGCTCTTGGACGACAAGTCCGCTCTCTCCCCCCTCACCGCCCAAGCCATCTTCGGCAAGCCCCAGAGCTTCAAGACGCTCCGCCGTGCCCGCGCCGCGCTGCTCACCGCCTCGGTCGCGGCGATCCAACCCCTCAAGGGCTCGGCATGGAGTTGGCTCGCCGTCTCCCAGTCGGAGGAGGAAGAGCAGTACAAGACCCTCATCACTTCTGTCTACCGTCTTGCGCACACGGGCACGACACCCGGCGCCACGACCTTCGGCACCTCCCTCCTTCGCTCCCTCTTTACTCACCTCATCACCGACGATACGGTCGCTTTCCTCGCTGCCGTCTTTAGCTCCGTCTCCACTCCTTCGCAGTTGAAGGTCGTCGCTCTGAGAGATACAGTCACCTTCCTCCAGGTGCAAGGCAAGGGAAAGAAGGTCGACTTCCAGACGATCGTTCCCTGCGTGCTGGTGGCCGTCGCCGATGGGGAGAAGAAGGTCCGCGTTGCTGCCCTCGAGGTGTTGGAGACGGTGAAGAGTGTTATGCCCGAGAATGTGGCTGTCGTGTACGGCAGGGACCAGTTCTATGGAGCTGCTACTTCGAGTGAGTTTTGCCGTCCTTTATTTTCCCCTGCTCGGCGCCCGCTGACGAGCGGAACTCCAACAGCCGCTCTCAAGTACCTTGACGTCTCGGATACCTCCAAGTACCTCTCCAAGGTTCTCTCCTCCCGCACCGAGCTGCTCATGGACGGCTCCTACCTCCTCACCCTCCATCAATCGCTTCTCGACGACCCCTCCTCCGACTCGACCTCCTCGAAAAAGTACAAGACCCTCCTCAAGTCCAAGGCAACGACCTACCTCCTCTCCCACGTGCTCTCCTCCCCTTCCATCAACACTCGGACGACCCTCCTCCGCGCCCTCGCTGGTGTCAAGGACTCTAACAAGGGCGCTCTCATCCTCCCCATCTTGGCCGAGGTCGTCAACTCCACCTCCTCGCAACGTCTTTCCAGCATGCAGGACGTCGAGCCCGAGATCGTACAAGAGTACGGCCGCCTCCTCCTCCAGCCCTTCGAGGGCGCGACCAAGAAATGGGTGGAACAGACGGAAGGAGCGCTCGAGGTGTTTGGAAAGGCGTTGGAGATTGAGGATGCGAGTGGTGTGGGTGCGGTGTTGAGGAAGGAGGCGCTTGGTGTGCTTGGTTCGAGTCTGTTCGCTGTGATCAAGGGTGATGCGAGGGTCGAGGTGTTCAAGAGGCTCGTCAGGCTCGCGACTGTCGCTGATGCGGTGAGTTGCTCTCGGCATTCGAGATCAGGGGGAGTATGGCTGATGAGTGTGATATTCTACAGCGCCTCACCACCGACGTCCTCATCTGCCTCCGTGCGATCAAGGTCGATACTACCACCGTTACGACCTTCCTTAACGAAATTCGTCTCTCACTCTCCTCGCCTGTTAGCAAGGGAGCCAAGCGTGGTCGTACTTCTCTCGGGTGCGCTCTACCTTCATCCTTCCTCTCCCTCCTCGCTGAGCCCCAATCTCTCACACAGCGGTGTCCCCACCCGCCCCGAGCGTCTCCCCGAGCTCATCGTCGTCCTCGAGTCTCTCGAGTTCAGGTCGCTCACCGCCTCCCACGCGATCCTTCTCGCCCTGTTCGATCTCCTCTCCTCCATCATCGAGATCCCCGCGGCCGCTCAGGTGGACGTGCAGTACCCCGGCCAGCTTATGCTCTCGGCGCTCAGCAAGGTCGTGGAGAATGTCGGACCCAATTCGGGCGTTACGGGCGATTCGATCCGCATGACACCGGTGTTGGATTTGATGAGGTGTAAGTCTTCTCCCTCCTCTCCCACCTTGAGGCGCGCAAAGAGCTGACCCTCCCTCCTTCGCCCAACAGCTTCCCAAAACCCTCAAACCTACCACCAGGCTCTCCTCCTTCTCGCCCAGCTCGGACCGCTCGTGCCCGACCAGCTCGTACACAACGTTATGCCCATCTTCACCTTCATGGGCGCCAACGTCTTGCAGCGCGACGATGCTTACAGCCTTCGAGTCGTCGAGAAGGTGAGTTGCCTTCTTCCTGCGCATACTGATCGGTTGCTGACTCCGGCGGTGTACCACAGACCCTCGAGAGCATCGTCCCCGCTCTCGTCAAGTCGACCAAGCGTTCCTCGACCTCACGCGATGCCCTCGTCTCGGGTTCGTCTGCTCCCCTCCCTCTCCCTTTCTCTCCTATCTAACGCGCCTCTCCTTCCCAGACCTCAAGGAGCTCCTCTCCATCTTCACCGACGCAGCGGCCCACGTCCCCCGTCACCGTCGCATCTCCCTCTTCGTCCGTTTCGTCGAGACGCTCGGCGCTCAAGAGTTCCTCTCCGCTGTCGCTATGCTCCTTGTCGATAAAGAGGTTAAGGCTGTGGATGGAACGGCACTGCCGTTGGCGCTGTTTGAGAGCTTCTCGGTTGATGTGCAGTTGACGGTGAGTTTGCCCGAGTGGGGAGAAAGAGACGGAAGCTGATCTTGACGACCTACCGCAGGCTTTCGGTCAAGTCATCGCCGAGGTCGGCCGTCTGCTTGAGGGCGAGAAGTCGTTCCTCGACCTTGCTACGTACGTTCCTACTTTCTCGTCGGCTGAGCTGGACGAGAGCTGACCTTTCCTGACCCATAGCGACTCGAACGGAGCTGGACCTTCCACCGCCGCCCAAGAGCAAGTTCTCAGCCTCCTCAACTTCCTCGCCCTCGGTCTCGAGACCAAGCAGCTCCTCTCCAAGGTCGACGCCGCCCGCGCCGTTGGCAACCAAACCGTCGACACGACCCTCTCCTCCCTCGTCCGTGGTCTTCTCGACATCCACGCCCCTCCCATGTCTACCTACTCCACCAGCGACAAGGCCGAGCTGTCCGCCGCTACGAGCTATGGCGTTCAGGCCGCCGTGCACCTCATGTCGACCCAGTCCTTCTCTGAGGCCATCCTCTGGCTGCTCGACCTCGCCGACCCTTCGATCCAGGCTCGCGCGCTCGAGCTCCTCCGCACTCGCCTGCCCAGCATCAAGCCTACTCGTCGTGCCGAGATCTCGCCCGCCGTCGTCACCGTCGTGGAGCGCATTCGCACCATCCTCGCCAAGAATAAGGCCGACAGCGATGGCGCGCTCGAGACGCTCGAGGTTATCGCCTCTTCCGTCTTCCCCGAGGAGGATGCTGTCCTCGCCAAGACTGTGCCGGAGCTTATGGCTGTTGCCAGGGCTGCCGAGAACCCCAAGGCGACTCGCGCCGTCGCCATTGGCATCCTCACCAAGTTCACGTTCGTCCTCTCGCCGATTCTTGCTCGTTGCTCCCTGCTGACCTTGCTTCGTGCAACAGCAACCGCCTCGGGCCTCGTCTTATTCCTCTCGCCGGAAAGCTAATCCCCTTCGCCGTCGAGATCCTCAAGGCCGAGGCTCAGGGTGAGTTCAACCTCTCGGCTCTCTCGCCCCGAGCCCACCGCTGACACGCTTTCCCTCTGCAGACCCCCTCTCGGCCACCGCCAGCGTCGTCACAGCCGCCTTCCAGGTCGTCGAAGGCCTCTTCATGTCGATTCCCACCTTCATCGGAGCCCAAGTCGACAAGGTCTTCAGCGCCGCTCTCTCGCCCGAGATCCTCTCGCTCAGCCAGGAGAAGCACGGCGCTGCTGCCAAGGCGCGCGCCGTCTTGCTTTCGACGGCCGCCAAGAAGCTACCTGCCAAGTCGCTGTACCCTGCCATCATTCGCCTGCACGCCTCGCTCGATGGAACTTCGAAGGAGGTTAGTGCCGAAGCTGGACCGAGCTGCCGAGGTCTCAAGCTGACTTTCTCATCTACTGCAGCCCATCCTTGGCCTTCTCGATGTCCTGAACCGTGCTCTGCGTCAAGGCAAGACGGCCGACATTGCCGAGAACTACCGCCCCATCTTCAAGCTCTTCCTCACCGTCTTCGACCTCCGCCGCGTGCATGCGGAGTCGCTCAGTCTCGAGGTATGCGCTTCTCCTCGTCTGACTATAGAATCGTTGCTGACCGTTTCTGCATCGTAGGACATCGGAGAGATCGAGGAGAACGGCCTCGGCGCCTTCGTCCAGTTCATCCTTAAGCTGAACGAGCAGACCTTCCGCCCTCTCTTCCTTCGAACCTACGACTGGGCCGTTATCGACCTCGCCGACGATGAGGATGCCGTTACGGCTCTCACTGCTCGCCGCGTCGTTCTCTACAAGCTCGTTGACAGGCTCCTCACCCAGCTCAGAGTGAGTTGCGAGCGTTCAGACTTCGACATCGAGTTGTATCTGACCTGTATCTCTTCAACAGGCCATCGTCGTGCCCTACTTCTCCTTCATGCTCGACCAAACTGTCGAGCTGCTCGAGTCGTTCTCCAAGGGAGAGCTCAAGGACGTCACGCTCTGGACCTCGGTCGCTTCGGCGCTCACCAAGGCTCTCGACTACGATGAGACAGGTGCGTCTATCGCTTGTTATTCTCTCTGTATCGTATCTGACTTGCTCATACCCCACAGGCTTCTGGACCCCTCTCCGTCTCGCCAAGCTGTCGGCGCCCATCGCCAACCAGCTCGAGGCTCCCCAGCAGCTCACCTCCACGCTCATCGCCTCGCACTACCACTCCCTCCTCGCGGCCTACGCTCAGGCTCTCCTGCCTCACGAGAACCACCTCAAGGCCTTCAACACCTCGCTCCTCATGCTCACTCGCTCGGACGACCTTCGCGTCAAGCGGGGAGCTCTCGAGGCGCTCGACCAGGTCTGGGAGTCGCTCGGAGATGGTATGCTCAGTCTCGTACCGGAGACTACGCCCTTCTTGGCCGAGACGATGGAGGAGGGAGAGGGAGGAGTCGAGTCGGCGACCAGGGTGCTGGTCAAGAGGATCGAAGAGCACCTCGGAGAGTCGCTCAGCTCGTACCTCGAGTCATAGGTCGCTTGTGTAGATTATGGCTAGCCCTCTGTAGTCACTTATTCGCGACCCAACCCGTGTGCAAGATCAGGAGAACTTCTGAAAGGCGGCGAGCTCGGGCAGCCCTTGCAACTCGACAGCCGCTCGCTAAGACCAAGAGAGACGCTTAGGATCACTGAAGGGAATCAAAATGCACCGGGTATATTATGCTACAGAAATATTGATGCTGTACGATTGGCCGTCGCGATTAGACGATGAAGAGAGCCGAGAGGGAGGCGACGACAAGGATGAGAGTGCCGGCGCCGCGAGTAGGCCTGTTGGCCGAGGAAATCTGCACCGCCATCTGGAGATCGGTACCGAGCGAGTTGCAGCTGTTGAAAGGTAGACGGAAGGTCAGTTCGAGATCTCGGACCGCGAGTCGACAAAGACTCACAACACGTTCCCGAAGCGATCCCCTGCTCTCAACCCACCATTCCCTCCCAAGTCCCCCGCCATCCTCGAATCCGGATCGACCTCTTTTGTCATCCCATAGCCTGCCGTCCCCGTTCCTCCCGGCTGAGGGCACGGCCAGCCGAACATGGGAGGACAGCGAGCGCCGACGAGCTGGCACGTATCGAGGCAAGGCGGTACCTCGGCGTAGGGGAAGGGCGTCTGATCGGCCGTTGTTACGGTCGAGTTGAAGGAGAGGGAAGGGAAGGTATCGGCGAGAAGGGAGGGAGCGAAGGCGGGTGTCCGAGAGACGAGAGGTTCGACGCGGAGGAGGGTTTGCTGGTAGGTACCGGGGATGGCCCATTCGAGGGAGGTGGAGGTGTTGAATATGGCGTCGGGAGGAGGGTCGGTGCAGCGAGGTATGGTGACGGCGCAGGTCCAGGTGCGGTAGGCTTCCAGGCAGTCATCGCAGGTCGAGATAAACGAGTAGCCTCCCATGGCCGTAGAGTTGCAAGGGAAGGTGTAGAGAGAGCGAGTAAAGTTGGCGATGGATGATGAGAGCGAGTTGTTGTAGTAGCTGACGAGATCGTCGGTGGAGAGGGCGCTCGGCGCAGGGACCGAGTAGGCGACGGCGGGGCAGAAGGGGAGGGAGTGGACGAGGCGGCAGTTTGGGCCTGCGAGGAGAGAAAAAATCAGTCTTTACGAAGGATGCGTAGACGCGAAAATGCCAACTCACTCTCTTTGGTCTTAAAGAAGACAGGATCCCAGAGCCTCGTGCTCGCCGAGCCGGCCTGCAGCAGCCAGGCGGTATAATTCTGGCCCTTCTCCAGCGCCGACATTTCATACTGCATCCTTCTCCCACCTCCATAGCCCCTCGTCGTCTGACTGCTAGCGATATCGCCTGCAGCTACCGCTCCCGCCGACGCTCCTTGGACGAAGCACCTCGACCTCCCCAAGCTGCGCGTCAGCTGGGAAGTAGGTCGGATGACGGCGCTGTATCTCGGTACTGCTGTCCCAACGTCGTCGCCTCGCCAAGTCCAATTGCTCGTCGTGAGGAGCGCGCTGCTCGCGTCCGCGTCGTTGAAGTGGAAGCTGGCTCCTCCATCCAGCATCTCGATAGGCGCCTCGCTCGATACCGCCAGCTCGTAGCTCCAGATTCCTGCGCCCGAGGTGCCGTTGAGCGAGTTGTCGTCCGGGGTCCAAACGCCTATCCAGGCGCCGCCGTCGTTCGCAGAGTTGAGCGAAACGTTGGCGAATCCCTGCTCGAGCTCGACAGTGTAGCCAGCATCGATATCGTCCGAGGTGGAAGTGGAAGGTCCTGGCTGCTGATTCCTCGAAGAGTTGGAGACGTAGAGAGCGTAAGGGAGCGAGGCGGGCAAGGTGGAGCTGAGCGCTGGGGGAGGGTTGCAGAGGGAGAGCGTAATGTACAGAGGCTCATCGGTAGCTGCTAGGTGGTAGATGAGGCCTGTCGAGGTGTCCGTGAGGTTGACATTGGTCGTCGAGGGATCTGCGAGCTCTGCGGAAGAGGACTGGCCGTGCACTGTGCTGGCGAGTAGGGCGAGCAGTCCGCTGTCGAGTAGCAGTGGCAGTAAGCTCATCCTCGGCGGACGTCGCCGTAGTATCCGCACCATTCGACTGAGGAGAGCGACGAGGTTGCAAGAGGACAACCTTTGGCGCGCGCCCAAGCTCGCAAGGCAGTGCAGCAGGCGCAGCCGAGGTTCGAACTTTACAACAGGGTTACCACCGCATCTCCTCCCGCTATACACAATCTCCTCAACTACCATCATGCAGGCGTTGCTGGTCCCGGCGTGGGCGTCCCAGCTCCGCTCGCTGGGGTACCGCCGATGACCTTCCGCTTCTTCGGCCTTGGGGCGCCGTTGCTGGCGCCGGGAGGCTTTGCGCCGAAGCCAAGTCGCTTGAGCGTCGCCATGGGGAACTTGGTTCTTCGGGGAGAGAAAGGCAAGGTCAATTTTGCGCTCAGCACAGAGGAGGAGATTGAACGAACCGGCAGGTCGAGCAGACGGGAAGCGGCGAGCAGAAGACTGTAGGCAAGCAGGGGTAGCTTTGTGTTGTACTAGGATCGAGAGAGACGTCTGGGACTCACTGGACAAGCACACCGAGCAGACATAGCCGATATCGACGATCTTGCGATGGCAGAAGCACGCCGCTCGAAGGTCGACTTGATCTTGAGTCGGCTGGGTGAGATGCTTGCGCGCCGAGGGTCCAGGCAGGAAGGCCATCTGTGGGTTCAGAATATGGTGAGCACTTTCTCGAACCTCGCGGGGCGAGAAACGTACGATGAGGTACTGAAGAAGGCCAGCTCGGCGCTGGATCTTGAAGTACGACCCGCTCGTGAGGTGGCAGGCCTGCTGCAGGAAGACGGCGTCCGGTCCAAAGATCTTGCACACATCTATCGGGATGTTCTGTAGTCGAGGCAGCGGGTGTAGGACGCAGCAGGGTCAGATCGACGCTCGGCGGGCGAAGAGCTAGCTGAACGACTCACGTTCTTCTGCGCGGTGAAGATGCAATTCATAATGGGCACGTATTGCGCCGAGGCATCCTCCGTGACGCTCATGATGGCGATCCGAGGTTTCGGCTTGCTGAGGCTGGGTACGAGCGAGCTGGACGAGTTGAGGCGGTTGATATCTGCTCGGCGGGGGCGAGTCGGCTTCTTTGCGGGCTGCGGCAAGCACCGAGAGGTAGTCACTCACGGCACAGAGCCATACTCAACGCTCCCACGAGTCCCACAGTCCCTGCTCATCGTGACAAGGCATCAGCTCTCTCTCTCGCCTTCCAGCCCAGCGCACGAACTCACCACTAGCATCCTCGTCCTGCAGCTCAGCGGTCACCTCCCTCACACCTTCTGCTATCCTCTCATCGACGACTCGGAACTGCTGGTAGGTATTGCTGTCCCGCACGCCGGCGGTCGACGCGCTCGAGGGCGTCAGAGTCGAGGAGAAGAGCTGGCGGCTGTTGTTGAGGTAGCAGAGGTGTCAGCGCAGCTCCTGTGAAGCTACATGACTGCCCAAGAGTAGCAGTTAAGCCTGAGAGACCAGGGGAACCCACCTCTTGCCCAAGCCCGCCGCAAAGACGGCGACCTGGTTCTCGTGCCGGAGCGAGAGGTGTGCGTTACAGAAGATGAGGATTTGGTCGAGAGCTTGCTGCAAGCTGAGCGAGTCGGCTGCTGGATCCTCAGCTGCTGGCTGGCCGGAGAGGGACCAGGCGAGAGGGTTGAGGTCGAGCTGTAGGCGAGTGCGTTAGCTTTGGAGTGCGGGGGAGCAGTGATACAGACTTACGATCAAACAGAGTAGATCACCGACATCCGTAGACCCGACGGCGTCGACAGCAGCCATAGCGAGCGAGAAGACAGAGGGAGAGAGCTCGTTGCTCCTTCGCTGACGGCTCAGTCCTTCGCTCGAAGCAGTTTCGCCTCTCAAGCTCGCTTATGAGCAACAGGTGCACTGTAAATGATGCCTCTGTTTACAATCAAATAGGGCGAGCGAGAGAAACCCAAACGAAAGAGCCCGGCCGCCTCCTCCACCTCCTTCCGCCATCGCCGAACACAGCTCCTCCGCCGAAACTATAGCTATACATACAGACTGAGAACGGATAGAGCGAGAGAGAAAACCAAAAAGAGGGGGGGAATGGGGAAGAGCGCTGTAGGGGTATTGCGAGAATCGAGGTATGGGTTTTGCTGCTGAGGAAGGGGGGTGGACCGAGAGTCGAGGAAAGGGTGGTAGTGGTTGGCGGCAGTGGTGAGCCTTTTGCTGGAGTGGACGACGAAGAGGAGGACGACGACGAATGCGAATGGTGGGTGAACGACGACGAGGGGGAGAGAGAGGGAGGGCGACGACCGAGCGATCCTAGGCGTTGGCTCCCGGGTCCACCGTCGCGAAGAGGACCAGCGTCTGCGGCGCTCCACTCCCTGGCGGACTCATACTCCTCACCGCCTCAAACGCCATCATCACGTCCTCCTCACTCGTAATGAGGATCCTATCCCCATCCTCATCCTGATACCTCAGCCTCAAACTACTCGCGTCAACGCCCGACCTCCCACACAGTCGAATCTTCTTGAGCACCTTGTCGACCAACTCGCGGTGGGTGACGGTAGAGAGGACGACGACGACGAACGTGTCTTCGCCGAAGGTGACTTTGACGCGGACGGCCGAGTTGGAGCTGGCTTGGGCTGGGGGGGCGGAGGGAAGCGGCGGGAGCGAGTGGTTGGTACTCGGATTGACGAGGGTGGAGGAGGAGGAACGAGAGAAGCCGCCGTTGTTGGACTGCTGAGGGTGGTTGTAGGAAGCGGTAGGGAGGGAGGGGAGGCTTCCACTGGGAGGGAGGCCCGAGGAAGGGGAAGCACCGAGCGACTGGTTCGAGGTGGCCGAGGAGCGATCCGTGCCGTTGCTCGAGGACGAGAAGCGCTTCTTGTTGGTCGACGCTGAGGAAGCGGAAGCGAGCGTGCCGCCCGAGTTGGTGCCGCTGCTCTTGTGTAGCTGCTGTCTCGATGCCGAGGACGATGATGGACCTTGTCCACCGGCGATGGCTCCTCCGTTCGACGAGTATTGAGCATACGGGTGTCGATTTGCGCCAGTCTGCTGATAGGCTGCCCATTCCTGCTCGGACAGTTGCGGCGACGAGACGGGAGGAGGGAAGCCGGGCTGGTAGACGTTAGGACTGCTGGCCGAGCGGTTGCGAACGAGTGGTGGTGGCTGAGGATAGGAGGAAGGGACCTGGCCATGACTGGCCTGGCGCGAGATGGTCGCCGATCCTTGCCTCGGCGTCGTCTCCTCGTCGCCCGGTAGCCTCCCATATCCCATCGCCGGACTCTGCCCACCCCACTCCGAGCTCTGCTTCGACCTCAGCTGCCGACTGCTCGCCGAGCTCCTCAATGAGTGACTCTCGCTGCCATTCGAGGCGTGCGAAGCTCCTCGCGGTAAGCTCGGTGGGCCATTCGACGACCCAGGCGTCTGATTTCTCCACTGGTTGATGACGGCCGAGCTCGAGTCCTCAGTATGCGCCCTCGGTCGCGCAGCGCCGTACTGCTGCTGCTCGCGCTGCTCGGCGGGCAAGCTGCGAGTATTGCTGCCCGCTCTCCTCGCCATCGTGGAGGGCGTCGACCTGCCCGACTCGGTCGGCTCGTAGGAGAAGCCATCCTCGTACTCGTCGTCGAACGCGTTGGCGTGATGGCCGGGAGGGAAGGAGGGCTGAGCGGGATTGGCGTAGGGGTAAGGGCTTGACGCCTCGGAGCCGTACGAATAGATGCTCGAGCCTTGAGGGCCCATCTCGGTGATGGGGGTGGCAGGGAATTGGGACATGGGAGAGGCGATACCACGGTCGGAGCGACGGCCGGAGGAGAGGTGCTGTTGACGACGGCGGTGGGAGGACTCCTCGACGGCTTTAGTGATGGTCTTCTGCCACTGCTTGAGGAGCTCCTCGGTTCGGCACTTGATGGTGAAGGCCTCTTCGGCTACATCGCCTCGCCAGCGGACCTCGAGGAGGCATTGGCCTGCGAGAAAGGGCGAGGGTCAGCTTGAGTAGCGCCGAGAAGGACCGCCGAACGGGAACTCGCCGTTGCGGTGATGTGCCTGCGCGCCCGTCACATTATTGACAAAGATCCTTCCCTTGAGCTGCAGCATCGTCGGCTTCTTCTGCACCGGCTTCTTGGCAATCGAGTTGGACTTGTTGCTCTTCTTGCCCGAGTTGCCTGACTCCTTGCAACACAGGATGATGCGCTCGAAGAGGTAGACGTTGTACTCGCGCTCCGAGTCGTTCTTGATGACGAAGAAGGTCTCCTGCAGCAGCAGCTCGCCGAACGAGGTGATGTCGTGCCCCTTCCAATCCTCGACGCGCCGACCGAGGTCGATGACGGCTTGGCGATTGTCCTCGCGGCGCTTCGTCTCGTTGACCTTGTCGGTAACGCGCATGATGGACTCGAGTCCTGACTGGAGCTCGGCGTAGTGAGGGGTGGTGTCGGGGGTGTTCTTGACGAGGGTCTGCGACGGGGTTAAGTCAGCTCGGTCGATCTCTCGCAATGTCGAGTCGACTCGAACAACTTACAGCGAGTAGTAGCGGGTACTTGCAGAGGCGCTGGACCGGTTTGATGAGCAGAGGCGCCAATTCTGAAACGGGATCGAGGACGTTGGAGAGTTTCTGTGGGGGCGGGAGGCAGGTCAGCGAGCCGTTCCCCAATCCTGCCGAGCGAACGAGATGCAGCGTACTCCTAGTGCTGCGTTCTCGGCGATAGCGAGGTCCTGCGCCGCCGTCAAGTTGGCGCAATACGGCTCGTATACGGAGAAGTGATCCTCCTGTTGAGCGAACCAGAGATCAGCGGCTAGCACCAAAGCAGCCCCTAGCTCATCACACACGCACCATCTGGAGAAAGAGGTGACCAAAGCGCTGCTCATCGGGCGGACGGCTCGCGTTGGCCTCGACTCCGATGAGGAACCGGCGCTGAAAGTCGGCAAGGGTGTTGAGGTTGAGGAAGAGGTGGTGGATCTGATCTTGCGTAATGATGTCGTTGGCTTGGACTTGTCGTTGGTAGTCCTGTGGAAGAGGCAGTGAGATCAGCACGGCCCTGCGACAAGACGCACCCCCGAGCGGAGCGTAAGGGAGGACTCACCTGGAGGACCTCGAGGTCTTGCACATACTTGCGTTCGCTGTCGAGGATCTCCTTGACGACCATGGAGCGATCGTCTGAAGGTCCTGCTGGCGTAGCGCCCGCTTCCGGCGCTTCGGGGGCTGCGAGCAGCACCCCTTGCTCCTCGAGCAGGTCGAGCAGCTTGGTGACCGTATTGATGACCTGTAGAGCGAGGGTTAGCGTGTGGTCGTATATCTAAAGCTCATGATTACGCACCTTGACGACTCCATTCGTATCCTGACCGTAGAGCTCGTGAATAGCGAACAAGTCCTGGTCGGCCCACCTCAAGTCCTGCTTGCAGGCCATGACAAAGTGAGCGGTACCCCTCTGGCACGCCTTGAGGTTGGACATGGTGGCCGCGGGGTTGACATCGAGCTGATGCGGGAGGTTGAGCGCGTTGAAGAGGAAGCAGAGCGACGACCCCAGGCGGAGGGTATGCAAGCTCCGGCTGACGGGATCGCTCGAGACGGCTCCTCCTAATCCACCATCCTGTCCTCCATCCGCCATCCCTGCTCCCGCGCCTGCGCCCTCCCCACCCGCCTCGGCGGCAGGGTCAATGAACCGCTCCGCAAACCCTGGAACGCGATACAGCCTCTCGAGCACGGTGCGGCAGTTTTGATACAACGACGACGAGGCCGAGGCGACCTTGTTCAAGGCCGAGTTGGTAGCCACGGGCGTGTCGGAGAAGGTCGAAGGCATGCGGTCCAGCGGGGGTCGAGAGTGCTGACCGTTGCGAGAGTTGGCGCGCGAAGGTCCTTGAGATGAGCTGGAGTAGGCGCTGGCCATGATGGACTGTAGCTTAGTCGACTAGTTGTCGAGTGCGAGCGTAAGGGAGGGGAAGGCCGAAGGAGGAGAGCGACGGGCGAGGCCCTTGGGCTGGAGGAGGGAGGGGGGCGGGGTGCGCGCTTCTTGCTGCTGAGTAGAGGTGTTGGAAGGGCGATTATTGGATAGTCGAGGTGCAGCGGCGATAACGGTTGAAACGCTGCTGTAGGCTGTCCAGCTGAGGGCCGAGCGAGAGGCCACAAAAGTCGGGCGGTTGAAGGACGCCTTTGAGCGTGGCGGCCAGGAGGAGCGAGCGGGTCGAGGAGAATGGGGGTGATGTAGCCGTGTAGGCGAGTGAGGGGCGCTCGAAGGGGGAGTTGAAGCACTACAAAAAGACGAGCTGGACGAGGCGACGAGAAAGCGGACAAGAGAGAGACGGAGGGAGAGCGACGCTGCCCTCCTCCCTCTCGATGAGTTCGAGCTGCCCAAGTCCGCAGCCCCAGCTTCTTCACCTTCTCACCCTCATTCTAATCAGTCCATATTCTATTCTAGACCACATGCCTACTCTCCTACAGCTCCCTCGCTCTTTCCTGCAGCTTCTCCCTTTGTCTTGTCCCCCTTTTCTCAGCTTTTGCTTCAACTTCCCTCTCCGGATCGCCTTAGCTTGATGACCCTTACCCACCTTCTGCATCATTTTATCTCCCCTTCCACCATCCACAGAGGTTATCTTTCCCCTTCTTGGAGATGTTTGCCGCCAGCTCCCTCACAGGCTGGCGGAGAGCTCTCGGCGACGAGCTTCGGCGACGTTGGTGATGATCTTCGGAGGCCAGTACGCTGTACAGCTCGAAACAAGATCTCTTTGTGTCGTTCATCACCCCAGTCATCTCCCGTGTACAGCACATCGTCCTCGTCAACCACCTCTCGCACACTTTTGCTCGGCGCTCGCTTATTTGCCTCCATCTTACCGAATCCTACATGCTGAAGAGATACAGCGAATGCCCATCGCCCCTCATCACGAATCAACAAACAACCTCACCTCCCATCGGACGCGCTATCAGGATCGCCCATCTCCCTTCCCCTCCCGCCGATCCCATCGCCATCGCCGAGAGCCATTCTTCTCGCTAGGGCGCTTCTGCTCGCGACGCGACGCTGTGCTATGCTTGAAGGGGGGAAGCGCCGACTTGCTGGCGATGCTTGAAGGTATGTACCGTATCGTGAGATGACGACGATTTGCTGGTGAGCGAGAGGAGAAGAGCGAGGCAGTCATCGCCGAGAAGGAGTCACAGCTGAATACTTGGGATTGGCACTACGAGGGTTCACTTCTGTTGTTTCCTACTCTTACTCATCATCACACCTTTTGCTCCCGACTCGAGATGCAGCGTCTACAACTTGACGGCCCTGCGAGAGTGGATTCGGCGAAGGTCAGCTCGGGTCTTCGACGGCGGCGGAACCGCGGGGCAGGGAAAGAAGGGGAAAAGCTAACTTGTAGAAGGACGCGTACCTTGAAACGAGGGAGTTGGAGATGTAGGTCAGCTCAAGTTCGAAAGGGGAAGCGGAGGGAAGCTCGGCGCGGTCGGCGCTCGAGTAAGGCGAGGGAGAGGTCGAGTGGGAGGGGCAGATGGGTGGAGAGAGATGTAGGCTCTACTCACATGTTGACCCTGTCAATAGGCACCTTGCTGCCAATCTCCCTCTCGTGGATGCATCTGCTCGGCGAAGGCGACTCCGTCAGCTCTCGGCCCATGCTCCCCCGCACCATCTCCCCACTTTCCCTCAACATGCAATATGAGCTCAAGAGACCACTCACTCAACCCTGAACCCCTCCCTCTCGTACAACGCCCTGTACCATGGCTTCAACCCGGCGCTCCTCCAGAACACCCGCCCACCAGGGGCGAGGGCATGGTGCAGAGCTCGGATCGTGAGCGTCAGGTCGCAGGGAGTAGTTTTGACGGTCTCGGCGGAGTCGGAGAGGGAGTTGCGGAACCCTGTGAGGTCGTAGAGGCGACTGGGAGTCAGTGGGAGATGAGAGGGGAAGAGAAAGGAGAGACGGACAGTCCTGCAAGTCCATGATGACGGCGACGGTGAGAGAGTGCTTGCCGAGACGCTTCATGACCTGTGGAAGAGTAGCCGAGCGGAGAACGTGGGAGCGAGTTAGTTTCGAAGCTCGGCGATGGCGAAGCGCGAAGAAGGCGAGCAATTCACGTTGATGATGCTGTCGGTATGAAGGCGGAAGCAGTCGAGCTTGGCGCCATTGTTGGCCTTGAGGAACTCGAAGCCCTCGCGAGTGAGGTACTCGGGGCTGTAGGAGAGATTGCCGGGGGTCAGCTCTCCTTCTCCATCGAGAAGCGAGAAGCAAGAACTCACCAGCTCTCCCTCGTATATTTCTGCTCCAAGCACACCTGATAATGATACGCCCCGCTCTTGACATGCGTCCCATAAGCCACCGGGTCCAGCGTATCAATCGCAAACTGCTCCGTCGTCGTCTCGCTCAAGAACACCTGCGCTTGATTCGTAGGCACACCGAGGGCGTTCCACAAGAAGGCAGGGTTGGCAAGGAAGAGCTTGGTGATCCATTTCGAGAGGAGGACGGGTCGCAGCTTGGATTCCCAGATGGCGGTTTGCTCGGCGAGGGTATGGGCGTTGCAGAAGGCTTTGACTTCGTTGGAGATGCCGCCGACGGCGATGGCGTACTTGGCGAGGCGGAGGGCCCATCCGGAGTATCCGCGAAGGTAGAAGGAGGAGGCGAAGGATTGGTCGTTGGCGCTGTGAAAGATGGGAGAGAGAGAAGATCAGCGAGCGCGAAGGGGGAAGGACAAGGACTGTCGACTCACCGCCAGAACTGGTAGGCGTGGCTAGTGAGGAAGGGTGAGAGCTTAGTATCGAGGAGCTCGCGGAAGTTGGGATGTTTGCCCTCGCCGAAGAGCTGTGGGGTAGCCTAAGTCAGCTCGGGCTTGGTTTTAAAAGCGCGCCGAAACTCACCAACCAGTGATCCTCAAAGTCGAGAGCACAGATGGAAGCGAGCTTGAGCTCGAGTAGATGACCTTGGCTGGAAGAGGAGATCGAAGCCATCAGCTAGTCTCCTTGACACCTCGCCGCCGAGCGCCGGCGGCCGAGAATGTCACTCACGACGGGTTCATGTCTACGCTGTGGATTCGGCGGACGTCCGAGGCGATCGCATCTGTTACCCAGATTGTGTCAGCCCCCTCTATCGCCTCTTTAGCCGTCAGGCAAGCTCACAGTGAAGAGCGTTGTCGCCCGCCGAGGTAATGCACAGGAGCGAGTCCTCGCTTGTCAGTCCAATGTGTTGCATGTCAACAGCAGGGTCCTCCCATGCAAAACCGTATACCCAGGTGTTGCGGAACTCGTTGTGAACAGGATCATCGAGGTAAGGAACCCTGAACTGCCGCTTGCCGTAGTGGAAGGACGAGAGCTGCTCGTCGGGGGCAATGTCGATGCGAGTCGAGTCGCTCTCGCGCGAGTTGGAGCGGTGGAGCTTGCGGTAGGAAGGAGCACGGGATAGGGAGGAGAGGCCGAGGTTGAGGGCGGGCAGGTCGAGTTGAGATTGACGGGCGGGGACGAGCAGGGGAGAGGCCGTAACCGAGATGGTGTTGCCGGCGTCGATCTCGTAGGCTCGAGTGGCGCGGGAAGTATCAGCACGACGGGAGGTCATCAAAGTGACGTAGTAGGGGCTGCGAGTGACGTGGAGAGCTCGAGGTCAGCTTTGAGTCGCGCCGGCTTCTTCGGGTCGCGCTCGGCGTTGCTCAACTGAGCTCAGCGCAATAGATGAGGAGCCGTTCGACGCACATACGGATGACCCAGGGGAGAACGAAGTTGTTGCTGTAAGGTGGAGAAACCAGGGGGTCAGCTCGTGCTCAAGTAGTGCGAAGCCGGCGTTGGCTCGTCGAGCTCGATTCGGGCTGGGCGCTCGGGGGCTCTGCAATTTGACTCACCGGCCGTTGAAAGACTTGATGGTGGCGAAAGTGTGCTCGAGGTACTGACGCCTCGAAGGATGAAGATCGACATGGTCGAACTCGAACCTAGAAGCGTGGGAAAGGTCAGCTCGACGCCCTCTCGAATCGAAGGAGCAGAGCACGGCGCACCAGTGGAGCCAAAAGAGACGGGTGAGCCAGGAGCAGTGGCGCGAGGCGACGTCTCCAATGATCTCGGAGAGGGAGGTCTTCTCGCGGGCGGAGACGTAGAAGTCGCAGACGGAGAGGAGACCGCTCGGCGAAAGGAAGCGGTCGATACGGTCGACGAGGGCCAGCATGTTGGGCATCATACTGCGCGGAATGGACGAGAATCAGCCTGTATCATGTCGCTCTTTCTCATCTCCGACTCACCTCAAGGAGTAGGACATGGTCACAAAGTCGAGAGCTCCCTCGGGGTCAACACCCTCCTCGCTCCACTCGGGGAGGACGAAGGTGGTGGCGTCCTGGAGGAGGCAGTGGACGTTCTTCCACCCGCGAGCCTCGAAGCGCTTGCGAGAGACCTCGAGGAGAGGAGCACAGAGGTCGAGGACGTAGACAGCTATGCCGAGCGAGAGCCAAACGAGCGATTAGCGTGCTGTTCCGCCACAGAGCAGCTCAGAGAACGCTCTCACCATCGAAGTCGGCGATGGGGAAGTACTGCAGAATAAGTAAAGTCAGCTACAGGTCGCTCCCTGGGCTTGACAGCTTCGCCGAACCTTGTCCATGGCCTCGACGTTCCAGCCTGTAGGTCCATAACTCAGCTCTATAACATTGAAGGAGCTTAGCAAGTCATTACACACCAGTACCGCCTCCGATATCAAGCCAAACGAGACGTTTCGACGGGTCCTGCTTGCGCTGCTCCCTAAGGTGAGCCGCCGAGAGCTTGAGCATGGTCGTCCTGCCGCGCAGGAGGGAGTTGCGAGTCTTGTCATAGACTGTAGGAACGCGCAAGGTGTCAACTCAGCTACATGTGGAGATATCGCGCTTCGGCGCTCCACAACGTGCGCTTCGCAAGGACCTACTCTCCGCTTGTCCTTGGTAGAACTGGTCGAGGCGACCTTGCTGGTTGCTACTCTTGCCGAGAGGCTTGAAGAAGCAGTTCCAGGCGAAGCTCAGTATGACCTGCAGGGGAGTAGCGAATGCCGCTCCGACGGCGAGGACGAAAGCGCCCACGAGAATCCATCCTGAGGCTGCAGGATAGTTGGTGAGAGTGTTGAGATGTTGTTTGAGAGGGTTGAACCCAATCACTAGAGCCGTGGCTGCTAAGCCGGCGAGGACGACGCGGGACATTGCTGGCGAGCGCGAAGGGTGTGGGGCAGAGTTGAGCTGCTTGGGGGCCAGGATGAAGTGCTATAGATGAGGCTGAGATGGCTGTAGGTTTGGTTTAATGTACTGGTGTGCTGCTGCTGCTCGGGTGTAGAGGGAATCGACGTGCTGGAGGTGGGAAGGGGGTGGGCAGTGGGTGAGGAGGAGAGGTGGTAAGATGGGATAGGCGCAGGACGCGCTGGGCTAACGTGTCCCGGGATAGGAGTGCATGAGTGATCGAGGCGAGCGAGCGAAGCCAAGCTGCCGCACGTTGTTTGTGCGGCTGACGAAGTCCACGTCGGCGTTGAGCTGATCTTCGCCGAGCGGTCAATCACAGGGGCAGAGCATTCTCCATGGCACTTGCTTCGCTTGCTGATGAGTGTATCTGTAGAAGGTACATTCGCTGTAGCTATATAGCGAAGCCGAAGCCGCCCACCGACGATCCTCCCGATGGGGCACGTTCGACGCTCGTCTCGGCTGGTCGAGCTAGAGCTCTTAGCCAGCTCAATAGCTGAGCATTAGCCTCGGGTATGTAACAGGATACAGAATCTTGCTAGTTGCGATTTCTACGTTGAGCGTCTACGAATCACGTTCACCCTCCTCTACTGGCTGAGCTGCTTCTCCAACACCTCTAGCACTCCCCTGCCCCTGCCAACGACCCTCTTCTCCACCAACTTGACGCCAGCCCCATCCAGTGATTCGAGCAGAGGCTTCCAGACCTCGGGCGAGGAGGGAGAGACGATACCGCGGTTGGTGATTGCTCCGTCGAGGATTAGGAGAGCTCCGAGAGCGATTGGCTAAGGAGGGCGCGGCGAGGTTAGCTCTGCTGGCAGGAGTGGAATAGCGAGAAGCAAGACTCACCACTCCGACTGTGGTCGCCATAGCAGACTCGTCCGGCGTGCCGTACTGCAAGAGGAGGGAAAGATGAGCTCTCGCTCCAGCCGAGCGACGGGAGGGCTCTACACACCTGCACGAGCGTCGAAGTGAAGAGCTCAGTCTCCTTGGTAGGAGATGTAGTAGTGAGCTCGTGGTGGAGGATGACGGCGTCCCTTTCGGTGCCGGTGTAAGCGAGCTGAGCGCCGAGCAGTGTGGAGAGGAGGTCGATGGGAGCTTGAGGACTGGTGGGAACGGCGGGTAGCGAGGCATTGGCCGTCGACGATGAAGGAGCGAGGTGGAGTCTGAGGCAGGCGTTGAAGGTCAGCAAGGCTCGACACCTACGCCGAAGCCAACTCACTCCTCGAGCGTTGACAGAACGTCCTCCGCAAGCTTCGCGTCGGAGCTACCGGCGAGCTCAGAGATAGCCTTGAGCCGACTCTCCCGATTTGTGACGCTGTGGCCTGCCCGACGAAGGCAGAGATCCGTAGTCTCCTCCCACCGAGCTGGGGCCGAGTCGAGGGGCTCGAGACTGAGTAGGCCGAGCTGTTTGAAGACGTTGACGGTGCGAGCGAAACCGGGGTAGCGGAGAGCTGTTCAATCAGCGAGAGGTCAGCTCGGTTCGCCTTCCTCAGAGTGAATCAAGGAGAGCAAGGGCAAGACTCACTTCCTCGCAAGATGGTCGGCAGGTCCTCGGGCAATCCATACTCCTTGAGGTAGCCAACCGAGTTGCGGTTGGCGACTCCTTCAAAAGCGAAACCAGCGACGATGGGCACCTCGGCAAAGTTCTGGCTAAGCAGCTTCGCGCCGGGGATGGAGACCTCGCGCGAGTTGAGGCGGAAGCGGGCATCGTTGAGAGCGGCGGTGAGGACGCCTCGGGGAGACCATCTGTTAAAGGACCGAGACGAGTGAGCGATGTGGCCTGAGAAGGGCGAGAGAGAGAGCGTACGAGAACTTGTAGCCGAGAGGACCGCCGCTCAGCTCGGGGCTGGGAAGACCGCCGCAGAAGGAGACGAAAGAGGTGATCTGCGAGGGGAGGGGAGTCAGCTTATGCACACGACGAGCGCTGTAGCCATTCCAGCGACTGACCTCATTACCCGACTCGCGAGCTTCCTCGATCAGCTTCATCGCCGAGGCGTGGTCGATTCCAGGGTCCTGCAGTGCGAGACAGGGCTTCCAGTCAGCATTGGATCGTTGACCTCTCGCCGAGCTACTCACAAGACCAAGCTCGTTGAGCAGGACGATGCCCGCCTCTTTAGCCTCGGCGTGCAATCCGTTCATCTCGGGCGAGACGTAGGAAGCTGTAACGAGCGAAGTACCGTTCTTGATGCACAGCTTTGCGACTCCTACATGTAGAGGTGCGGGGAGCAGACTGGTGAAGCGAGGAGGTCAGCTCCCTTTTCCCTCGGCGCACACAAGCGGGAGAGCCACGCACCTGAGCACAACATCAGCGTCGGCGACTAGAGACTCGACGGCATGAGCGTTGGAAGCGTCGAGTGGAGTGGCGGTGACGTTCTTGTAGGGCTGAGCAAGCTTCTCGGCTGACTTGAGGTCGTTGCTCGCTGTGGGAAGCGCAAAGGAGGCAGGTCAGTCTCGCTTACTGAAGCCTCAATGAAGATGGCAACTCGCCGATGATGATATCGACGTTCTCCCTGGCGGCCAAAGTCTTGACAGCCGGTCCCGCAACGAGTCTGCTCGGCGAAGGGGCGAAGATCAGCGCTGCTCGGTCATCTCATCCCAATCAAGCTCACCCAGACCCCAGCAAAACCACCCTCTTAGCTCCCCTCCCCAATTCCCTCTCCTTCAACAACTCATACAACTTGCCATGCCTCTCTGCGAGCTCTCCACCCTCGCAGACGATGGCATTCCTCAACGAGACGGCAATCTTGTCCTTTCCTGAGCAGGTGGGGTCGGCGAGGAGGGAGCGGACGTAGGGAAGGATAGAGGAGGAGAAGTGGTTCGAGGCGTCGAGGGGGAGGGTTGAGGGGTAGATTTCGACGGAGGAAATTTGAGTGGTGTGGGGGGTGGCGGGGCTGCGAGCGGAGGGGAGGATTAGCGTGGTGAGAGGCTAGAGGAGAGAGAAGAGAGCTCACTCCCGAGTGATGGCGCCGGTCGAGGCGTCAAACTGCACGACCGGATCGTCCACCGTCGTCGGCTTGACCACAAACTCGAGCGCACCCTGCAAGGAAACAGGTCAGCTACGCTCTGAGAGCTGTAGTATAGACTCCACTCACTCCCCAGTCACACCCAACATCGACGACCGAGAGGAATCTGCCCTGCGGCGCCTGCTCCTGAACCGAAGCGAGCTCGGCGGTGGTCAAGATCCTCGGGCATCCGGGCTCCCAGAAGCCGCCGTTGAGGAAGAGGGTCGTGTGAGGTGCGATCTGTATTCCTAGAGTCAGCTCGGACCTCAGCGAGACTGCGTAGACCGCACTCACATCCTTGGCAAAAGTCGACTCGAACAGCTCGGGATGCTGACGGTACTCCTCGCGGTCGAAAGCCCTTCCCTCCTTATTCCTGAGCCAATCCTTGAGCTCGAGCTGGACGGCGTAGATCTTGCTGACATCGGCATCTGTAGGAACAACCACTCAGCTAACGCACAGCGAGCTCAACCTCAATGGCCGAACTCACTCTGATCAGCAGTCACCCTCCTCAGCTCGTCCATCCCCACCCACTCGACTCCCAGATACCCAAAGGCCTCCTGGGCTCCTTTCCCCACCCTGCCTTTCCCACTAATCACCAATGTCAACGGTCCTCCCAATCCCTGCCTCCCTCCCTCGGCTCTCCACTGCCCGCCGACCTCCTTGAGCTTCTTGACAATCTCGTCCACCCCTCCCGTCGCTTGATGCGGGCGCTGCAGGCTGAGAAGAGGGGTAGAGACGCCGCAGCTTGCTAACAGCTTCGTCCCCAAGCCCTGCAGACCGTCGGCGGCGGCGGCGAACCCGGCGTACCAGCCGAACGCCGTCGTCCTCTGAAAGCTGCCTCCCTCGGTGTCGCCCAGCAGTTCCCAATCGACGAAGCGGGATTTGGATTCGAGCATGGCCGATAAGAGGGGTAGGTTATTCCGTTGTCCTTTATGGACATGGTTGAACGCGGCGTAAGTCGTTTGGGGCGCCAGTTCGGCGATCGGAATTTCCTTGATACCGAGGATGACTTGAGGGGAGACTTCGTGCAGCTTGGTAACGATGGTAGCTCCTGCCTATCGACGTACAGCCTCATCAGCTCGTCTACTCCTTGATAGCGCACCCAAGTCGACCCCTCGACCGGACGTTCGCCGTCTTCGTCCATTCCCTGGATCCATCACTCACCGCCGAGTAGGCTGGATCCCGCCACACCCTCTTCTCACTAGCCTCTACAAACACCTTGGCACCCTCCTCCCTCAATTCCTTGACCGCCTCAGGAGAGAGCGGCGAGCGCTGCTCCCACGTCCTCAGCCTGCTCTCCGCGCGGACGCCTAGCTCTGCCAAAGAGCGCGCGGATGTGGTGTGTAGTTGGCGTGCAAGTAGACAGTGTGGTGCTCTGAGTCGGAGCATTGCGCTGCTGCTGCTGGGTGGTGAAGCGAGAGACGTGGGAGGAGCGAGAGAGATAGTCAGGTGAGCGACACGCGAGCTGAGCGGTGGTGCGTCGGCAGGCCGCCCTAAACCAGTTTCGAGTGGGTCGAGGTCTGTAGGGAGGGAAAGATTGCTCTGGAGGGAAACTGAGCAATATTGGAAAGCTACATGATCGTTCGTGACCTGCGCAGCTCAGCTCTCCCAACTCTCGCGCCGAACCTCTCCATCGCCATCGCCGAGCTTTTCTAATGTAATCGCGAGGGCAACCTGTTTACAGACACTCCAACCTCCGATAGAGCCCGCTACACCAATTCCCTCCGTCCTCCATCGCCTTCGACGGGGGATCAAGGGGGTAGGGAGAGGGGGGAGGAGAGTCGAGCCGAGAGAAAAGAGTCGAGAAAGAGAAGGGAGAAAGGAAAGGGGAGAAGAAGGGAAAGAGTCCATGCTTGCTTGTGTGATTTGATGGGCTCTAACTACTACTGCTGTTGAGGCTGCTGCTGCTGGGCGGCGCCGGAGGAGGAGGAGGCGCCGGGGGCGATTGCGGCTGTTCGAGTTCGGAGAAGGGGGTCAGCTCAGCGATCGAGAAGCAGACAGAGAGGGGATGGAAGAACGCACGGGTGGTAGGAGTAGCTCCAGCGACAGGTCCCTCGGCAGCATCCGTGTTCTCTATGTTGCTGCGAAAGTAGCGGGTCGTCAGCTTCGGCTCCACAACTTCATCCCCCTCGGCGCTCAAACTCACTGGAAATCCAAAATCTCGGAATACATCATGACCTTCCACGTATCAACCGGCAAGTCGGCATCATTGAAGCTCCAATCGAACGCCTCGGGCGCCACAGGCTCGTCCGAGGGATCGTGGTAGGGGGCCAAGTACTCGTGAGCGAGCGCTTGGGTCGCGTCGATGCGGGTGCGCGGGTCGAAGACGAGCATCTTCTCGAGGAGGTCGAGGGCTGAGGGAGTGAGCGGCGGCGAGGGTGGGAGAGAGGGGAAGGGGAGGGGGAGGGAAGACGAGGAGAAGAGGGGAGAAGGTCAGCGACCGAGCCGCCGAGCACGAGCAGGAGCACGAGCGCCGGGCAGAGACTCACCGAGAGGGTCGGCGCCGCGGAACTTTTGAGCAAAGGGGATGCGCTCGCGCTTGGGCAAGCTCTGGACGAACCGGAGGGTCTGCTCGGGCATCGCATCGAAAGGGAGGTCAAGTCAGCGTCAGAGGAGAGGGAGCGGGGACCGAAGAAGAGCGAACGACTCACGTTCTCGCTGCAGATGGTCTGAATGACATCCTCTGGCGGGGTTCCAAGGAGCTCGGTGATGATGGAGAACTGGTTGACGTCTGCATGCCCCTCTCCTTGTCAGCTTTCCTTCCCCTTGCTCCTCGCGCCTCAACCCCGAGCCGAACTCACGGTCCTTTCCCGGGAACAGCGGCCTTCCCTCCAACATCTCGGCAAAGATACACCCCGCGCTCCAGATGTCCACGGCAACATCATACTTCTGCCACGTGAGCATGATCTCCGGTGCCCTGTAGTAGCGGGTCGAGACGTAGCCTGTCATCTGCGGGTCGGCCAGGCGGGCGAGGCCAAAGTCGCAGATTTTGAGATCGCAGTTCTCGTTGACGAGGATGTTGGAGGGTTTCTGTGTGTTGTAGAGGGTCAGATGATTGCGCCAGAGCTTACCGAGCGCAAGTAAAGGAGACGTACGAGGTCACGGTGGACGACTCCGGCCGAGTGGACGTACTTGAGTCCACGCTGTTCGGCGAAACCTGGGGTTAGCTCTAGCTCTCTCGCTCTATCGCCCCTTCGTAGCCCATCGAAGGAAGAGAGGAGAGGACCCACCAGAATCTGGTACAAAAAGTACTGAATGAACTGCTTCTCCAACGGCCTACTGGTCAACAGACGATGAAGGTCGGTTCCCAGCAGCTCGGTGACAAAGTAGATGTCCTCGAGGGGGGAGATGAAGATGTCCGAGAGGGAGATGATGTTCTCGTGCTGGATGTGCTTCAACAGCTTGAGCTCGCGGTAGGTCCGTTTGGCTAGTACCGGGGTGCCTATGGGGCGAGGGGAGGGGAGGGTCAGCGAGAAGGAGAGCCCGGCGGAGGAGAGGGAGAGGCGCACTGAAGGGCTTCATGCTGCAGAGGAAGAGTGGGTCAGCTTCGGGCGGAATCGTAGTACGGTACAGCCAAGCTCACATCTTCTTGATAGCCGCCGAAGTGCCCGTGAGCTGTTGGTTGTCGAGAGAGGATGCGTTGCCGCCCGCCTGGTCAGCTCTTCCACCCTGATCCTCCGCCCGCTAGGGAAGGCTACAGAAACACACCTCATCCTTTGCCGAGCAGACCAAACCGAAAGCGCCCATGCCCACGGGTTGGAGGTCGACATAACGGCTGTTGTCGGTGGAAAGAGGCTCGTCAGCGTTCTCTCCTCGCTGTGAAGCCCCGGGTAATCTGTAGAGCTACAGAGCGAGATAGCGAGACGTACGTGGTTACCTCGAATACGGTACCAAAGATGGAGAGCTTGACAAAGTCTGCCATCTTGTTGAGCGCTGGAAGTGAGGGAGGGTCTGAGGTGAGGGAGAGGGTGCGTGTTTCGAGGGGAGGCGAGTAGCGGGTGGGAGAGTGTGAGATGTAGGAGAGCGGGAGGAGGTGGTCAGTGGTAGTCGGAAGTAAAGCTGTACCCTTGTAGCCTAGAGTAGTAGCTCACGGAGAGGCGGAGAGAGACGAGAGAGACGAGAGAAGGCGAGCCGGGAGAGAGCGAACTGGCGCGAGTAAGTCTGGAAGCGGACGACGGTAGGAGAGAGCGAGTAGAAGCCTAGGAGAGGCTAGGCTACAGCTGCTGGCTGTTTGCTGTCGAGTATGGCTGTTTGCTGTCGAGTACGGGGGACGTGCACAAGTGTCGGAGCAAGGCAAAGGACGAGAGAGCGTTGGCAGGAAGGCAAGACCTGGGCTCGTCGCTCGCGAGTTCGTGAAGCCCTCCCGGGCCCCTACTCAGGTGGCTTCTTTCTCTAGCCTTCTCTCACTGCAGCACATCTACATCAACCTATAGCTTATTCCCTCCCTCTGCACCTCACCACCCTCTTCACCCTCGTGGCTCCTTCAACTACCACCCTCGGCGACGAAAGGCCTGGGCTTTCGAGGGAATAGCCCGCTGACGAGCATGTCGATCAGCAGCGATCCTGTCCTGCTGCAGAGCAGAGCGGTTTCTGTACACGAAAAGAGACGAGTAGAGAACTTGTAGGACTCGAGAGGACGGCCGGGTGCTGAGATGCGGACCCCTGGCTTGCTTGCGCCGAGCAGTCCGCCGAGGCAGGAGGAAGCCGAATTGGCGGCAAGAAGGGCGAAACAGCCCTCGCAAAGACCGAGAGGGCTCCACTACTATAGCAGTTCTCAACGCTCAGCCTCCGGAAGCTCCCCGACAACCGCAGGCAGCCCAAGCCCAAGCTCGGCGCTCGCTCTGAGCTCCCTCGCTCCCGCGCCGCCTCTCGCTAGCCCTCCTACAGCCTCAGCGAGGTCTTCGCCGACAGCTCACGCCCCGAATCGATGGCACATAGTCACATAATCACCAATTTCAAGCCTTCTTCGCCGCCTCTTGCTCAGCGTTGCGCTCCATCGCTACACGAAGTCCGAGCTGTTCGACGCGGAGTAGGACGTTGGTCAGCAGCTTTTCTCTCCTCAACTTAGGGCTCTACCTCATCCTCGTCGTCGTGCCGCGCGGAGGAAACACTCACGTCGTATCTGCCGGGCACACAGCGTGTCAGCTCAACTTCGCCGAAGGAGAAGACGAAGAGTCGAAGAAAGCTCACCCAATGATCCCCGCACCAGCGATATATCCACTCGACACCCTCGCCGTAACACTCTTATGCCTAAACTCCTCACGGGCGTACCTGTGTCCCACCGTATCGCAACATCAGCTCTCTTTCCCCTCTGCTCGGGCGCTCGAAAGAAGAGAAGAAGGGCGGCGAGGACGTACACATTCGAGATATGCACCTCGACGACAGGCGAAGTACAAGCGTCGATAGCGTCGTGCAGGGCGTAGGAGTAGTGGGCGAACGCGCCGGCTGTTGCGTCGACGGGGAGGTGGAGGGGTCAGCGCCGAGCAGAGGACGAAAGGAGGAAGGAAGGGCGACGCAACGGTTCATGATCACGCCACCGAGGCAGCGGGCGTAGTGGATCTGATTGCGACCGATTCAAACAGGGTCAGCTACAGGATTGCAGAGAGAGAGGGAAGCGGCAAGCAGATCGCTGCTCGGGGAGGCCGCTCCGGAAAGCAAAGAGACAAAAACGCACCAACTCGCACATCTCGCCCTCATAATTCGTCTGGGCGCACACAATCTTGACGCCCAACTCTTCTCCCAGCTTAGTTACGCGCTCCTCAATCTGCGCGAGGGTGGTCGTGCCATACCTGTTGCATCCCTCTCCCTCTCATCAGCTCAGCAGGGGCGGGGGGAGAGAGGCGGAGGAGCGGGACGAACGACTTGGGGTCTCGTGTACCGAATAGATTGTGGTTCACCCCGCTGAGGAGGAGGTAAGTCTTAGGATCCCGCGGCTTTGTGGCTCCCTCGTTGGGGTCCACTTTCGAAATGCGGCTAACTCCTTTATCGTCCTGTGTTATACTCAGCTGTCAGTCTGTGTTTTGAGCGGGCGCGGCGCGGGAGGCGGCGAGGGGAGGGGTGGGAGGGAATGGAGTGGACGAACGGTCGTGATGGGCATGATGAGCTGCAGGGTGTAGGGGCAGTCAGCTGATGTAGTGTAGACTCAGCGTAGGTAGCTCACAGCGAGTCGATGTATGAGTGTGCAGAGAGCAAGAAGAGCGAAAGATGCGGGGGAGGGGAGGGAAGCGGAAGAGAGTTGAGAGCATCGAGTTGGAGGAGGAAAGAGGGGGCTCAGTCTGTTGTAGGTTCACTCATCGTCATTGAGAGTCCTCCGACCGTCAAGAACTCTGCGATGCAGAACCAGGTTGTGTAAAGCACAACCGCCAACGCCGAAGCCGAACTGCCTAACCGAGCAGCGTCGGCGGTAGCTACAGCAGTCGGGCTTGTGCGATAAAGAAATACAGCAAGTACTATAATTTGGTCTTCAAAGCTCAGTCCTGCTCCTTCACTCTCTCTTGAGCGGCGTAAAGTGCAGCTCGGCGCTCGTCGCGTTCGGTCGAATCTGGCAGGCTTCGAAGCAAGCTACGGAGCCTCACTCAAGCCTCGTCGTCAAGTCAATCATTTCGTATCTTTGAATCCACTTGAGCATGCGATGAAAGGCGTGACAAGCGGCATACGAATTGCCCAACCCTCGCCGAGCTCCCACGAACTTGGAGGCGAGTGACCCCTAATCGCATGTTACCAGCAGTTGCGCGAATGTGATCGCTATTGCTGCAAATGCTCGACTTCGGCGGCGTCGGATTTGCTCTCTGACGCAACGCCGAAGCTTGGACGTTGATCTCACCCCACCGAGCTCGGCCTTTGCGGCTCTCACTTCTTCCACAGCTTCCAAGTCCTCAGATTGCTTCTGGCAGCATTCTTATAGCCTGCTGCCTCGCCATGTTACAGCTACAACCCAAGGGGTTGACTGCAGGGTCCCTCGCCCTCGAAGCGGCGGCCGAGAGGGGGTTCTCGCCCTTTCGCTCGCTCTCAGAGAACGGGCAGAGGCCTATAGCAGGACAACACAGCTCTTCCCGGCTGTTCAGCTCCCTGCTACTGTTCTGTAGCCTACCAGACCTATTGCCCACGCCTCTAGTCTCGACTCGCACGCGCTCCGCTGCTCCCTCTCAGCTCTCTCTCCCTCTTTCCTGCATCTCTCGCTCGCCTCGCTTCTACCACTCGACCTTTCGCTCTTTTACCTCGAGCTACTGCCCCTGCTGCTGCACCTCACCACTCCAACCAACCCCTCAACCCAGTTCCGCCTCAACCTCAAGCACCGCCCTTCAAACAACTCACCCACCTCTCCTTCGGACTCGGATTTGGGACGATGGAGCGGCCGTTGTTGCGCGATTGGGTAGGATCATACATCTATCGTCCTACAACAGCTTACTGACCCTGCTACCGCGCTGCAGGAGAAGGACGACGACGACTTCGCTGGGACCTCCGCTGCTGCTGCCCTACCTCTTCCCGCTTCGACTTCCTCTTCCTCCCGCGCAAGGACAGGCCGCTACCGTCGACCATTAACCTACATCCTCGCCATCCTCACTGGATCCCTCCTCTTCTCCCTCCTCTTCCGCCCTTTCGCGTCCACGACGAACAATGCTGGCCCCGCTCCCGCAGCAAGCGAGGTCAAGACGTTTTGGGAGGGCGACCCAAGAGAAAATCGACTGAGGGAGATGGTCGAGGATTATGATAGGGAGAAGGAAGGGTATGGAGTCGGGCACGCCAACCTCCAGCTCTATAGGAAGGAGATGGTCTCGGCGCTGGAAACTCTGGTCGGCATTTCGCAGGCTTCGGCCGTGGACGAGTTGGAGCCCACCAAGGAGGTCGACGGGCTCATGACCACATTGCTCTGCCACCTGGACGTCTCCTGCGCCGACGCCCATCCCATCCCCAAGGAACTCTTCGCAACCGCCAAGATTGTCGACCCCCTCCCGGCCGAGCTCTCGACTTGGCAAGCTAAGAACCCTTCGCACGACCTCCGACTCTTCGATAACCAAGCCGTAGCCTCGTGGATCTCCTCCCGTTTCCCCAACTCGACCATCCCTTCGACGTTCGAGAATCTCCCCATGCCCATCCTCAAATATGACCTCTTCCGCCTTCTCGTTCTCCTCACCCGAGGCGGAACTTACACCGACGCCGATACTACCGCTCTTCGGGCCATCGCCGAGTGGGGGCACGATGCTATCGACCTTACCGACCCGATCCTCGCCCTCTCCTCCCCGTCCCCTCCAGCTCTCATCGTCGGCGTCGAATGGTCGGGCCGCACCGAGCGCAACACTCTCAACCCTCTCTTCACTCGCTCGGTCGGCATCGTTCAATGGACCTTCGGAGCAAGTCAAGGACACCCCGTCATCCTTGATGCGACGAGAAGGGTTATCGAGAACTCGAGGAAGGTGGCGGAGGGAGATTACCCCGGTGAGGAGGGCGATGAGGGACGACTGCACTTTGATCCCGAGGCGGCGAGGGCCGTGTTGGAGTGGTCGGGGCCTGCGATCTTGTCGGACAGTGTAGCTCGGTACGCTCTTCTCTCCCTTCTGTTTCCCCCTCGGCGCGGCGCTGACCCTCTCACTCAACCCTGGCTCCGGCTTCCAACAGCTACCTCCGCACCCGCTGGGGCGTCTCCCTCTCCTCTCTCGCGCGATTCGACCACCCCATCCGCATAGGCGATGTCATCCTCCTCCCCATCGCCGCTCTCCAAGCGCAAGATTCCTACCTCCGCAAAGCCCTTGATTGGGCCCTGGGGAGGAACTTCAGCCCGTTGACCAAGGCGCAGGATTTGGTGATGCATGGTGAGTTGCAGATCTCCAGGCGACGAGGAAGAGAAGAGCGAGGAGCGAGAGCTGATCCGCCCGTTCCTTTGCGCCGAGCAGAGCACGCTGCGAGTTGGTGGACTCAGAAGCCTAAGAAGCACGACAAAGACGCTGCGACGATGGAGACTACAGTCGTCGCGCGCGAGCGGTACTAGACCAGTTCTGATAGTAGTGGTGGAAGTGGACTTCGGTTTTTCGGTTAGCGCTTAAGTCGGTCGAGCGCGAGGGACGTTTTGCCCAGGTTTTGTTTGTTTTTCCGCATAGCTTTAGAGCAGCTTGTAGTACTATACCCTTTTACGCCTCATACTCACCGCCTTCAGTTCTGCGAGTGACGAGCGAGCGGGAAGAGAGAGCTCGGCGTTTCGAATTGCTCGCTGCTGCTTCGCGCTGAGTCCAGCTCTCTCGTCGGGGGCTATGATCTGGTAGATGTATCGCCATCGAATCGTGACAACAATCCCGAGCGATTGAACTATGTACTAATGCTGCTACGGTAGCGTAACGGATGCTATGCTTTCTCCCTCCAGCCCCTCTTCCCTCCTATCGACCACCTCACTCATCATAAAGCTTCACCAAACACTTCCTGATACTGTCGAGATCCCCGACCAACGAGACATGGCCATAATTCGACTCGACTTCGCCCTTTAGATGACGGGTCCAGCGGTCGGGGCCGCCGGGGAGCATGGAGGAGGAGGAGTGGAGGACGATGCCGTCGCCTGTTTGTTTGATGTAGATGTGGTCGAGAAGTTGGATAGGGGTGAGGGAGAGGATAGGCGAGCGGGAGGGTCAGCTCGATTTTCGGCGTCGGCGTCGGCGAAGAGACAGCAGAAAGACTCACCCTCATCCCACAGCAGCTCATCGTACCCATCTTCCTTGATGCTCTCCCTACTCTTGGCGATCACACCCCTCACCGTCGGCGTCTTCTTGGAGGTGAGCAGTACGAGAGGCGGGTACAATCCCTGCTCGGCTTTGACGGGGTCGTACAGGTCGACGAGGTCGGCGTGGAACTGTCGAGAAGACACAAAAGAGGACGTCAGAGACCGCGAGAGAGGAGTAGTAGGGAGGAGGGGAGGGGGGAACAAAATCGCACCTGTCGGACTCGGGCGAGAGTCTTGGTGAGGTAGGTCGCGAGCGTCTGATCACTCGCCGAGAGGACTTTGTCGAGCTCAGGGAAGGGCGGCTTGGCGTCGAGGTCGTCCTCCTCGTCCGAGCTAGTCGTCGGTCGTCCAGCGCCGCCGTTCGAATCGGAGGAAGTAGAAGCAAGTCGATCCATCCCCGGCGCCTCCGCCGCCGCCGAGTCGAGTGCCGCCTCATCCCTCGCGGCGGAGACGAGTCCGTCGATCTCTACTTCTCCCTCCGCTTCGCCGAGGGGGATGGAACTCCTCTTCGACCTCGACCTCGCCTTCTCATTCCCCTCCTGCCGCTCGGCGCCAATATCCACACTCCTCAACGCCTCCTCAATGCCCCTCGTCTTCCCTGCCCCTCCTCCACCCATATCTCCCTCCCCCAACCCCCCGCCCAACGCCACACTCGCACTCCTCGCCTCCCTCCTCCCCTCGCTTCTCTCCTCTCGTCCTTTCTCCCCCTTTTCAAACAACCCCAGCGCCACCGGACTCAATCCATACCGATCCCAACTCCTCGGATCGAAGAAATCGATCTCCAAGGGCTCGCCTAGGGGTGTTTCGAAGCAGAGTCCCGGGGAGGGAAGGAAGTAGTAGGAGGAGCGCATGGAGAAGACGACGGAGGGGGCGCAGATCTCGCCTGGGAGAGTGGGAGAGGTTTAAGTCAGTGCAGAGCGAGAGGGAGGAGAGAGCAGAGCAGGGGGAAGGGAGAGGTGCAGGCGAGATAGAACGGCGAGGGAGAGGCAAGGCGAACGAGCGCCGAGCTGGGGAGGAAGGAGTAAGAGACGTACGATTGAACAACACTCCATCGCCATTTCTCAATGGACTGAGGACGTTGACTGTAGTACGAAGAAAACGCGTCGTCAGCTCGATCCCATTCTCCCGCCTCGCCTTCCTCTGCTCGGTCGGCCCCGAACTAGCAACCTCGGGAAACATTCACTCACCACACCCACCAAACGGCGTCCCGGCAAACACAATCCCCTTAAACACGGTCGGATCCCTCGCTCTAGCCAACGCATGGAGCGTGACCAATCCTCCCATACTATGAGCTACAACCGTCGCTCCCTCTCCCCTCCCCTCCCTTCCTTCACCCCTCTCGGCGCTCTCCCTCTTGAGCGTTTCGAGTCGTTGGAGGAGCTCGAGGGAGGATAGTTCGAGTCGACGCCGCCAGTCGTAGCCGTGGTTTATGTAGTGCAGGGGGGAGGGTTTGTACCCTAGCACGGAGGGGGCGAAGGAAGGGTGCGAGAGGGGCGAGGAGGAGAGGGAGAGGGATTTGAGCTTGTCCCTGTTTGTTTGAGGTGCGAAGAGGAGAAAAGGGAAGGGTGGAGGAGTAGGAGCCGTCAGCGAGTAGAGCGAGGATGGTGGGAAGAACGCAAAGCCGAAGCTCACTTGAGGCGTTTGCCCAGATCAATCGGGCCGACCTGCATCAACTGTCGTCCGGGGATCACAGTCTCCGTACTCCTCAGTTCGTCCTACGCTTCGTGCAAACCCATTCCATCAGCTCTCCAATCTCCTCGCTCATCACTCACTCAGCTCGGCCTCCAAACCTCGAACTCACCTCATCTTCCAACCCCAGCGTCAAATCCACCTTCCTCATCCTAAACCCCACCTTCATAGGGATCCAAATCCTCTTATTCGTGACCGCATCCCTCAGAATGGAGCCTCTGTAGCCTCCTAGCGTAAGTACCGGGCCAGAGAGTCTGCTCGGTTCGCTCGGGGGTCAGCTCGGTCTCCGGCAAAAGAGCAGGGCGAGGGAGGGCCGCACCGTTTAAGAGGGTCGGAGAGAGGGTCTAGTTGTGGTGGTGGAGGTGGTGGTGGAGCAGAGTCGTCCTCGTCGTCGGTGAGGTTACGAGGGGAGGAAGAGCCGAACGGGGAGGTGAAGGAGGGGAGGGAAGGTAAGGAGACGTTGGGGAGGGAGGGGGCGTGGAAGGTTGGTAGAGTAGGTAATGAATCGAGTAGAGCGTGGAGGGCTGTGTTCTGTTGTACATTAGGGGAGAGCAGGGGCGTCAGTGCTCGATGCGCTGCGAGATGTAATGCGAAAGAGAGACGGGAATACGACTGACTGACCTCGCGATGAGAAGTAGGAGCAATGGAGTAAGGTTTCTGTATCCTTTCAGCTGGAAAGGGAGTGCTAGTGCCCGAAGTCTGAGCAGAGGAAGAGGCCGAGCTGCTGTTCCCCCCTCCTCCTCCCAAGATGCCTTTGAGGGAGAAGGAAGGGGCGCGAGGACGGTGTACAGAGACTGTTCGTTTGACTTTTTGTAGTAGACTGTTTGATGGAGTTGATTCTGGTAAGGAAGGGCGTCGGTCGGTTGAAGTCATTTGTACAGCAGTGAGATGAAGGGCGAAGGGAAAGAGACGCATCGGTCGTCGAGCTCGGCCTTGGAAGCAGCGAGGTGCCAGAGTCTAACACCGAGGGAGCTTTTAGCCGAGCAAAGAATAGGAGCTATTAGCTGTAATTCAGTGCTCAACGAGGTAGTAGCAAGTGGTCGAAAGCTGTAGCTGATCCCGAGGTGAATGCATGCGCCGAGGTGGGATTCGAGCGCAGTGGTCGAGGCAGCCAACTCGGCTCTCTCTCTTGTCCGTCTCGCTCGCTTCTCGTCGTCGTCTCGTCTGTACCTCACCAGCTCAACTACAGCAAGGTAGCGCTACAGCTGTAGCCCACCTCAACACGCTACAGCATGGCACCGTGGACCGCCTTGTCCAACTCGCTCTCTTCCACCTACTTGCACCTCACCCAGTCCACCTCCTACTCGACTACAGAATCAGTACAACCCTTCAATACTCCTGTACCACTAGACTCTACCACTCCCAACGAGTCTACCACTTGTGAGTCGCCTACAACAAGCGTTTGTTTGCCTCCGCTTCACTCGACCGCCATGGCCTCGTCTCGTCTCATTCAACTTTGCTCACTCTACCGTCCTACAGCTTCCCCACCCGACGCAGCACCGAATACACCTCGCAATCACTCGCATCATACTCCTCGTCGACTCACCGCTTCAGGCTCTCAGGTCATCACCGGCGTCCTTGACGTTCACCCTCAGTTCTCCGTCTTTCGCAAGTCCAACTCGAACGGCAGTTTGGACGGTCTGGCAGCGGGCGATGGATCACCTCTAGGAGCAGGGAACGACTACTCTGCTACTGCTCAGCTACAGCACGAGGTCGACCGCGAGGACGAGATGGAGCACCTCGCTTCCCCTGCACGTGACTCGCGCGCGCCAAACGAATCGCCTACAGTTCCAGCAGACGAGGAGCACAACACCTCCAACACTTCCTCAGAATGGCACCTCTCCCTCGCCTCAGACGACATGCAATCCCTCCAATGGGGCGACGGCTCGAGCGGGTCGATCCACCTCTCGCCTCCTTCCTCTCGCTCTCCTCCATCTCGCTCCCAAATCGACACCGACGAGAACTCAGCAGTCCGCCTAGTCAACACCTCGCTCGACTCCCCTCCCCAGCCCCTTCGTCGCTCCTCCTCCTCGCGCGACAACCCAAACCGAGCCTCCCTCTCCCGCTCGCAAGGCGGCCGACCACCCACACACGTCCAATTCTCGCCCCTCTCCCTCGCGCCATCCCCTCTTATCGGATTCCCACCCCTCCCGCCGCCGGTGCCGAGCCTGTTGATGGCGTTGGATCAGCAGAGTCCGAGTAGTCGATCGGCGCTGGGAGGAGCAGGAGGGGGGAAGACGATCCTCAAGATGCCGAGAACGCCGGGGACGGGACAGAGCGTTCGGTTCACCGCTAGCACTGTTAGCCCCCGTCGAGCAGCCGAGGAGGAGGAGTCGCCTTCCGCCCCCCTCGCAGGCGCCCGACCCAGCGCCAGCGCCGAGGTCGACTCCCCCTCCTCCTTCAATGAGGAGAACTCGTCTCTCACCCATTCAACCTCGTTTAACGACACCTCTCTCGGTGTAGGCGTAGGGGCCAATAGCTCGAGCCATCTGGTCGCTTCCTTCCTCTCCAAGTTGCAAGCCGCGATCCCTTCTCCCGACGTTTCGCTCCTCTCCCCTCCACCTCAGGCCATTACCGCGCTCGACCCATCGTCCTCCTCCTCCATCACCGAGACGCCGTCTTTGTCCCTCACCAGCCCGAGCGGTGGGCTCAAAGGTCTGGGACTGGCTATGGCCGAGCTCGCTGCTGCTGCTGGGGGAGGGAGGGAGTTGTGGGATGAGTCCAACCCCTTTGCGATGATGGGCAATGCAGGAGGCTTGGGGGAGATGTCGGAGATGAGGAGCTTGGAGGTCACGAGCGAGGAGGCTTGGGGTCGAGGGGCGGGGGAAGGGTTGAGCGAGGTGAGGGAGGAGGAGAGTGAGGAGATTGGCGTGGGAGTTGAGGAGATGGATGTGGTCATTGATGGCGAGGGCGCGAGGCTGCTCCAGCAGCAGCAGGAGGAGCAGCAGCACGCGGACCATACTGGCCACGGCTCGATCGACGACCATTTCCCCTCCCCTTCCACCTCGACCTCGGCGCCGACTCCTCGTCCCTCCTCGAACTCGGCGTACAACTCGCCCGCTCCTACGCCTCTCGCCAGGCAGCTCGATTCGTCCACACGGACGACCCTTCCCTCCCCCTCGCCTACTCCCTCGCCGACCGCACCTGCCGAGCAGGAGAACCATGAGGACGACACCGAGCCGTTCGACTCGTTGCGCACCAGCCGGACATCGCGCCCCCTCGCCCACGAGCCGACAACTCCTCCCCGCTCGCCTCTCGCGCCGACCACCCCCTCCTGCTCCTCCCCTTCCACCACAGCCTCAGCAACCAAACGCGGCGCCTCTTCTGCCTTCTACCGTCAGTTTCTGCAGAAGAGGGCGAGGGAGAGTAGTGTCGCGGCGGATGAGTTGGGGAGGTTGATGAGGTCTTCGGGGTCGGGGTCGGGAGAAGGGGAGGAGAGTGTGATGATGATGGAAGGAGAGACGAGCGTCTATGGAACGCCGGGGGAGGGAGCTTCGATCCGCGAGCAGGAGGAGGAGCCGAGCATCTACTTTTCGCCGACGCCTGCTGATCGTCGAGCAGGTGGTTCGAGGACGCTGGCTGAGTATGGGGATGAGGAGGAGGAGGAGATGGAGATGGAGATGGAGCAGAGCTTTGATGTGGAGGAGTTGAGGCCTAGTTTGTTGGAGGAGATGAGGAGGGAGCAGGAGCTGCAGGAGAGGGAGAGGTATGATGATGATGAGCTCGAACTTGAGGAGGAGAGGGGAAAGTGGTTGAGTCCGATTGCTGAGGCTGTGAGTCGTCGTCTCTTCCACCTTCGCTGAGCCCGCCGAACAGAGCTGACCCCCATCCTCCCCGTTCGTAGTCCGAGCCCAACACCACCATCAACACTCTCTCACCCTGGACCAACTCCCCCTCCACCGACCCTCGCCATCCACCTCCCCTCCAGCCTTCCTTCTCCGCCTTCCGCCCTCCCGTTCCTCCTTCTCCCGCTCCCGCTCCCGCTCCTCCAACCCCCTCCAGCCAAAGGACCACAATGACTCTCTACCACTCCACCCCCGACTCACGCATCCCCCGTCTCTCACAACGACGACCCGCTCCTTCCCCCTCCCTCTCGCTCAACCCCTTCGCTCTGCCTTCTTCGTCGACAACGGCAGCAGGGACCGACCTTCATCTCATCCAATCCCTCCTCTCGGCCCAATCGGCCCTCAGCGCCAATTCCTCGACACAGAAGTTCCTCCTCGCCAGCTTGGTGACGAACTTGAGGAATGAGGTCGAGGGGAAGGAGGCGGTCATTCGGAATCTGAAGGAGCAGGTAGAGGAGGGTAGGAGGGGGTGGAGGGACGCTATGAGGGAGTTGGAGGCGATGGAGTTTGGGAGGTCGGCTTCTAATGTCGTCGCCAATGAGGACGAGGGCGAGGAGGAGAGGATCAAGATTGAGGCGTTGGAGGAGGTCGTCGAGCGGTTGACGGAGGAGTTGGAGAAGCGGGTGGCGAGCGAGAGGGAGTTGAGGAGGGGTAGGGAGGAGGAGGTGGAGGGGCTGAGGAGGGAGGTCGGCAGGGCGAAGGTTGAGGTTAGGGATGGTGAGATTCGCCTGAGGCATGCGAGAATTGGGTTGAGTGAGGCGGAGGAGGCGGCTGCTAAGGCGAGGGAGGGAGAGAGGGTCGCAGTGGAGGAGAAGGAGAGGGTGGTGAAGGAGAAGGAGGAGGCGAGGAGGAAGGCGAGGGAGGAGGCGTTGGAGAGGGAGAGGGTCGTGGCCATGCTCAGGGAGGAGGTCGCTGTTTTGCAGCATCAGATGAATGGCGAGGGAGGCAAGGATGAGGAGGTCGAGAGGAGGATGCAGGTCGTCAAGGAGGAGGCGAGGCTCGAGGTCGGCATCGTTAGGGAGCAGCTCGCCGAGGTCGAGGCGACGGTCATCCACCTCCGCTCCGAGAACCAGGCTCTCCAATCCTCCTTCGCCGCGCTCGAACTCTCCGCCACCCAACACCGCCAGCAACTCGAACACTCCCTCCTCGACGCCCAATCATCCCTCTCTCGCACCACCTTCGAACTCGCCGCTCTTCAGCACTCCAAGGCCGCCGTCGACGAGGAGCTTGAGTCCACCACTCAACGTCTCGAGCTCGTCGAGAAAGAGCTGGATCGCCTCTCCGACGAGATGACGCTCAAGGAAGACAAGCTCGCTCTCCAGACCTCAGCATGGGAGGAGCATCAAGCCGGTATGGCTCGGCTCATGAAATCCGTCGGCACGATGGAGGAAGAGGCGCAAGCCAAGGCGCTCGAGTTGCGTGAGTTGAGGGAGCAGATGGATGAGGCGAGAAGGGAGGCAGAGACGCTGATAGAGGATCGGGATCGCCGGTTGACGGAGAGTGAGACGCAGTTGAGCGCGAGGATCAAGAAGAATGAGAGCTTGGTGGATGAGTGCAATAGGCTTAAGGAGACGGTCGCGACGCTGAGGAGGGGTTCGGCGGATCGGGAAGGTGAGTCGAGCTTGAGCGCCGAGTCGAGTGCGATAGCTGACCATTCCTGCCACTACAGTCAAGTACGCTCAACTCAAGAAGATCAAGGCGCAGCAAGACGACGACATCTTTGGGCTCAACATCGCTCTCGAAGTAAGCTAGCTCGGCGTTCACGTCTCTTCGCCCGCTCGACGGCAGAGCTGACTCTCGTTCTCACTCTCAACAGGCCAAGCAGCAGGAGGCCGCTACCTGGAAGCGTCAACTCGCCTCTGCACGCCTCATCGCCGGCACACCCGCTCCTTCGCTTCGGACTCGGTCTCAACCCCTCACCACCGTCTCGCGCCCCATCCTCGGCTCCGCCAACACCCTCGTCAACCCCACCCCTACCGCTAGCACCAACGTGCCCTTCCCGTCCTCCGTCTCATCGGCCAAGACCGTCGTCGCCGACTTCTCCTCCGCCACGACCACCACCAAACCCTCGGCTCATCGCTCGCGGGAGAGGCCTCTCTCGACCTCTTCAGTACCCGATGAGCACCCCGCGGCTACTCCCTCCCGCTCGGCATCGACGTCGAGGCTTTCGAGGAAGCCGAGTGTCGGATTTGGAAGCTCGGCGAGGAGGGAGGTCGCTGTCTCCGAGCCGTCGCCTGCGCCTACGCCAGCTAGGAGGAGGAGTGCCAGTAGCGCGAGCGTGGAGAGGGCGTCGTCGATCAAGGAGAACCAGCGGCCGAGCTCGAGCAAGAGGCAGTCGGCTGAGGAGAGGGAGGAGACGCCGATGAGGTCGAGGATGTTGGTCGCTGCTTAGCTTTCGGCGTTCCGGGAGCAGGTCTCTTGTTGTAGATTCATTGACGTTATTCAGTCTTTCGTACATGCTATCCTCGGCCGAGAGCGAGCACCACGGGAGAGGAAGAGCTCGCTTCTTCCTCCTTCTCACTTTGCGATGAGAACCGAATGAGAGCACTGCATGACAGATGTATCATCAAAACCTAGCTCTCACTCTTCAACCAATTCATCCCTGCCATCCTCCCTCCCACGGTCCACCTCCCCCTCCCGGTCCACCAAAGTGATGAGGCGGCAACATCGGCCAATGGGGCATCATCATTCCCATCCCTCCCGCACCAGGCGGATACCCCATCATGGGCGGTAGCTGAGGCCTCATCTGCCCTTGTGCTCCTTCCTCGTGGACGAATGGCGCCGGCGAAGGGAAGGACAGCTGCCCATCCAGCCATCCTTCGCCGAACATCCAGGAGGGGAACGTCTCGGGCGAAGGCTGCGGTTGGGATTGGGCGGAGGGAGAGGCGCCAGTATCGGAAGATGCGGTGCTCCCGTTGGTGTTGGTGGTGTTGTTGGAGAGGTGAGGAGGGTAGAACATGTGAGGAGCAGGGAAGTGAAGGGGCTCGGCGGGGTTGTAGCCCTCGGCGGCGGCGGCGGGAGCGGTCGAAGTGGTGGTGGTAGTCTTGCTCTGCGTATGGAGTGCGCGTCAACATACTGCTGAACAGCTCGAGCTGGACCGAAGCTTACCTTGCGCTCGCTCTTCTTGCGATCTGCTTCCTCCTTCAACCGCTTCTCCTCCTCCAACAGCGGCAGTACGAGCACCAGCCCACGATCTGCGATTGAGCTCGACTTCCTCAACCCCTCTAGCGTCGGGAGGGCGTCCCAGACTTCTGCTCGCATAGCGTCGGATTCGGCGGAGGGATGCTTGAGTTGCTCGAAGAGCTCGAGAGTGATGCTGAAGAGCGCGACGCTGAGGTGGTACTGTAGAGCAGGAACAGATATGAGCGAGCGGTCAAAGTAAAGGGCGCACCGCAACTCACGAGAACGGTCCAAACTCGGTTGCCTCGAACGCGAGCGCCTTCGCGAAGGATGGCTCGGGCGGCCATGACGACCCGTCGGCGAGAGAAGGCGTAGGCAGCTGGAAATGAGCGAGACGTGTCAGCTGGGCTCTCGATAAGGCAGACAGCACCACTGACCCTTGTTGCGACGAGCGAGGAAGGGACGGTGAATGGAGAGGATCTTGTGTTGCGCCGAGACGAGGAACGTCGACCGCATGATCTGTAAGGTAGTACCAGCGTCAGCAAGCTGTCTAGACACTTTCGAAGCACCTCTGCTCACCTCGACGCAAGCTGGCGGCATGCCCGTCGTGTCGCCGTTCGGTCGGAGCCAGGGAGGAAGGTCCGAGAGGAGGGCCTCGAGCTGAGTATCAATCTTGAGGAACGCGCTGTAGTCTGCCTCGGCTTTCTTGTTCGTGCTGTGCTCGAATGCGACCTGCATGCAACCTCCAAGCTCGATGTCTGCGAGAGGCAGAAGGTCAGCTCGCTCACTCGCCTGAAGCGCTTAAAAGAAGCTCACACTGCCGAAGCCACGAAACGACGGTGTACTCCTTGACCGGTCGGTTAACGATCTCGCCGGTGAGAAGATCCTCGTCTGTGCAGTTGAGCGGTAGAGGTGTCGAGATGCGCGCTCGGCCGAGGATCCAAGCGCTTCGGAAGGGAATGGCGAACCAGTCGGAGTGGGCGAGAGCCCAGAGGACTCGTTTCCGGACCTCCCGCTCGGTGAGAGACCTCGCCCGAACCTCGACCGACTTGCCCTTCATCGAGGTATCCCACTCTGCGTCCGAGCATTGGCGATGAAGCGAGAGGTCTTGAGCGACTGAGAGGGCGGAGGAGAGTAGGCTGGCGATGAGGGCGGCGGATCCTGCGTCTCGACCGGAAAGGACGAGTAAAGCGATGGCCTGCAGCGTGAAGAAGTCGTAGTTTTGAAGGTAGTTGTGGCGGTAGAGGCAGCTGATGGACGCCTGGAACCAAGTCGAGGCGTTGACGGCCGCCTGCTCCTCGGTCCAGCCGAGATGGTCCTGCTGTGGACCGTCGACCAGCTTGGTGCTAACAGCGAGCAGCGCGAAGTAGAGGCTGAGCCATGCCGGCGAGCATTTCTCGAACCGCTCCTCGCCGAGCTCGCGGAAGGCGGCTAGCTGGGCAGCGAAGGTCCCAGCGTGTACGACCGAGTGCTGTAGAATCAAACAGTCAGCAAACCGACGTCTTCAAGTCCGACGTTACTTACATGCCACCCAAAATCGAAACCCTGCCCGAACACGACCTCTTCCTCGGCTAGCGTTGGCGCGATCGAGAACAACGATGCAGCATCGGGGTAAATCGAGACGGGCGAAGGAAGTACGGTCGGAGGCGCCAATATCGATGTAGCGTAGGTGCCGAATAATGCTGAAGACTCGCTCTGTTCGTATGAAATGGTCAGCTTGGAACTCCTACCCTTGACCCCAACAGCCTACAGTAGCAGAGTTGGCGGGTCCAGATGCATGGTGGTTCTGCTCGGAAATGTTGCGTGGTCGTCCAAGCGTCTATTGAATGTGAAAGATGAGCCGAGAGCTTCGGGAGGGGCATGAAAGGGAAGGCTCACCATGAACTCGAGATCCACCGTCGTCTCCACTGCAGCTGAATCATTCTCCTCGGGCTCCGTGCTCGGACTACCCTCTTTGATCCTCTTCCTATCCGGCTCGCTCCCCTCCGTGTCCTCGACCCGCCGCCTAGACGTGCTCGGCGCAGGGCCGTCCTCCTCTTTTCTCGGCGCCAGCTTGGTCATAGGGTTGCCAAACGAGCTGAGGTAGGACATGTCGCCTTTATCATCCCCTTCTCCTGGTCCTGAGTTGGCAATAAAGTGCTCGAGATTGGGAATCCGAGCTTGAAGGCTGGCGAGCGAATCTCGGAACAGGCGAAGCTCCGAGAGGGCGGCGGTTCGGCGTTCGTCGAGCATGACAGCAGGGTCGGCTCTGTGAGAGCGTATAGCAAGGTTCAGTACACAGTGGAAGCTTACTCGAAGCTTCTCCGCCGAAGGAAGAGACTCACGCCTGCCGCTTGCGAGGGGGAGCTGCACAAGCATGCGCGCGACCTCCTTTGCTACACGGGGCACAAGGCTGGCCTCGATCACACTTAATCTTGCGGCTGTGGGAGTAAAGGTCAGCTCCGATCGAGCTACAGCGCCTCAAAAAGCTCCGCTTGCTCTTCCAGCTTTCTCTCGCCGGCAACAGCTCCTCCTTCGGGTCTGGATGATCGCGGGGAAACTTGAAAGGGAGCTTACCGAGTACATTATAATTCGAGCACACAGAAACAGGGTGCAGCGGAGGAAGGAGTCGCGTGGGTCAACAGCTCCAAGACGCCGAAGTGGAGGGCCTTGCGAGGGGGGACAAGGAAGAAGGGGGAAGGGCAGCTTACCTCTGTACACGACCGGCTCGACCTCACAGGTAGCACAGCGAATCCCGGCTGTTCTTCCATGCCAAGCAGAGCGATAAGACGAAGATAGAGCACGAGGGAAAGAGAAACTCACCCGCCTTTCGGTTTCCCCTCTCGCTGAATGGCCGAGAGGTGAAGCACAACAAGCGAGTACTGCTTTACAGCTACTAACACGACTAGAGGAAGCTACTACACGACCACTGCAAACCTCCCACAGACGAGGGCCCAGTCTTGTGGATCCCCCTTCGGCCGCTCTCTCCGCTCCCTCGTCTCGCGCTCCTTCTCGCGCTCCTGCTTCGACCTCGAGTCCCAAAACACATCCCCAAAATCGTTCATAATACTGGCAGGCGGTTGCTGCGTCGACCCCGTTGCTCCCTGGGGCTCCCCGCCGACCCCGAGCTTCTGCTCCGCCAAGGCCGTCGAAAGGGAGATCTTGTGCATGGGATCCCAAACCCAGACCTCGGCGCCTTCAGCGATGAAGCGAAGGTCGTGAGGATTCGAGGGGACGAAGACGGTGCGCGTGTTGTCCTCTGGGTCGCGCTTCTTGCGAGGAGGGATGCCGCCGAGCTGGGAAGAGGCGGGAGGGTGCTCGTTGAGGGAGAAGAGGACGAGGCCGGGTGTCTCGAGCTCTGGGAGCGGTGTGCGGGAAGGGGAGATGAGCTCGGGGTCGAGGGGAGCAAGACGACAACGAGCGAGGACGATCTTGCGCTCGTCGCGGCGGGAGGGGGAGGAGGTGAGCGCCGAGGTGTCGACCTTGTTGCTGCCGAAGGGGAGGACTTCGATGACGGAGAGGCGAAGGTCGGGGTGGAGGAGTTTGTGCAGAAGCGGAGGGGTGAGGGCTTGGTCTTGAGTGTGCGCGGTGAGCTGCCGAGAGAGGTTGTGAAGCCAGAGGGTTTGGGCGGTGCGGGCGCTGGAGAGGATACCCGACGCGCGAGAGGCGAGGCCCATCCTGTAAGAGAGAGGTCAGCTCAGTTCCAGCTGCTTCGCTCTCGACCCAGGATCGACCCTCAGGCAGCTCGGCTCACAGAATGTGCCCTCCCTTCTTCTTCTTTGGACTCCAGCTGTCGGGTATACCGTCTTTCGTGTCCTCCTCCTCGTCAACTACCTTCCTTGGCACCGGAGGAGGCATCTCCATCAGCGGCTTCCCCCCAACGAACTCTTCCTTCTTGACCTTCGGCGCAGGCAACGACTTGAAGAGCGAAGCCGCGCGAGCAGACGGCGGGGTGCTGAGCAGGGGCTTCGGCGGTGAGGGAGGAGGGCCGTCCGAGTGGTAGAGCGCTTTGGGGCGCGAAGGAGTTTCGAGCGGCTTCTTGGGCTTGCGATCCGAGGAGGTCGCTTTGGACGAGTTGCCGAACTGGGGGAGTGGTTTGAGGCTGACGGGCGTCTTCGGCGCAGGTTTGGCGGGGGTATCGGTACGTTTGAAGGCGGTGATTGCTGTTAATAAAGGCGTGTCAACTCATCAAGCCTCGAGGAGAGTTGCGAAGGCCGAACGCACTCTTGAGCTTGCGCTCCCTGGGCTCTTCAACCTTGCTGGGCCCAGCTACAGCCATCTCGAGGGGTTCGAAATCATCTTCACTCTCCTCTGTCGTCAAGTCGAGTGCTGCAGCTCCTCGAAGACGTTTCTTGACGGGATCGCGGTGAGGAGCTGCTCGAGGTGGGGGCGCAGGGAGGCGCTGAAGCTTGGGTGCAGGAGGCGGGGCCGCAGGCCGGGGTTTTGGTGGCTTGGGTGCAGGCTTCGGTGCTGGATGGTCCGGCGCGAAGGTATTGAGAGCTGCAAAGGAGAGGTCAGCTCGCTTCAGCGGCTCGAGAGCTGTGATACTCGCGTAAGAATGATTTGGGCTTCTTCTTGCTGCTCTCTACCTTCTCCACCTCTCCCTCAACTGGCCCCTGCTCCTCCCTCGCTCGCTTGACGCTCTGCGCCGTCTCGCCTGATCCTGCTCCTCCTCGACGCGGCTGAGGATCGTCTGGCCGAGCTGCAGCTGAGTGGGAGTGTTGTGCTTGAGCTTCTAGGAACTGCGAAACGGGGAAGCTCTTCTTTGATGGCTGAGGCGGCGGGGGCATGCGAAGCGGACGAAGGCAAGAAGCGGCCGGCGCGAGCTCGCCATCTCCTCTCGCTTGAGCTCAGGGCGAACAAGATCCTAAGAACGAGTCGATACCATAAACACGAAGCACTACTAGAACGAATTATCCAACTTTTAGTCTTTCCCTCGACCCACCCAGGCTTCCCCCGTTGATTCCCTCCGCACCGAGCTTCAACCAGCTCAAGGCGCGACGAGGTACTTGCCGCTAACCGTTGACCTCAGCAGCTCCTCCACCTGCTCCCCTCCAACGACCTCGATCCCCACCTTGCTCACGTTCCTTCCAACCACCTTCCACCTCACAGCGACGGGCTGAGCGACTGCCGTACCCTCGGTCGAGACGCTCGCCAGCACCTTGCCCTCCTCTCCGAACGCGACGGGCTCGACGTTGAACGTCAAGCGAGCCTGTTCGGCAGCCCAGATAGCGGTAGGCTTGGCTTGGAAGGTGGTGACGGGCGAAGAGACGGGGACGGCGAAGCTGAGCTCCTCGAGCTTGAGACCCGACGAGGTGTCCTCGTCGTCCTCTCCAAAAGGGCTCTCCTCCTTCTCGGCGATCCTAGCTTGAGCATTGGCCGAGTAGTTGACGATGACGCGAGTCTGCGAAGGCTGGCACTGCCACAACGCCTTGACGTTGAGGGGGACGTAGGCCGACTCGGCGCCTTCGGGGATATGGAGTTGGTACTTGAGGACGGTGGCGGTGTGGGAGTTGGTGGAGGAGAGGGAAGGGAGGATTTGGTACTCTCCGGGAGAGTCGGCGACCGGCGAGAGGTAGTTCGAGTTGGGAGCGGCCTTCTCGAATTGCTCAAAGTTGGCGATGCGGATCCTGAGCCCGTCGGAATTGGCGGATGAATCGAGTCGGTGCGAGAGGGCGATCTCTCCCGTGATCATAACTCGGTTGACCTCGCCTCCCTTCGACAGAACGTTGACCGTCTCGGTGATGGTGGCGCGAAGGCCTGGGGTCGTGGCATGCTCGAAGGGGTCGGGTCCGCCAGTCGTGCGCATAGTGCCCTGCGAGACGGTAGAGAGCATCGAGTTGGCTCGCTCAGGGAGGAAGGTCGAAGCGGTGGGCGAGACGGCGCTGAGCGAGTTGGAGAGGCTGGCTTGATCTCCTCCCGACTGCTCGCGAGCGCGCTGCTGCTCGATGACCCGGGCGAGGGGAACATCGTCGGGAATGACGGGGTTGAAGGTGGTCATGCGAACGTCGCGGCGGCCTCGAGTTTGGCGGCGAGCGAGGTTGGCGGCGGGAGCGGAGGAGGACGAAAGGAGGGTAGACTTGACGCGGTCGAGAGCTGCTTGACGGTCGGCGTCCGATTCGGTGATGGTGGCGGGAGCGAGGGCGACTGCTGGGAGCTTGGAAGATTGAAGGGCCGAGCTGCGAGCGAGCGAAAGGTCAGTGAGATGCTCGGCGACGACGTGAGAACTACTCACGGCATGTCACCCGCCTCGTCCTCATCATCATCCATCAAGTTGCTCGATCCCGCAGGGCCAGCGGTGATGTCGCGGTCGTAGCCTGCCGGAGGAAGGGTGTAGCCCTCCTCATCGACGGCCGCTCCTCGCATCGGCGCCGAACCCTCCTGAATCGTCGGCGGCTGGTCGAGTCCACCCTCCGACTCCCTCCTCTCCTGCGAAGGGCTCTCCGAGTTGGGCATGGGCACAATCTTGCTCTGACGACGGAAGAGCCCACCGCTAGCGAAAGGCATGAGGCTCTCACGCTTCTTGCTCCCGCTGCCGTTGTTGCTGCTGCCGCTGGCTCCGCGAGTAGGCTGTATGGGCGCTTGCATGCCTGATCCTCCTCCTCCGTAGCTCGAGCCACTGTTCTGGCGATCAAAGCTCGGCTGAGGGACACTGCCGAAAGCATCCTCGGGCTGGTTGACCGACTCGGAGTCACGGCTGTCCATCGAAGGGCGCTCGGCCTGACGGGAAGGACTGGCGAGGTTGACGTTACTGTTGGAGCCGTTGTTGGGGACGTCGAGGTTTCCGTACTTGGACGAGCTGGCGACCGAGCTGGAGCGATCGCGCTTGAAGAGCGACTTGAGACCTCCTCCAGACTTGGAAGGAGTGGTAGAGGGGACGGGGAGAGGCAGAGGAGCGACGGGCGGGGGTGCGGTGCGAGAGATGGCTATGAACACAACATGGGTTCAGTACTAACCATCGAAAGGCGAGCTCGGTCGGACTCACAGGGGACACGCTGGCGCTCGAGGACGGGAGCTCGCAGGGTGTTCTGCGAAGGCTCCTCGGCGATAGACTCCTCCCTGATTGAGTTGTTGGCGCCGAACTCGTTCATCCCTGCTCCGACGTTGCCGTTCGAGCCCGACTGCCCTCCAGCCCTCATGCTCTCCCTCAAAGCCCAGGTCTGCATCTCGACCTGCTCGTCGACACCGAGAACATTGACGAGGAGTCGCTCTCCTGCCTCCATACGCTCGCGACCGAGATCACTGGAGAAAGTGCCGGCGCGAACGAGCGCCTCCTTGAGGAAGGCGGAGTGGGACTCGTCGAGCGCCTGCGATTGGGCGAGGTAGGTGGGGAGGGCCGAGGTGAGGGAGGAGCCGAGGCTGGAGAGTTGGGATTGAGCGGTGAGGAGCTTGGAGGAGGTGGCCTTTGACGACTTGGACGCCTTGCTCTGACCCTGCGAGCGGAGAGGTGTTGTCGTCAGCTCGGGCGATCGGGTGTGGGGGGAGTAAGAGAAGCTTCAAGCTCACCTTCTGCACCTTCTCGAGCGTGTTGTCGTACTCCTTGACGGTCGAAGCGAGCTGAGCGTCCCCTTGCTGCCATCTCGCCCAGTCCGACTTGCCCAAGCTATGCCTCAATGGGCCCTCGACCTCCTCGAGCACCTTCTTGCGCCATGTATCATGCACCTTGGCCGTATCGGTAACCTCCTGCTCCAGCTTGGACCGCACATCGTTCCATGCTCCCAGCTGACGGCCCTCGTCCCGCTGCTCGAGCCCGAGGTCCTCTACCGCCCTCAGAACGGTGGAGCTGCCGGATCCATGTAGGCGAGACGAGAGCTTCTGCAGCGCCTTGACGTAGGTCTCTTCTACGAGTGCCCGCTCTTCGTAGTAGGCGGCGAGGTCGGTAGTGAGGGCGCGGGCGAGGCTGAGCCGCCTGTTGACAGCTTGGTAGGCGAGGTTGGGGCGCGCTCGGCCGAACGAGTCTTGATAGATGGAGGAGCCGCTCATCTAGGCGTGTAGGGTGTAGTCGACTGGCTTCTAGAGGTGTCTGACGAAAGGGGAAGGAGGCAGCCGGAGTGGGTGGGGGCGAGTGAGCCGAGTCTGTAGGAGTGTATGAGGTCAGTATGGGCTGTCAGGTTGAATTTGAGTGTACGCAGCTTACGCGAGAGAAGTGAGAGAACGTCGCAGCTTTGTGGGAGAAGGAGAGAAGGGAGAGTCGGAGGGACGGCTTGATGATGCAAGACCCCTTAGATATCAGTGAGGTACAGGAGACGGCTTTTCGCTTCAAGGACTTTGTTCCGTGTCATTGTAGCTCATCTCGCTCGCTGTAGACCTTCAGCAGAGAAAGCTCGGTGATGCACCCATTAGCTCGACTTTTGACTGCGCTACAGGGCAGCAAAGACCCTTCGGCTGGCCAGCAGCGGAGCAGCTACACCTTACCTCAATCTCGCAGTGTCCTGGAGCAGACCTAACTTCATAGCGAGCAGCTAGCTTCGCAGAAAACGATCGCCGAGCCTGTGAAACGCAAGCTCGACCGAGCGCGTTGCAGTACACCTTCAAATTGGCCACATCTACATCTGCGTTCCCTCCAAAGGCTTCCCATCAATCTCGACCAGCTTGGCGGGGAGGACTACCCACATTATGCCTACGACAGCGAGTTCGGCGCCGAGGGTTAGCCTCTCCTCACTCATCAGAGGCTTGATATCTTGGAGAAGCGGGCTCACGGGTCCACTCCTCAGTCAAATTTGACCACCCATGCACATTACCACGCTGAACAATCACATCCCCCGTCTTAAGCGTTGCCGAAGATCCATCGGGCAGGGTGTGGGTCGCCTCGCCGGCGAGGACGACACCGTAATCGATGGATTGGGTGTAGTGGTGAGGGAAGATAGTCCCGGGAGGTAGGTCTATGATCAGTGGGAGGCTGTCAGTCCAACGCGAGGGGAACAAAAAGGGAGAAGAGCTGACCGAGGAATCGAAGCACCGAGCCAGCTGTGAAGGGATACGAGTGGTCAGTGATGTTTCAAGGGAGACCAAGGCATAGTGCCCACAAGGATGCACGAGCCCAGCAGGCTCAACAGTAGCTCCATCAACCCCAGTCTGGTTGTCGGCGGGGAACGAATCAGTCGTCCAAGTAAGCGCCGACCTGATCTTGCTGCCGGTCATCTCCTCGAAGTTGACCGTGTCATCCTTCCAGATGATGGATCTGCGTTGCTCGTCGGTGCTGGTCACGACTCGACGAGGAGCCGGGAGGGGAGCTGGAATCGACGTTGTGAGAGCGGGACTCTGGGAGTTCGGCGATGAGGCTGGTGGAGAGATGGAGATCGAGGTCAAGGGGAGCGTGACTGCGAAGCAGCAAAAGGTCACAGAGTGTCGCACGAGAAAGAGAGAGGGAGCATCGACCGGGAGATAGCGTGCGCCCAACAGCGCGAGCCGAGCTGCCCGACGATGAGGATAAGATCTCGAAGTATCACAAGCAAGCAACAAGACGTAAGCACAGACTACAGCCACCAATCCTCACTCCGCCTTGACGTTCAAATCCTCCAAGCGCACCATCGTGACCGTCCTGCTCGGCCTGCTCGACCTCGGCGCCTCCTCCTCCTTCTCATCGACCGACCTCGCCGTAGCATCACCACTCTCCTTCGTCTCCTTCTTAACGTATCTTCCCTTCTTGACAGGCCGAGGCATCGTCCTTTTGAGAGCCATGCGCTCCTCGAGGGATTCGATGGGGTAATCGATAGTCGCCGAGCTGGGTGCCGGCGAGGACGAGGCGCTTTTGAAAGAAGTGGGAGAAGGGACAGTATAGGCTGGCGGAGGGATGGAGGCGGAGGCGGAGGCGGCGGGAGCGGCTCTGAGCTGTTCAACGAAGGCCTTGAGCTTGGCGAACTCGACGATCTTGTCGGTGAGCTGGTGGAGGCAGAAGCAGAGGTCAGCTTCGGTGGGCCAGAGTAAGGCGAAGTAATCTCGCAGATTGGGGAACACCGACTCACTTGATATCGCACGACCAATCCCGAGGGCGAGGGCAAAGCCCAGAAGTAAATCAAGTCTCGCTCTCCGCTGCCATCCTCGCGCAGCGACGACAGGGTGAAGGGTTGAAGACCGCACGCCGTCTTTGGTCTGGCCGGCCTTCGACCTTTCTTGATTGGGGAGGCGGGCGACGGCGGGAGAGATGGGCGAGGCGGGAGCTTCGAGGAGGAAGGAGTGGCCGAGTCGGTGGGAGGGGTAGAGGGTGTCGTCGAGGCAGAAACAGTAGGAGCTGGTGGTAACGACCAGAGGTACTTGTGCAGTACCTCACAGACGCCCATGCCAGCGAATGCGACGACTCTGCGAGGAGAGAGGTCTGGTCAGCTCGGCTTTGACGTTCAGCTGACGAGCTACGCACTTGGGACGGCAAGCAAGAACTTTGGCGAGAAGTACGGGTACGCCGTCCTCCTGTTCCTCCATGCTTAGCTCGGCAGCCTGTCGTCGAGTGAGAGGGGTAAGCTCTCGGCGACGATTTCGGCCGAGGCAAGAGCACCGACGAGCCCTCGGCGATAGAAGTGGACGAGGTAAGAAACATGACTCACCTCCGCTGTTGGTCTCTCGACCAAGTTGGTCAGTCCCATCGAGGGAGAGGTCAGATCTGCGATGTCCTTGCCTTCCTCGGGCGTGAGGAGCGTTTGCGAGAAGCCGCCTCGGTGAACACAGCGCCAGAAGTGGTTCGTTGGCGACGCATCTTAGGATGTAAGAGATTGTCAGCTTCAGTGAGCTGCTCCATGCACTCGAGTTCAGGGAAGCCCGGCCAACGCACAGTGACAGCCCGTCTTGCCGCTTTCAACGCCTTTAAGAGCCCAGTCAGCTCGAGTGGGCAGGCAGCAGCTAGAGGAGCACTCACCAGGATTGATGCCACACATCATGATGTCCAAGCCGGGTCGAACAGAGTCGGTGAGCCCGCCCAGGTGAGCGTAGACGGAGCTGTGAGCGATCGGGCGAGATGGCTTCTTTTTCTTCTTCTTGAGCGGTTTGAGCTGTAGCAGAGTACTGACTGTCAGCTTCCAAGCCCTTCGGTACCTCAACACCACCTCCTCGCCTCCTCAGCGACCCGGCAGAACGCACCTCGCTTTCCCTCTCCTCCTCCTCCACCTCCAGCTCGCTCGTGTCCCTCTTGAAGTGCCGCGAGGTTGTACTCGTGTCCTTATGTTTGCGCTTGCTCGGGCTGCGCTTGCTGGGAGCTACCGGCGTCGGCGAGACAGGCGGAGAAGGGAGTTTGGCGAGAGTGGAGGGAGGCGGCGTGGGTGAGTGCTTGAAGCGGGCGAGGTGGTTGAGAAACGATGTGCTTGGGGGTGTAGCTGGTTCGTCGTCGTCCCCCTTCGGCTGAGACGACATGGCGATACCGAGCAGAAGAGCAGCGAAAGGCGGGAGGTCAAGAAGTGCGGGCGCGCTCGCCGTAAATGAAACTCGCGTCGATGTGGTGCAGAGTCGGGGGTCGTGGCTCAGAGCAGCTCAAACGCTTGTGTGTGGCGTGGAGAGCTGCTCGGACTCGCTGACAGCGCTCCTTCGGCGATATTCGGTGGGAAGCCATCGCCGAGTCACCTGCTTCGCCGACTGAGCTGGCTCGAACAAGCTTGCTTACAGAGTATACACCTCCTGCCCCATCACCCAGGTACTTTTCACAAACCCCTGGTGGTCCAGCACCACCAAATCGGCGTCTCTTCCATCCAGCAACGCTCCCTTCAGCCGAGCGACCTCTCCGCCGAGCATGCGAGCGACGTTCCAGGTGGCGCATTGGATGGCTTTGCTGAGGGGTACCGAGGTGAAGGAAGCTAAATTTCGAACGCAGAGGTCAAGAGAGATGGCTCTGTGGATATCGAGAAGCGTGTCAGCGGTGCCGGGCGGGAGTTTAAGAGAAAAGGAGAAAGCGACGAACGAGCCTGCCAATGTTGAGGTGCCGTCGATAGAGAGTTTGAGACCGTCCTTGACGATGAAGCGACCGTCTCGCCACTCATGCTTGCCGTCAGGTAGTCGAGGGTCCATCAACGACATGGCTGTGGTCAAAGAATCGAAGTCAGCTCGGCGCCGAGGCTCTCCTTCCCTCGCGCATCCGACTCACCATCAGTGACCAGTACAGCGCCCTCGGGATGGCAGTCGTATGCTAATCGAACAGCATTCGGATGCACATGGATCCCGTCCACGATTAAGCCGTAGAAGGGCCTCTGCGACTCGACTGGAGCGCCGAGCGTGCCAATCACTCCTGGGTCTCGATGATGCATCTGCGGCATCGCACTGGAGGGCAGGTCAGCTTCGGGAGGTCGGCAAAAAATCACAGAACCTACTTGAAGAGGTGAGTGATCCAGGAGGCGCCCAAAGAGACGGCTTTGGAAGCGAGATCGACGGGAGCGTTTCTGCGGGAGGAACTTGGTAGCGAGGGAACTTCGAGTCGACCGAGGGGCAGTACATACGAGTGACCGATGGATACCGTGACACCTCGCGCAGCAGCCGGCGCAATACATCCGAGCACTCCCTCGACGTCTGGCGCCGCCGTGATGATCTTGACTCCCTCTTGGTCGAGAGCTGCAGCGCCGTAGACCTCTTCCCACGTCTTGATGCCTTCGCTCACCTCCAGCAAAAATGACTCCGCGTGCGCACCCTTCTTTTCGGCGATGAGGAATGGACCTAAGAGGGGAGATTGTCAGCTCGGCGATCATGCTCGGCGCCGAGATGGCTCGAGAGCTCACCTTCTGCGTGATAGCCGAGAATATGAGCGCCTCTTGGAGAAGAGCAAGGTTTGAGAAGGGCTAGTAGCTGCGAGGAGACACAGTCAGCTCTAGTGTGATGCCATACAGCCGCTGCGCCGAGCTCACCTTTGGATAGAGCTCCTTCCTCTGCGTGATGACGGTAGGTACGTAGCTCGTCGTTCCCGTTTCTACGATCCGTTTTGACACATCATCGAGCCCCTTTAAGTAGGCAGCCTCGCCGTTGTCGAGGCAAGAGAAGTCGACGCCGAACGCGCCATTGATTTGAGCGTCGATGTAGCCGGGAGCGAGGATGTTGCCGTGTAGGTCGATAGTTTTGTCTACTTGTCGACGAGTAGAGAAGAAGTGCGCCTGCCCAGAGATGATCTTGCCCGACTCGGTGTCGATAAAGAGGTCGGAACGGCGAAGCTGTACGAGAGTGAGGGCGGTCAGGCAGAGTGACGAGAGTTGAAAGAAACTGAGCGCCTACAGATCCATCAGTAAGAGCGAGAGAGCAGTTGGTGAAGCGAGTGATGCCCATGGCGAGGTGGAGTGAGCGCGAGACGAGGGGGAGGAGCGAGAAGGGCAATTGACGGGCAGGCAGGCGTAGGGAGGGTCGGCAGGGTCGGCGAAAAGGAAGTTCAGTGCATGTCCAAGATCCCGAGTCAACCCTGCCAGACTGCTCATCGTCAGCGGGGGAAGCCAAGGTCGGCGAAAGCTTGCTCGGCGAAATCGGCGAGGGAAGTCAGAAGGGTGAGATCGGTCGGCAAAGTCGGCGGATGGTACGCAGGGCACTCCCTGCATGTATCTTTGACTTGTTTCCTTCTCCCCACAGTCTTCCACCCTTGCTCTCCCTCTTGCACCTTCTCCTCCAAGTCCCCTCCACTCCCGCGCTTGCTCTCGCCTCTCTCCCTCCTTCCTCTCTCGTCCTCACCCTGCAGCATGCGCCTTTCGATTCGCGACAGCCCTGAACAAGTCGGACTTTATGTGAGTAAAGCAGATCTCTTCAGAACGCCACCCGACTCACCATGTACCTCGACAGGTGGCAGACTACCTCGCCCAGCGGATCAACGAGTTCGAGCCCTCCGCCGAGAAGCCTCACTTCGTCTTGGGCCTTCCAACTGGCTCCTCGCCTCTCCCGACCTATCAGAGACTAGTAGATCTGGTGCAACGACGCGATTTGAGCTTCAAGGTGAGCAGATATCGACTACTAGGCCGCTACTCGGCCGAGGCTGACCCTCCCTCTCGCTCTCTGACAGAACGTCGTGACCTGTAGGTTGTCTGCTAGCAGTCTCAGAGAGGATTGTAGCTCATCTCGTATCTGGTCTTCTCTGCTCGCCTCAACAGTCAACATGGTAAGCTTTCTCTCCCCTTGGGAGCTCTTGAGCTCGGCGCTGACCTCTGCCTGCAGGACGAGTACGTCGGGCTCCCTCGCGACCACCCCGAGTCCTACCACACCTTCATGTACACCAACTTCTTCTCCAAAATTGATATCGGCCCCAACAACACTCACATCCTCGACGGCGAGGCCAAGGACCTGCTGCACGAGTGCGCCGAGTACGAGCGCAAGATCAAGGCTGTGGGAGGTATCGACATCTTCTTGGGCGGCATGGGAGAAGATGGGCATCTCGCCTTCAACGAGGTGAGCTCACCCCTGCGAGAATCGACTCTGAATGACCAGCTAAGCCTCTCTCGGTCGATCCCTTCGCAGCCTGGCTCGTCGCTCGTCTCCCGTACTCGCATCAAGACGCTCGCCTACGACACGATCCTCGCCAACGCTCGCTTCTTCAATAATGACCTCTCCGCTGTCCCTCGCATGGCCCTCACCGTCGGCATCGCCACGGTGATGGACGCCCGAGAGGTGATCCTCGTCGTGACCGGTCAGAAGAAGGCCATGGCACTCGCTCGGTGCATCGAGAATGGCATCAACCATTTTGTGAGTCATTATAGCCTCTTACCATAACCCCCCGAGCTGACCATATCTCTACAGTGGACTGCAAGCGCCCTCCAATCCCACCCGTGGAGTCTGCTCGTCTGCGATGAGGATGCCACTCTCGAGCTACGAGTCAAGACGGGTGAGTTGGCGGTCTAGCTTCGAGCTGAAGCCATGCTGACTCGCTGGCTCCTTCAGTGCGATACTTCAAGTCGATTGAGAAGGTGCAAGATGAGGTCGAGGCCAAGTATGGTGGAGCCGCCGTGCGCAAGACTCGCGTGAATGGAGTACATTGAGGTTGTGTAGCTGGTTCCTGGGAATGATCTAGCCTCTGAGTATTCTCTTGACCTTTCTTGCGTCCCGAGAGATCTGCTTCACCCTCGAACTTTTCAGTCGCGCCCCTCATCGCCGAGCCGGTCGTTGAGCACATAGATCTCGCCTCAGAAGAGGGAAGGCGCATCGTCTCGCAGGCAGGTCTATGATTCCGAATTCAGATAGGATGATATACAACACAACAGCGTTCGATTGAGCTACACAGGAAGCCCTTTCCGCCCCTTCGCAGCGAGCTCCTGCGCCACAAGCGCCCTCGCCCCTTCTTCCGGCGCGTCTCCCACCACCACCACCTCGGCAAACACAATGCCCAGCTCCTTCAACCCCCTCTTCAACAGCTCACAGTACCCTGACACCTTCCACAACCCCCCTCCCAACGACAAGGAAGACCGCGAAGGGGAGATGATGGACCTGTCGCCGACCAGACCAGCTGCCAGCTTGACGAGAGGCTGCACACCATCCGCGACGATGGCGAGGGCGGCTATCCGACTAGCGTCGTCAATGTCGTCTCCGAAAGCGTGCGCAAAGACGACTCGAGCTGCCTCGGCGATCCAGACCTTGCGATTCGCCTCGGCGGCTGTGAAGGAGCGAGTGGAGGAGGTCGAGTGGTCGCTGTAGGTCTTGTCGACGAGCTCTGCAGCGTTGGCTACTCCGAAGCAGGCGAGTAAAGCGTGGACGAGAGGGACGGCGCAGGCAGGTGGGAGGGAAGGGCGAGAGAAGGCGAGCGACTTGCGACGGTCGTCGTCTTCCAGGACGAAGCGGATGGCGAGGCGTCCAACTGAGTAGGCTGAGCCTTCGTCTCCGAGTCTGGGGGTGACGAGTCAGCCGATGAACCTTGCCGAGAGACAGCATGCAGCTCACATGTAGCCCCAGCCTCCGCTCACTCCGACGAGATCAAGCTCGACTCCTCGTTTCTTGAATGCTGTGGATGCAAGGGGAGGAGGTATGAGCGGCTTAAACTACCGTCTGAAGGGGCTTAGGGCTCACCTAAACCCACAGTGCCCGTCCCGGCGATGAGAACTATGGTCGAGTCGATGTCGGGCATGAGSGTGCATGACGAGGCGAGTAGATGACCATCTGCATGGGTGAAAGGAAGCTCAGCTTCAGCTCTGAGCTGTAGAAAGCTCGCAGGACTCACCATTGGTGATGCGAAGTACGCCGTCGTCCTCRGCGCCGAGGTGAAAGGCCTCTCGAGCGAATGGCGTAAAGTCGTCGATGTCTGCTTGATGCAGGACACCAGCCAGACCTAACCAGACCTTCTTGAAGACTGGACGGTCCATTGCCGGAGGTGGAGATGCATTCGCCAGCTCCTCGCAGCGTGCGAAGCTATCGAGCTGAGCGAGCGCCTTGTAGACGGCCTGCAAGAGAGCTGAGATGGCTCCGGCGGGTCCCACAGTTTTACTGTTGGGTTCAGGAGACTGGTCAACCGCTGTACATCCTTGCAGCACACTCTGAAAGCTCACACGTTGCATGGCCCTGCTGCTCCTCGTCCCAGCACTTTGCCCTCCTCCGAAGCGATGACGACCTTGACCGAGGTTCCTCCTCCGTCGACACAGAGGTACAGCCGTTGAGTGGTCCGCGCAGGCATCTTGGACAGCAGAGGAGGGCTGAGAGAGGCAGACGAGAGCGCGAGGGATGCGTTATTCGCTTCGGCGCCTGCAAGTCTCGTGCTCGCCTGCATCGGCGGCCGGGTCGGGTGGGGCTGTAGCTAGTCTCGGTCAGAACGGCGAGATTGCCAACCTGCACGACGAGTCGGCGAGATCGGCGAAGAAACGGGAAGAGCCAACAAAGCGCCGACTGCGCCGAAGCTGGAAGGGGCCCTCGCGCTCGACGCGTGACTGGTTGTGGGGTGAGTCTTATCTCTCCGCTTCTGTACTCTCTTCTCTTTGTCTCCTACACATCACTGCTCTCAGACCTTTCTGCACCTCAACAATGCAGGCCGCCGGAATCACCGCTGCTGACCTGCCACCCCTGCCCACACGACGGGGCTTCAGCAAATGGTACAGCCAGCCGGTCGTGCAGGTCTGCCTCATCGCCATGGTCTGCTTCCTCTGTCCAGGGTGCGTGTTCAATCGCTTCCCTCTCCTCTTGAGCGCCTTCCAAGTCTCCCCTCCTCCTAGCCTTCCCGCCTGGAGCTGACCCCGTTTCCTCAACTTTGACAGCATGTACAACGCCCTTTCGTGAGTTGGGATAGCTAGTATAGTACCTCGAAACTGAACGACGTCGACTGACCCTACCTTGCTACAGCGGCATCGGTGGAGGGGGACAAGTCGATCCAAAGGCCTCCAACGACGGCTCGGTCGCTCTGGCAAGTCCGATGGGCTGAGATGCACTCGAGACAAAGGTACTAATCACAGCTTCCCACCCACCAGTACTCGACCTTTGCCGCCACCTCCTTCTTCTCGGGCACCGTCTGCAACCGTCTCGGCGCTCGGCTCACCCTCGGCGTAGGCGCTGCTGGCTATGCTCTGTACATCGGAGCGTTCCTCTCTTACAACATCAACCAGAACTCGGGCTTCGTTGTGGCCGCTGGTGCTCTACGTAAGTCGATAGAGTGCAGACCTCGCCTCCTTTCCCCTCCTTCGAACCCCTCGCTGATCCCCTTCCCTTCTGCACTTACCAGTCGGCATCTGCGCTGGTATGCTCTGGACGGCACAAGGTAGTATGACTCTCGCCTACGCCACCGAGTCGACCAAGGGACGCCTCTTTGCCCTGTTCTGGTGCGCCGAGCCCTTCCTCCCTTTCCCTCGTCGTTGCGAAGCTGAACCTCCCTCCCTTCTCGCAGGATGATTTTCAACATGGGAGCCGTGCTTGGCAGTGCCATCGAGTTGGGCATCACATATGACTCGGAGGCTAGCACAGTCAGCAACAGCGTCTACGCCGCCTTCCTCGCCATCGCCGCTATCGGAGCCTTCATTCCTCTCATTCTCGTACGTACTGCTTCGCTCTTCTGAGTACAGGCTAACTGCTGATCAAACTCACCACTGTAACAGGTGTCGCCTGGTCTCATGGTCCGAGTCGATGGCACTCGTGTCGTCGTCCCCGTTCATCCGAGTAAGCCGGTTGATCTTCTGACCTCAGCCGAACGCACATAGCTGACCTGGCTTCACCTCTGCTACAGGCTGGAAGACCGAGATCGTCGGTCTCTATCGCTGCCTCCGCCATAACGCCTGGATTCTCCTTCTCTTTCCCTACTTCCTCTCTTCCAACTGGTTTTAGTGAGTGTCCGAAGTCCCTTCATAGTGCTCGCAATTCGCTGTACAAGTGCATGAATGACTTCACTGACCATCTGACCTCCGACTCACAGCACATGGCAATTCAAGTGAGCTCTCGGACCGGATCAGTCTCGAGCACTGAGCTGACCCTTCCCTCCTCCCCGTCGCGTGCTCAACAGCTCCTTCAATGGTGCCCTCTTCACGCTTCGCACTCGAGCTCTTAATAGCATGCTCTACTGGCTCTTCCAAGTGTTCGCCTCGCTCGCTTTCGGTGTCGCCATCGACTCAACTCGCTTCCGCCGAGTAAACCGAGCTTGGGGTGGACTCGCTTTCGTCACAGCTCTCTGCATGGCCGTCTGGGGAGGTGCTTACCACTTCCAGAAGTGAGTCCGTACTTCCGCGCAAAGTGCAGAGCACCTGCTGACCATCTCTTGACTGCCAAGCAGAGGCTACACTCGCGCCGACCTCGCCGAGCCTCGGGCGCCCGAGTTTGCTCGCATCGACTTCAAGGATAGTGGCTACGCCGGACATGTGGTCCTCTACATCTTCATGGGCATCATGGACGCTATCTGGCAGAACTATGCCTGTGAGTGCTCGCTTTTCGACCCTCGCGACAAAGGCTGACTCGGCGCTCCTTTTTCTCGCAGACTGGCTGATGGGTGCCATGTCGAACGACTCTTCCCAGCTAGCCCATCTCGTCGGGTTCTACAAGGTGAGCCTACAGCTCGACTCCGCTCCTTCGAGTCGTCTTGCTGACTAGCTTCGCTGCCCCTCCTGCCTCTTCTTCCCCTCCCCCCTGCATATCGTCCACTACGTACAGGCCATCCAATCCGCCGGCGCTGCTGGCGTGTTCCGCATGGACTCCAATCTCGCTCCCTACATGACCGAGCTCGCCGTCTCGTGGGGATTGAACGCCGCCGGCATCCTCTTCGTCATCCCCGTTATTCTCCTCCGAGTGACTGATCGTGAGTCGTACTTTCGCCTTTACTACATCTCCTAGACAAGCTTTGACTGACCTCTCTGCACCACGCAGACACCGACGAGGCTGTTGTGACCGCCGACGAAGTTCCTGCGATAGTCCCAAGCTCGGCGCTGGAGAAAGACGGCTCGCTCGACGAGAAGAAGGGTTCCGTGGCTTAGGTCAACATCCAGTTGTATTTATGGACACTCTTAAGCGCAATGGACAGTGTACTGGTCGTCACAACTCGCTAGAGAGCCTACCTGCCAGCTAAACCGCTCGGCTCGCGTTTCGGTCGCTCCAGTCGAAGCCTGATCAACCACTTTTCTTGCAGCCGAGCATCACGAGAAACACTCGACAAGTTATAAAACAAAAAGCAACATCGCGTAACGCAGAGCTGTGGTCATATCTCAGGATCAAGCGGGGAGGGGGTAGCTAATCATACATCGTCTCGATCCTTCTCACCACCTCGCGCTCGGCTCTCTCGGCGTCTCGCCTCCCATCCCTCCTCCCCCTACTCTACTTCCCGGCGACGACGTCTCGGGCGAACCATTGCCGACCGCCGCGACCATCTCGCCGATGAACTCAAGCTGCTCCTGCGGGTTGAGCCCTCCCGCACCGAACCTCGACGAGGAGGCCAACGCCGCCGAGGACCACGAGCCGTTCCTCCCATCGCCTAAACTGCTGGCGACGGAAGGACGGCGGTGGTCGCCGTTGGGAGTACTGTCGATGCCGTAGCCGTTCGACGAGGAGGGGCGGATGGGCGTATTGGGACCTGCGTCGAAGAGTCGCGAGTCGGGGCGGAAGAAGGCGGCGGGGTAGCGAGGAGAGGAAGTATCGTAGTCGTTGCCGAGGGATGAGGGGCCAGCGGCGGTAGGAGTTGGAGGCATGAAGAAGGGCGAAGAGGTGTAGCCGGCGGCGGAGGGGGTTTGCGGAGAGGGAGTCGTAAGGGAAGGAGTAACGGTGCCAGAGGTGCCGCCGTTGGAAGAGCGTTTGCGGTCGAGGAGCTTCTTGACCCAGTCCTTGGTGAAGGCCTTGACCTTGGACGACTTCTCGGCCGAGAGCGAGTCGTAGGGTTCGGAGGCGTACAGCGGGTGCTTCTTCTCCTTCTCGCAAAGAAGAGTGGTGACCTGTGGCGCAAAGCAAGAGGGTTAGCTCCGCGCCCAGTGAGGGGAGAGAAAATGAGAACCTACCTCGCGAGCGCGCTTCTTGAACTGCTCAGACTCGAGGTGACCACGATACTTGGACATGACCTGCACGACGATCGTGCTGAACAGAGCCATGACCTTCTTCTCCTTATTGGCGGCGTCGACCTTGCTCCCACTCCTCCCACTCGGCGTTCCTCCTGACCTCTTCCGCGCCGCATCCTTAGCCGCTCTTCTCTCCTCCTCAACCCTAGCCGCTTCCTTAGCAGCAACAGCCTCCGCCTCTTTTTGCGCTTGGGCGATGATGGCGTTGATGTCGATAGGAGCGGGAGCGGCTTTGGGCGTCGCGACGACGGGCTCGATAGCTGGGGCGGCAGGCGTGGCCCACTGAACTTCACCGCTGACCGTGTTCTCGTAGTAGGCCTTGCCGGTGTCGTCGTGGTGTTGGCGCCAGCCAGCGGGGAGGAGGGGTGATGGTGGACGGATGATGGACGCCTCGGGCTTGACGAAGACGGGGCGGCGGAGGGCAGCATCGTCGACGACGGGCTCTTCGAGTCGTCCGCGCTTGGCGGCGAGGTGCTCGATGGTGTGCTCGGCGGCGCGCTTGCGGTCGCCGTCCTCACCAGCCTCCTGCAGAACAAAAAAGGGTCAGCGAGCGCATCGCATCGTAGGGGAGCGAGGATCGTAACACACCCTCACAGACCGAGGTATCCGATATCCGAGCTCGAGCGAGTCCCAGTAGTCCAGTAGCTGGGGAAGTAAGAGCATCAGCACCTCACGAGCGGAACGAAAGGAAGCGAGCCGAACTCACGTCCGTGGCCATCTTCGATATCCGCTCCTCCATCATGCTAGCGCAACGCTGCACGCTCTGCTCAATCTTGGAATCCTCGACCTTATTGCGCGTCTTGAGCGTCCAGTTGCCGAGGATTTCGAGGTCCTGTCCGGAAGGAAGGGAGAGTCAGCCGACGTCGGCGATGAGGCGGCTAGAACTGTAACGCACCAGAGTGATGATGCGGATGTCATTGGGGTACTCTTTGAGGACATGGCTCATGAGGCTGAAGCCATGCAGACGGAGCAGAGCGTTGCGAACCTCCTCGTCGGTGGTCATCTGCGAGCGAGCGAAGCGTGAGTTCGAGCCGGCGAGGGGATACAAGACAGTGGAAGCCCACCTGGATACGATGCAGCAACTTCTCGAGGATTCGGCGAGTCTGGATAGCCTGGCGAACCGCAGCGGAGACCTTGGGCACCTCATCGAGCTCGATGGGCTTGAGGTCGGGCTGTCGAGCGGTCGAACAGTCAGCTACGGCGTCGAGATAGCGGGAGCTGAATGGGAACTCACCAAGAAGTCCTCATCAAGTTTCTTCGACTTCTTCTTCTTGGTTCCCCTCAAGCCGAGCGCCTCGACTTCCTCCGTGATTCCGAGAGCTGAACGAGGAGGGGTTAGTACGAGTTCAAATGAGCCAGACAGCGAGCGACCAAGACTCACCATCGATGTAGAGGTCGTCCATGCCGCCGATGTCGGTCTGAGTCTTGCCTCCGATGAAGCCGACGCAGTTGGCCTCGCCGCAGTAGCAGGGCTGAGCGACGTGGCTGTTGAGGCGAGTTGAGAGTTAGCGAGAGCGTCTAAGAGCTCAGTAGCTTCATCACTCACCCATAACGATCGACGTTGTAGTTGAAAGTGAGCTCCTCATCGGCCTTGATGTCCCGCTTGGTGAAGATGCCCATGCGCATCTTCTTGCCGATGGTCCATTTGGCGACGAAGCAATTGGGATTGCACGAGTGGTTGAGGAAACGTCCCTTGCCTCCCTTTTTGGTCGCGTCGATGAACTGACGGGAGGGAAGCGAGTCAGCGGAGATCGTCGAGCGACCGCCGAACCGAACTCACCACTTCTCGATCCAGAGCCATGAAGTAGAAATGACGGATGCCTCCAGCAGCGTAGTCCTTCATTCGTTTGGCGAAGGCTGTTGGTCCGATGACCTCGCCGACGTACTCGTAGACGAAAGAGTCGCTATGAGTGAGAGAGAAGATCAGCTCGGCTTCTCGACGGAAGGTGCCAATGAAGCTCACGCTGGTAGATCTTCGCTTGTACGAACTCCAAAGCCTTTCTTCTCCGTCTTGACGATGTCGATCTTGGCGTATTGCTTGCGTTGGAATCTGAGGAGGGGAAGCCGAGAAGCTAGTCAGCTCTCGCGCACGGCAAGAGATAGAGCGAGGAAGCTCACCTCTGGTTCTGACAGTTCTCTCCACACTTGCAATCACCCTGCACGCACTCGATCTGCATCAAGCGGTTCATGCAAGACGAGTCTTCTCCGCAAGCTTGCTCGTTGTCGGGGAAGCCTATTCAGAAAGACAGAAAGAGATGAGTCTCAGTCGGAGTAGGAATGTCAAGAAGATGGGAAGCGCAACGTACCATCGTAATGCACACAATCGCACTGCGCCGAATCCGAGTCGAAGTAGGCGAGGTCGCCGAGCGCTTTTGAGGCGTAGGTGCAGTTGGAAACTTCGATAAAGCTGCTGAGAGCCTGTTTGTATCAAGAGCGACGCGTCAGTAGTCTACATGAGCCACCGAGCCGAATCAAGCGCACCTCATGGTTCGCGTTGGGCAAGTGGCCGATGAGCTGAGCCTCGGGCTCCTCCTTCTTGACCTTCTTTCCCTTGTCCTTTCTCGGAGAGTCTGCACTCCCATTACGAGGCTTCTTGGGGCTCTTGCTCCGCCCACGCGTGACCGACTCTTCCTCCTCGCGCGGTGTTGATCGGCCTGACGAGTCGCCCTCGTCCGAGGCCGAGGTAGACGTCGACGCGAAAGGATTGGGAGAGGGAAGAGTAGAGGTAGATGCTTCCCGCTGGAGGTGCGACGAGTCGGGAGAGCCGAAAGGCTTCACGTCGTCTTGTTGTGGAGGCGGCGAGAAGGGCGGTTCGGGCTTGAGCGGCAGGGAGCTGAATGTTGGCGGGGAGCGCGCCTCGTGCTTGTAGGGCAACGTCGGCTTGATGTCGGCCGCTGCAGGGAAAGCCGCGCTGCTGCTGGATGGGTGCGGCGGAGCGGGCAGGGGGAACAGATGGCGAGCTGAGGGTGGCGACAGTGATGTAGTCGGTTTCGGTGGGAGGGAGGAAGGTAGCGAGGGGAAGGACGAGTGTGCTGGTACCAGTGGCGAGTCTGTAGGTCGCGGCGGTAAGGGGAACACTGGCTTGAGCGGCGGATTGTGTTGCTGACTTGGTGCCGGCGCGGTTGGGATGGCTTCCCACTTGACGCTGACATCGCCTGTACGCTGGTTGACCTCCATAGCAGCAGCAGCACCTTGTGGTGCTTCCTGCAAGCCGTTGGGAGCAGGCGAGCGAGCCGACGCGCCGGCTGGCTCAAGGTCCATCGGCGAGTCGTTCGCGCTGGTCGCCTCGAGTCGCTGAGCGGGAGGCGAGGTAGGCGTAGGGTATGAGGGGGAAGAAGGCGACACGCTGATCATCTGACGGCGATCCACGGGTCGACGAGGTGCAGCCTCGGGGCTGGACGTCCGACGAGTGAGCTGGGAGCGGTTGGCGGGTGGAACGAGGCGACTTACCTGGGCTTGAGAGACGTGTACCGAGACTCAGAGCACCACCAGCAAGCTGTAGTCGATTATGATACGGATCGGCTGACGACGAGGCGACGAGAGAGGCGAGAAGGCGACGAAGTAGGAAGGAGAGCCAGGCGCGAGTCGCGCACTGTGAGAAGGGCTCAATTTATGCACTCGAGCACGGTGCAGTGAGATAGCTCAGTACCGTGGGGATAGCTTCAGTAGCATTTCAGTGAAATATAAGCTGCTCTGGTGGAGAATTCGCCGAGAACGGCCACCTCGGAGCTGGCCTGCGAAGCGAAGTCCAGCCCGTTTGAGCTTTTGCTTTCCTCCCTCACCCTTCGTCGCCCGTTTCTGCACCATGTCCAACGCTCAGAGTGGCTCGTCCAAGCGGAGAAAGGGAGACAGCGGAGTTGCCATCAACGTGTCTGTACCCAAACCCGACACTGGCGCTTCTACTCCCGTTTTTGGTGCGCTCGAGCTCGCTCTCCTCGCCCGCAACCGCTTAGTCCTGCTGACTGCCTTGCTGCACCCTCCTAGGCCTCTTCCCCACTGCTCAGCCACCAAAGAAGACTCCCTTCTCCATCTATACTACGTCGGGCGCTCTTCCTAACCCCAAGCACCCCGAGCCGACCATCCTCGCCGCAGAGACGACAGAGATGGAGTACGAGAGTCGCAACCAGCTGGGCGTCGGCATGGGAGGTGGTCCTGGTGAATCTGCTGGAGAAGCTGCTGGCTACTCGGTTCAGTGAGTCGTCGTTCTCGGCGCTTCGCAACAGAGCTCCTCCGCTGACCGCGTCCTGCTCTCGCACGAAAGGTACATGCTGGGTGTTCATGACCCTTCCGCCAACACCCTCACCCTTCACTCTGCTCCTCTTCACACCTTCGCTCCCATCGTCAAGTCCCTCAAGGGCAACAGCTCCGCCACCTCCGCCGGCCAGCTCTTCTCGGCGCAGCGTGCAGCTCTGGGACAAGAGTTCGGAACCAAGAAGGCGCAGCGTCAGCTCAACGCTCAGGAGCGTAACAAGCTCAACTCCGAGTCCTACGGAACCGGCCTCGCCTCCACCTCCCTGCAGACCCTGCTCCAAGACTCCATCGCCGCTTCCTCCTCCTCCCTCCCCACCTCCATCGACGTCGAGCACGCCGCCAACCTCTCCCGCCCCACGATCCCTCCTCCCAACTTCGATGCCGTCAAGCCCAACGACGTCTACTCCATCTCGGACGTCGTCACCCCTTCCGAGCTCGCCACCATCGACCTCGGACCGCTCCTCACGGCTCCCACTTTCAAGGAAATGAACGCCTTCCTCCCCTTCCGTCGCTCCAAGTTTGTCTCCAACCACCTCCGTCGACTCATCCCGTCCCGCTCCTCCGTGGAAGGAAGCATCCCCGACCCCTCGAAGCGCGACCGCGAGAAGCTCAAGCTCGTGATTCACCTCTCCCAACTCTTTGCCTTCCGGCAAGCGACGATGGGCGGTCGGGACTCGGCGTTGGAGCGTAGCAAGTTGCAGGAGAAGATGACGGGAGCGAGCCCTTCCGTCGTCTCGGCGCTGTTGGATAGGTATACTGAGAGTCAGCGGATGAGCACCGGGGAGGAGAGGAGGAAGTGCACTAGCACAACCGAGCTCAAGCTATTGGGATACATGTTGGTCGTGGCGCTCAAGATTGACTCGTGGAGCACGGATGTCGGAGTCCTCGCTGGAGACCTCGGAATTGGATCCAAGAGGTGAGCTCCGCCCGTCTCGCTTTTCGCTTCAGAAAGCTGACCCTTCTTCGCTCGCAGGGTCGGAGAGCTCTTCCGCTCACTCGGATGCACCCTCGTTACTCCTTCGGCCGAGGACTGCGAGAAGCTCATCGCCACTCGCGCCGCCGCCAGCAAGGCCGAAGCTCGCAAGAGCAAGACCGCCGTCCTTCGCACTCCACTCGAGTTCCCCAAGGAGCGTCGTGGTGCTCCCAAGCGCTGAGCGAGTGCTTGACACTTGTAGTGAGCCGTGTAACAATAGTTGTGCAGCATCTCTCGGTCTCTCGAGCGCGAACGAGAGCTCCGAGGACAACCCAGCTTGCGCCGAATTGCATTACTGCCTCGCTGTATCTGTATCCTCCCCCCTGCTGTCTAAGCTAAACCGCCTACCCAAATGTAACGACAAATATGTACAGTGAGGTCGCCAACCAAACCTCACGAAGAGACCAGCCATAAGTGTATGTGCGCGCGCGCCGCTTTAGAGCTTCGCCGAGGCGTCACGAGCGACGGTCGCGATGATGAGACCGGAAGGAGCGTCGACGGGCATGAAGACCTCGGCATCCTTGGGAGCGGTGTTCTTGAGCTTGTAGTAGGCCATGTCGACGGCGAAGTAGTGCTGTGAGAGAGAACTGAGTGAGCTCAAAATCGCCGAGGCAGCCGGACTGGAGAAAGCTCACCTTGTTGGGGAGCTTGTAGGTGACCTCTCCAACGTGCTTGTTGTCCCCGAGAATCTTCTCGCACATCTGGTAAAGCGTCGCCTGGACACTGGCACTGTTGTGGGTAGCGAAGATCTCGAGAGTCGTCTTCTCGACCGAGCGGTAGATGGCCTCGAAGTCGATGTCGAGGTTGGCGATGGCCGAGCGGGTGAGGGAGGAGGAGGAGATGGGGATGGTGTAGGAGCAGTCGACAGCGGTGGAGAAGATGCGCTCGTCCACGGCTGCGGTGAAGTGCCGAGGTTAGCGGAAGTTCGGCTAGGACTTCGGGGCCGCTGAAGGACTCACGCTTCAGAGTGGTGAACTCATCGAAGACGTAGTTCTCGAACGAGGACTCGGTAGTCTTGAGCACCAGGAGGTCCTTGATACCCGCCGAGACGGTCGCCGTCATCTTGTCCTTGCCGGCGGTTCCATCGACCGAGACCGACGCGAGGCGCTTCTCGTCTCCATTGCGGACGAAGGAGTGCTTGTGAGGCTTGCCAGCGACGGGGATGCGCGACCATTTGAGCTGAGTAATGTCGACGTGAGACTTGTGGAGGTGAGCCTGCGGATTGGCGGAATGTGGGTCAGTCGGCCGAAGCTCGGGGGAGGCTGATACGGCGCCAGTTTGTTGGAAGAGCACAGCAGCTGCAGGGGAGCGTGTGCCAGGCTACAGATTAGAAAACTGGAACCTACATAGTTGCCGACCAGGTGCAGGGCGAGGTCGAGGGCGAACTTCTCGGGCGAGAGGCAGTGAGGCGACTGCTTGGAGAAGAGGTACACCATGTTCTTGATGGAATCGGTAGCGACGATGCTGCTGTTGTCCGACTCGGTCCATGCCTTCTCAATCTCGCTACAGGAAGCCAATCGCGGATTTGACGGAGGTCAGCAGGTTGAGCAAAGGCAACGCGGGTAGAGGCTGCACAAGGGCTAGCGGGGTGCAGCAGAGGTGTAAGCTCACCCTTCAGCGAGAGCGCAGACGATCCACTCGGCGACATCGTGGGTGCCGTCGGCGTTGCGCACCATCCGGAAGACGCGGACCTTGTCCTTGCCGTCTGTAGGGTGTAGAGGTGATCAGTGATATATCGGTGGAGCACTGTACAGCACTACGTACACTTTGCGAGCTTAAGAAGGGCCATTGCTGAGATGAAGAGGTGAGGGATAGAGGAAGAAAGGCGAAAGGCGGTTGAGAGCTGAGAGATAGGCGAAGAGCAAGAAGGGAGAGGCGAGCAGCGACTGGAGAGGGCGAGCGGACGAGGTGGTGCAGGAAGGAAAGAGAAGTCAAGAGAGGGAGAGCTCGTCCAGCCCGCCTCTCGCGCCGTCGCTGCACAAGGGCCACGCCGACTGATTCCCTCCGCGTTCACCGAGATGCCAAAACAGCGCTCTTCGCCGCCAAGAATCAGCTGAAAGGATGTCAATTCACGATTGATAGCTCCTGGACCGGAGCAGAGCTACCAACCGACCTTCCGAGACCAGCAGCGACGTTGCCGACGCTCGCTGTCGGCGCCGAACTTGCACCTCGTCTGAGCCTGCTGATGGATCGCTACGCCTTACGATACTATAACAGCTCATCCAACACTCTTCACTCACCTTCTCTGGTCTTGTTCGCCATCCTTTACCGAGTCCGTCCATGCCCGTCTCTCGACCCCGTCTCCCGATGCTTCGGCCGAGCTCCCTCAACCAGTGATTGCAGGCCTGATCTGCTTCGAATCGCTCGCTCCACACACCGATACCAAGTAAGTAGCTATATCGTACCAGTAGGACTCGCTCTGCTTTCTACGCCACCCTACCTCCCCAAGAACCTACCGCCGAGCTCGGCGATTCTCCTTGAGGCGTTCCCCATGCCCGCTCCCATCACTTTCTGCGCTACTCCACTCGAAGTACCCGCCAACTTTGGAGCTATCATCACTGGAGTCGACCTGAACAACCTCGATGGTGAGCAGGGGTTGCCGCACTCGCCTCGCTTCAGCGCCGAGCCTGATCAGCTTATCTCCCCCAGACGAGACGTTTCTGAAGCTCCAGACTGCGCTGTACACCCATAAGCTCCTCCTTATCAAAGGTCAAGCGGGACTAACACCCTCGAACCAGGTAAGACGTACAGCTCGCCAGCTTCCGCTTCATTGCTCGGTGCTCAACCCTCTCGCCCTTCCAGTACCTCCTCAACCGTCGCTTCGACCCTGATGCGCCTGGAGAGCACGCCGATACCGTCAGAAACAAAGCCGACAAGAGCGCCATCCCCTCAGCCGCTTTCCTTGCCGAGATCCCCGAAGCTCGGCAGGTGTAAGGCCTTCGCCGAGCTTCCGAGCGGACTTTCCCAGCGCTGATCGCCCCCTCACAGGCGCATCGTTGGCACGGGTCTCATCCCTAAAGGTCACTACGGAACCGTTGCGGATCAGGTCCTTCCCGGAGGATCTCACGTACCATTCCACGAGACGCCTTTGACGGAAGAGGAGCTGGCGAGCGGCGACACTCGGCTTTGGCGCTGGCACATGTAAGTTTGAGAGCTTGTGGACAACCTCTCGCTGGGCTGATCTCCTTGATAACCCACAGCGATGCTCCGCTGTACCCCAAGTCGGCTCACACCGCCCGAGTCACGACCCTTTTCGCTCACACCTTGCCGAAGGGAGAAAACTTGACCGTTCGCTTTGATGATGGGACGGGCAGGACGATGAAGATGAAGCCAGGCCGGACCAGTTTCATCGAGTGTACGAACCTATTTCGCTCTCTCACGCCCGAGCAGCAAGCATTGGCCGAGAACTCGTTCGTGTGAGTCGTGCTCCTTTCGCCGAGCGCCGAGTCGCGGCTGATCGCGCGTTTTCGCTGTCCAGTGAGTATGCCCCAAAGCCGTGTATGTTCTCACGAGTGTGGTTGATTGTAACACAGAGGCCGACCCTGTGTTTTACAGACCTGTGGACCTCGGCCTGCAAAGCTCGCAACGACGGGTTCGCCCTGCTCTCCGAAGGGAAAGAGTTGGCGTTGGAAGACATGCCAGGTGCGGACGAATCGGAAGCCCAAATACTTCCCATGTTTTGTGAGTAATCTGTGCTCCAAGCTTTCATGCAACCTGAGCTAACCGCGTCTCGGCGATTCTTCTCTAGGGCCGAACGCGATGACCGGTGAGAAGGCTTTCATGGTCCACGCAATCGCGGCAAGGAAGCTGCATCTCAAGAAGTCAAGTGAAGACCCCGTCAGAGTCATCGACGACGTTGCTGAGGTCCGCCAGATCCTCGACGAGTAAGTCGAGCTATCGCCGAGCTTCAATCACCGCCGCCTCACGCTGCACCATCATCTTGCTCGCACTCCGGGCTGATCTCAAGCCTTTCACAGCATGCAACGTCCCTTCTTGACTCCTGAGAACATCGTATTCGCCCCATACGAGGAAGGAGACCTCGCGATCTGGCTCAACCGCTCGTGCCGCCATACTGCGATGGAGTATCCCAGGTCGTATGGACCTCGCATCATGCACCAGTAAGCTCAGCTACTCTTCCGTTCAGCGTCGTGAAGCTCATCGGTCGCTCTACACAGGTGCCATCTGCTCGCGAGTGATTCGCCCGCCAACCCTTCGCCGATCCCTCAAGTTGAGCTCTAATCGGCCGAGAAGAGGGTAGCTGTCATACGTGAGGCTACATTGAATGCACTGCCGTCATTTTGCGATCTATAAACCTACTCCTGCCGCGCCTTTCCCTTGCCCTTGTCCTTCTTAACCGGCACCTCGTCTTCGTCATCCGAGCTCGTGGCTGCTCCGTTGATGTGGATGCCGTTCGGGAGAGCAACGCCGTTGGGTTTGGCCGCCTCGACCTGCTTTTGAGCGATCTTGTCGTCCGAGTTCATCGTCTCGGCGGAGAATCGCCTCTGCACCGTCGCGTAGTGCTGCATCTCGGCCTGCGAGACACTGGGCACAAGCTGTAGAAGTGACGGGTCAGCGCGTAATCCTGAAGAGGGTGAGCTGAGGACGAACCTCGGCGAGAGCTGCCTCAAAGTCACGCTGTGAAACGAGCACCTCGATCTCGGCGGGCGTTGCGAGCTCGGCGAGGTAGTATTGGGGGGTGAGGAGGGTACCGGTCGAGTAGGGTGGCCTGGTGTTAAGCTCGGCTGTGAAGAGGGAGGCGGTCAGCGCTGGACACTCCTCGGCGTGCACTCGTACTCACCAATCGTCGCATCGACCTCCTCGGCCTTCCGGGTCATGGCCTTGAGCATGGCGTCTGAACAAAGAGCGTAGAAGTCGGCTCCAGTGTAGTTGAAGGGGCACAGAGCAGCGACGTCCTCGAGGCGGATGTTGGGGTCGAGCTTGAACTTGCGCGTGAGAGCTTGAATGATCTTGAGCTGCGAGTCGTGATTGTCGCTGACGCCGAGGTAGAGCATGCGATCGAACCTGTGGAGAGAGAGGTCAGCTCATGCAGCGAAACGAGGAAGAACGTCGTAGAGACTCACCTTCCTGGCCTGAGCAACGCCGGGTCAAGCAGATCCGGTCGGTTGGTAGCGCCGATGACGAAGACGTCGCTTCCACCCTTGCCCTCCGCCATACCGTCGAGTTCAGCGAGTAGCTGACTGACGATACGATCCATGACTCCTCCTGAATCTCCCTGGTTGCCCCTCTTGGGCGCGACCGAGTCGAGCTCGTCGAAGAAGATGACGCAAGGTTTGGCGTCCCGAGCACGCTGGAAGACTCGACGAACGTTGGCCTCGGACTCTCCGATGTACATGTTGAGGAGCTCGGGTCCTTTGACAGAGAAAAAGTTGAGCGAGCAGGAGGTGGCGACGGCCTTGGCGAGGAGGGTCTTTCCGGTTCCAGGAGGGCCGTACAGGAGGATTCCTGTAGTGCGAAGAGGCGTGAGACGGTGTAACGAGAAGGAGAGGAGACGGAAGGCTCACCTGAGCGCTTCTTCATGCCGTCGGCGAACAGCTCGGGGTGCTCGAGCGGCAGCTGAATGGTGTCGAGGATGTCACTCTTGACGTTGGCGAGACCTCCGACATCGTCCCAAGTGACGCTGGGAATCTTGGGCGCACCGATGCTCTCCGAGTACGAGCTCCTCGCCTTCTCGAGGGCTTCGGTGAAGTCGACTGCGGTGAGGGCGACTCCTGCGTGCTGGAGATCCTGCAATCGTGCGGAAGGGGCGAGGGCGAGGACTCGGTCGGCAGCGGATGCGCGAGCTCGGCGAACGAGATCGACGAGGTCGTTGGCGACGAGGGCGGCGGTCTGAACAGCGAGAGCGCGGAGGGAGACGTCGGGAGCGATAATCGAAGTGACGGTGAGGGAACGGAGGATGGCCAGACGCTCAGGTTCTCCGGGAGCCTGTGCATGCGAGGCGTGAGCTGGACGCCTCAAGAGTTGCAACGAAAGAGCTCACCTCAATACTGATCTCCTCCTTGAAGGCGCCGAGCACGCTCGTTGGGACCTTCTCGACGTCGCATGCGGTCGCGAGGATGATGACGGGGAAGCCACTCGACTTCCATCCTTGCCTCGCGACAGCGAAGCACTCCTTGAGCACCGTGGACATGGCAGGCTCTGCGAGAAGCGAAAGGTCAGCTCCCCCTTCGGCCGTCGATCTAAGGTGAAGACCTCACCCTGTCCAGTTTCCAGCGCTTGACTTTTTCGTGCCAATGCCTCGATGTTGCGAAGTAGGAGCATGCAGGGCGAGCACGAGATGGCCTTGTCGATGCGCGCTCGGAGATGCCCTTCCGTCTTGAGGTCCGACTCGCCGAGGAGCTCGAAGCAGTCGAGCTGGAGAAGACCCATTGTCAGTCAAGGCTCGCACGTCCCCTCGCGAGACCAAGCTCACCTCGAGCAGATGGAAGCCCGTTTTGCGCGCAATCGACCTGACGACCGTCCGCTTGCCTGATCCTCGAGCTCCCTTGACCAGCACGGTGAGGTGCAGGTCGTAGTCGCTAGCTCCAGTCCTGAGGGACGCCTGAACGTACTCGAGGAGACGTGAAGCTGGCGTCGCGTCTCCAAGCAGGTTCAGCGCGGTGCTAATGGGCGCCGTGTCGGCTGGAGGTGAAAGAGGTCAGCCGGGGAGGGAGTCAGCTATAAGAAGCGAGGACTCACGGATGCCGAGGAAGCCAGCGACGTCGGGGGCGAGGCTTCGTTCCAATCCAGTCTGCAGTAGCTTGGTCGCGTAGGGGTCGACATAGCAGCCGAGCTCGCCAGCATCAAGCTGGTCGAGCAACGCTTCCTCGGATGTACCTCCGTCGATCCGTGACGGAGGAAGAGCTGGCAGGAGCTCAAGCGAGGTGATCTGGAAGAAGACGACGGCGGTAGGCGAGCTTGAGGATGCAGGAAGTCTGGAGAGAGCGGATCAGCACTCAAGGTCGGAGCTAGCAACGGGGAGATAGCTCACTCGACATCGTCATCATCCGCCTTTCCCTCTGCGAACCTTGCCGTGTCCTCGCAGATACCGACGGCGATGATGTCGCCCTTCTTGAGCACTCGGCGATGGCTTTGGAAGTACTGCTTGAGGCCATCGAGGAAGAGGGACTGGTAGGCGCGATTCACCGAGTGCGGCGATGCTATACGAGCGACGGTGACCGAGTGGGCAGTGGGGAAGGAGGGCGAGGAGAGGCGTGCTGGCGAGACGGTGAGCGGCGCCGAGGATGCGAGATGGAGGTTGTGGAGGAGTGTTGGCGGCAGGTAAGCCGAGATAGAGCTGGGAACAAAGAGTGTTAGCTGCGTCGGCTTCATCAAAGGCTCCAGACTTGCCCATCTGCAGCCGTCTCTGGGATCAACCCAGCTCCAGCGAACGCCCTAGCCAGCCGCCGGTGCTCGTTCCCCTCATCACCCACGACGACCCAGTCACCACTGAACAGACCTAACCGGCCTAGGTCGCTTGTACGCAGGTAGACTCGCGGCGTATCGTCCTCGTCATGGGGTGGACGGGGAATGAGAAGTGGGGAGGGAATCGGCTGCTGCAGCGACGCTGGGAGCACGGTGATGCTTGCGCAGGAGGGTTTGGAGGAAGAGGAAGTGGGATCGAGAGGGAAGGAAGCATGGCCGTTGGTGAGAGCGAGTCCATTTGAGGAGGAAGAGGGAGGTGAGAGGGGCGTCGGGGGAAGCGATTGACGGCCGGGGGAGAGCACCGAAGCGGCGAGGAAAGCCTCGTCGATTTCGTAATCGTCCTGGTCGTCCTCATCGCTGTCCTCGACGCCTCGAACTGTACCGTCCGCGCTCGTCCACGCGCCTGCCTCCAGTTCCGCATGCCCCTCGCCCACGTCGCCGTTGCTCGGCTCTTCGACTCCGGCTGCTGGTGGCAGTACGAGGAACCTGGTGTAGCCCTTCTGCACGACGCCCTGCAGCACCGGCTCGGCCATGGCCACTTTCCAGCTCCCCGTGCTCCCCGCGCCTGCCAAGCTGATCGCTTCTCCCTCCCTCACCACCTCATTCTGCTCCGCCAGCTGTCTCTCGAAGGCAGCAGCATCCTTGGTAGCTACCGCGTAAGACTTGGCGTCTGCCGCAACGAGGATTACGGAGGAGAGGGCGACAGGTCGCGCCAGGGAGATGAGGAGGGTAGCGAGCGGCGCTTCCGAAGCGGGGCGAGGACGGCCAAAGACGGTAGGATGGGTTGATAGGAGCGCCGCTTTTGGTGCAACGATGGTCGAGCCAGTAACCTCCTGCAGATGGCGAGGGCGTCAGCTTCGTCGCGGGATTGGAACCAGCCGCGCCGGCCAAGCGCACCTTGGTGCTCTTCTTTGCCTGTACCAGAAGGGTCTGTAGGTTTTTTCCTTGTGCTGTAGACGTCGCTGTTGATGCCACGGGGAACCGAGGCGAGATGGCAACGGTAAGCACCTCGGGTTCGGTGGAGGCCCCCTCGAGCTGGGCGAGCAGCAGCTCCCACAGTTCCGACGAGAGCTGAAGGGAAGTCCCTGGAGCTGCATGTGATGCTAGTTGTGCTGGTAGACCGTCCGACATGATTGCGAAGGCGACGAGAACGATGAGGTCGAAGGCAAGCCTCAGACGGCGCTCGCGCCAGTGTAGCCGTGAGCCGGTCAAGTCAAATCCCGATTTCTCGGACCTCGGCTTCGGCCGAAGCACTTGGTAATAGGGTCAAAGATCGAAGGTCGTCATACATTATAGCGATCTATGCAAGAGAAAGACTAGAACCGAGTACTGCTGGGTATCAAAGCGAAAATGGTGGGCGTGGTAATTCGGAACAAGGGGAGAAGGGGGAAAGCGCTGGAGGAATCCATCATCATCATCGGTCGTCAAAAATCGTGAGGTCGTCCTCTTCCTGTATCTTCCTCGTCTCCTCGCCTATTGCTGCTCCGGCATGGGAGGCAGAGGCGGCGCGCCGTTCGAGCCGAACCCTCCTGGTCCACGGCTCCTCGTGAGCGACTGGCGGCCTCCTCCTGCTCCACCGTTGGGCATTCTCCGCTGCAGACTTCCGACACTGCCGCGCTGAGCCTGCTTGCGGGCCTGCTCGGCTTGCAGCGACTGCATGGTCATGAGCTGCTGCGTGAGGAACTCGGAGGTGTTGGGGCTGCGATGGAAACGCGGAGGGTCAGCAGAGAAGTCGAGCTGGTCGTACGCAGAAGAAACTCACTGCAAGCGAAGGACCCTGAGGATCATCTCGCCGCTCGTAGACGAGGTCGACTGCTTCTTCTCAATCTTGCGTGCGCGGATCGTGCCGAGGTTGCGCTGCTGGTAGACCGACTTGGATCGGCCAAGCGAAATCGAGTCGCTACGGTTGAGCAGCTGCTTTTGCACTGTGGTAGAAGGATAGGTCAGCGCCGAGGTCGAAAGCGGGAGCGCCAAGAGCCGACTTACTGAGCTTGACGGCCTCCTCCATGAGCTGGTCGGGACTCCAATCGTAGTAGAGACGAGCTTCGACAATTTCTGTGGGGTGATGAGGTCAGCGTGGAGGTTGGGAGAGGCAGAGCATGCGAAAGCTCACCTCGGTACTTGGCGTTGCGAAGATCCTCGAGGGGAACGCCGTCGCCTTGGCCGTGGAAGAAGTTGACGAGAAACTATGGACGGAGAGGCATGTTAGCTGACTGCTCTGCGGAAGGGGAGGAAGATCAACTCACGCCGAGCCATTTGAAAACGATGTCGACCTCCTTGTCGCTGAGCATCTTCATCTCGGTCGGACGATCCGAGAGCGGCGGGACGATGAGCCCCTCGATGGTGGTGAGGATGTCCTTCCATAGCCGAGTGATGACGAGGTCCCAAGCTGTTCGGCGGGGGTAGAGTCAGCGCGCTGCTTGCTGTCTTCAGTGAGAATCGAGAATCGAAGCTCACCTTCAGAACTCAGGTTCTCCTTGAGAGTGCCAAAGGTGTCGTTGAAGTAGTCGAACAGGTCTCCGATGGCGTCCTCAATCTCGAGATCGGTGAGCGGTCCTCGGCCCTTCTTCTTCTCCATCTTCTCGGCCGCCGTGAGCGATACGGGTCCTCCTTGGGTGTTGTGGTACTCGTTGACGGGAGGGATGACATAGGAGGGACCCGAGATGGCGTCGCGAACGTAGGCGTTGAGCTTGCCGCCGACCTTGCCCAAGTCGCCTCGGACCTTGTCGAGGTCGATGTCAAAGTTGTAGGACGTCTTGACGAGCGCCTTGAGCGTGTTTTGCGAGATGTAGTGTCGGACGAAGGGCGACATCTGTGGTGCAAGAAGGCGTCAGCGACGGCGCTCCGAGGACAGCCGAACGGAGAACTCACCTTGTCGACCATGATTCGTACCATGTCATTCTCGGCCCTCTTGAGCGACCTGAATGCTCGACCGAAGTAGAACTGGATGTCGTCCTTCTCTCCCTCCATGCTGATCCTCAACGACAAGCGACTGTCGAGCGGCTTGCGATGCGAGTCCTCGAGCTGGAACCAAAGATCCTTGGTGAGAAAGTCGCTGAACTTCTTCGGGTCGAGGTGGATGTAGGCGCAGCCAATGTTGTTGTGGTGGTCGACCAGGTTGCGATTGTAGACGGTAGCGCGAAGCCACAGGTTGCCCTTAACCGAAACGTCGATCGTCTCGTCCCAGCGCGGGTCGTTAGTCTCGTAAAGAGTCCTCGTCTTGGCGACACGGAAGCCGTTGGGGTCGGAGAGGATGAGGAAGGGGTCGAGCCGCTTGTTGCGAGAATGTCCCTCAGGCGGCATGAGGTTCTCGCCGAGCACGATTTTGACGGTGAAGAGGTAGCTGGGCGGACCCGATTGCGGTGGGGCTGGAGGAGCATTGATCTCGACGATGCGGGAGACCTTGTCGGCGTCGAGAGTGTTGTACATCGTGTCGAGGAGCTTGCGCGCCGCCTGTATGTTGTTCAGCTTGACGCAAGTCTGCTCGCCGAGGAGGGGGTCAGCTGCGCTCGAGGCGACCTCAAGTACAGAGTGTCGACTCACCTCGGCCATGAACACAAACGGCTCGACCTTCTTGTCGCCCTGCACAGCCAGCTTGGCCTTAGTGAGCCATGCCGACGGCCGAGCGACGTCCTTGTCGATGGCATCCTGAGGGTCGCGAGGGAACATCTCGTCGACGAACATGAGCTCGAGCTGTTTGGCGTACTGCTCGATGGACTTGGCGATGGTCTGCGATGTGAATGTGCGGTCAGACAGCGATTCGGCGGGAAGGAGAAGGTGGAGGAGCTCACCTGCGAAAGCCCAGTGAGGTACTTGGCGTTCTCGTACTCGTTCGGCCAGTCGAGAGCGAGAATAAAGTCGGTAGCCGACTTGCACGAGTCGATGAGATCGATGATGGACGAGCTGTGGCTGTCCTCGCCTTCGGGCTCGAACTGGTGAGGAAGCGACGGTCAGCCCCGGCATTCACGGGCAGCGAGCGCGGGACTCACCCTGTCGTGCTTGATCGCTGCTTGGACCCACTGCATGGTCTTGGTATCGGTCGTAGCGAGCCATCTCCGCACGTAAGGCTCGAACCAAGCCGAGAAGTCGATGACCAGCGGTTCTCTGTGAGTTGATAGAGTCAGCATGCTGCCAGTGAAGCTTTCAAGGTCGAACTTACTCTGGACAGAACGCGTTGTGCATCTTCTGCAACTCGATGACGCCACGGTAGAGCTCGAGCAGGTCGGCGTCGTTGGCGGCGCCTTCGGCTTGCGAAGCGGCAGAGAGCAGCGCTCCACGCGAGGCGTCGAGGTGTTGAACGAACCATGGGCCGGCGATGCTGATGAAGATGGCGGGGACGTCGATGTTTCTGTTCGCCGAAAGGAAGGGGTTAGCTCGGCCATATCAAGACCCGATAAGAGAGCAGACTTACTCCATGACCTTCACGGGGAACTGGCGGTCGTAAGCCTTGGCCTCCGCCCGGATCCAGTCGAGCATGACGAGGAAAGGATGCAGGTCGTGCGGCCGCTCCATCGAGTCGACGTCGATCTGCTTCTCCTCGTAGGCCATGGCGACGAACTTGCGCATGCCCTGCTGCAGCTCCTGGAACGTAATGGCAAGGTCGCGGATGTCCTCGCGGAAGACCTCGTTGGTGTAGATGATCTCGAGGAGCTCGACCACGTCCTCGAACGGCAGGTCGACGACGCCTTGGAAGACCTCGAAGAAGCGGCTGAGGAGGTTATCGAAGAGGGCGGAGAGGGTTTTGAAGAGGTAGTTGCGCTGCAAAGAGAAAAGGGTCAGATCTGAACGACGGCCTTTGAGCTCGGCGAACGGGAACTCACGTCGGCCCATGGCCACCTCCAATAGCTCCACTCGTGCGCTACTCGTTCCACTCCACTCAGCGCCTCTCCAACGCACGCCTCGGGAATCCCCTGCAGCTTGTAGTGCTGCCCGATGAGCGCGAGGAAGGTCCCCGCCCTCACAGTCCTCATGACCCTCCACCTCGTCGCGCAGTCGTCCAACAGCTCCTCATGCACCGGCGAGAGGATGGTGAGAGAGACGTCCTGATCGGGTGGTAGATCCTTCATCGCCTCGTAGTCGTAGTCGAGAGCAATCTCGTACAGCCGCTTGAAGTAGAACTTGGGGTCCGGCGGGACGAAGACGAACGAGGCAAGGTCGACCATGGCTTCCTCCGATCCGTCTCCAATGAGACTACCGTCCGGTGATGGTCCTCCAACGACGGAGGAACGATTGCTGCCGGGTCCGAGCGAGCTGTGACCGTTGGCCGGATCTCGAATGATCTCGGAGGGAGCGGCCGTGTGGACGAGCTCGGGGGTACGCTTGAGCATGTCGAGGAGAAGCTCTTGCAGCTCGTCCGACTCTTGCTTGCGCCAGGCAGCGAAGGCATCGTCCGAATCGAAGTCCTCGCGCCGAGCCGGGAACCGAGCTCCCTGGGCGACGTTGTTGATGCACGCTTTGAGGTCCTTGAAGGCGGCCTGCGTGGGAGCAAGAAATCAGCTAGTGCGCACCACCGTAGCTCAAAGCGAACAGCTCACCTGTTCGGTGCAGAGCCTCCGGAGCGCGACGACGTCCCTCGTGAGCTCGGCCTCGCTCTTGCCAAACAGCCTGCCCACCGCGAGGACCAGCGGCATATCATGGACGTTGGTGACCATTCCGGCGACGGGTGGTGGTGGTTGATCGAGGGTGAGTTTCGAGGTAGAAGCGGCGGGGGAGGTGTCGGCGGAGGAGCCGGAGGCGGGGTTGGAGGCGGATGAAGGGGCGAGGGAGGAGGAGGACGTGGGAGGGACAAGTTTGGCGACGTAGGATTCGAGGCGCTGCAGTAGCTCGGGCGATACTCCTCTGCAGCTCCTCAGCCCATCCCGAACGACACTGACGAACTCGCCGACCTGCTCGTTCAACCTCGCTTTCCACTCGTCTCCCTCCGGCAGGCGTTTCCTCAGCAGTCCGCTGGCAGTAGTGACGAACGAGAGGATGACCTCCTCGATTTGCCGGTTCTGCGTGAGCTTGAGCTGGAAGCTCTTCTCCTTGTAAACGCCAAAGAACGCGCCGACGCTGGCTCGAAAGAGCTGCTCGTTGTGCGCTGCATCCTGTCCCTGGAAGACCTTGATCATGCGAGCCTCGAGGACCTTGGGGAATTCCTTGGGGAACTTGGCCTTGGACGAGCTCGAGGAGGACGACGACGAGAAGGAGAAGAGGGCGTTGGTCCATCCGTCTGCCGGCCGGAACGCCGAGGTAGTGCTGGTAGTCATCGACTGTCGTAGTGTAGGCCTCGAGAGCGACGCCGCCTGCATCTTTGGTCCTCCGCCCGCTCCTGGCGTCGTCGCAGGGGCGCTCGATGCGGTGTTGGTCGACGCTGCTCCCCCCGCTCCTGCGGCTGCTCCGCCAGTTTGGATCGCATGGGAGAGTACAGCTACCCTCAATGCATACGAGTAGACGTCCTGGTCCTCACGCGGCACCCTGACGGAGCTCGCATTCGAGCGAGTCGTCATGGCCCGCCTGGCTTGCTTGCTCGAGGAGGAAGGGGAGGCGATTCGATGGGGAGGTTGTGTGTGTAGAGCTGAAGGCCGATTCGAGTGGTGCAGAGCTGTAGCTGGTCGAGTACTCGGCGATAGCGCGAGGTAGACGAGAGTATTGGAGAAAGGAGAGGGCACGAGCTCGAGTTGGCCGGGTCAGGCGAGTGTGAGGCGAGCCAGTTTCGAAATGGTAAGTAAGGAGCTTGAAAACGGCTCAATCTATAACAGGAAGCTTTGTGCTCGGGACAGAGCCTCGCTTCTGCTACCAAATCGAACGCTGAGCCGAACAGGCGGAAGTTGAAGCTGCGCCGAGCGAAGCGTCGAAGGAGTGGCGATGTAGGCTCATAGGCGCGAGGGCGGACTTCCCCTGAAGTAGAGAGCTGCCCGAACCCCCGTTGAGCCCGTTACGGCTCGAGACAGGCTCGCGAGATTAGCCCTAGCCCAGCTCGGCGCTCGTACTCGAGCCGATCGGCGCACCTGTCCAGTGAAAATAGCTAGGAAGTCGTTGGTCGGCTCTCCCCAGTACTAGTGCAGAGTGTCGCAGATACATGGGCGAACGGTCAGGAGAACAGAGGAGCGACTAGAAGGACGGGAACCGGCGAGAGTCAGCGCTCCGGACCTCACGACGAGCATGGAAAACGACGAACGGAGGGGAAGTCGGCGAGGCTGACGGGGGGGGGTGAATATCGGAGTTTATTGCTGCTGCCGCTACTGTGGATTCAACCGGCTCGACGCATCCCACTCTCGTCGATGGCGAGGCGAGACGACTCGGCGGGGCTCAGACATCTCGCCTGCTCTCGCTCGGGCCACCTTCAAGCAGCTACAGCCGAAGTGTTAGATATATTTGCAAATCATGGAGAGAGAGCTGGGGGAGCAAGGGGGTTAAAGCCTAAAGCAAAGATGGGAAGAAAGCATCGTGCGTCTAGCAAAGCCGAGCGAGCGAAAGAGGGCTGATGGGGTATCTAAGCCGAAAGCCCCTTGAAAGCGAAGCTGTCCTCGTCGGAAGGGCTGTGCTTGCAGAGAGCGGCGAGCTTGTGGTCTGTGGTGGTGAGGGAGAGAAAGTCAGCGAGAGTTCAAATTCGGCTCGTCGGCGACAAGCGAGGACGGCTCGGGGGAGGGGAGGTAGGGTGGGCTAGGAAACGCGAGCTCACATTCCGGGTCGTTGTGCACGGTGGTGAAAAGACGAGTCTGGAAGGGCGTTCCGGCGGCGGTCTCGTCCTTCCTCTTCTGCCTCTCGGCGTTCTCGAGGGCCGTCTTGGCGACCGAGGCGGCGTCAAAGTCGCCTGTGGCGTGAGGAGATAGGCGTCGGAGGTCAGCTACCGCTCCAAGGACCTCAGTCTAGGCGTCGAACGCTTCACGACTCCTCCATCGCAGCGCCGAGAGTCGGACAGCAAGCACTCACCCTTCCTAATCCCATCAGCAACGGCCTTCCACGCCCTCCTACTCTCAAACTCATTCTGCTCCTCCACGGGCTTGACGTTGATGGGCGTAGTAGGTCCCGCAGCGTTCAAGAAGAGCTTGTCAATCTGAGCAGCGGGGCTACCCTTGATGTAGTGGCTCTCGCCGGTCCACTCGCCCGAGATGGCGTAGATGGCGTTGGAGGTGGAGACGTGCGAGCCTTTGGCGACGGTGGCCTTGAACGAGTGAGCCTTGCCTGTTTGGCGTTGAGGGGGGAGGTCAGCTCGGCGATGAGGCGAGGATGGGACGAAACGCACCCGAGACCCATCCCTTGCCGCTGTACTCGATGGTGGTGGTGAGTCCGTGCGATCCCTGAATGACACTGGTGTCGGCCAACTCGACGTAAGGAGCACCGAACCTGTGAAGCTCGAGGTCAGCTTGGCGTTCGATTCGGCTCGGCTCGAAGTCGCTCACCAAAGTCCCTCAATCTTGAGCTTGGGAAGGGTGATGAGGTAGGACTCGCGGGATCCGTCGGCGAGAGCAATGGTGAGGATACCGTGTCCGACTTGCTTGACGTTCTGCGAGCGGCGGACGGGTAAGCGGGCGTGCAGCGAGGCTGAGAGGCAAAACACATACAATGGTACGGCCAGAGAAGCCAGTCTTCTGAGCGCAGTTACCGGCGTAGGTAATATTGGGGCCCTCGAGGTGGTAGGCTGTTGTCGATGAGAAGAAGGTCAGCGTCCGAAAGTCGCTCGTAGGGCTAGGCGGGAAAGCTAGTGGAGGTCGTGCGAGTGCGGCTGAGATCGTAGTGCTCAAATAGGGCGAAAATGGGAAGGGGTGTTGAAGAGTGGGAAGAAGCTGAAAGACGAACCGGTCATGGGAGGGTGGTGGGAGACCTGCTCGGCGAAGAGCTTGACCTCGCCGTTGTTCCAGTCTCCGATGAACTGCTCTCCGAGGAAGCTGTGTAGTGAGTTCTGTAAGCTTGGTTTCGGAGAGTAGCGTAGAGCTGGTGTCGAAGGAGACTCACGGGTTGAGGGGCTTCTTCTCGGATCCGGTATCCTTCTCGCGGCGAGTGAACTGTCCGGAGAGGGTGGCGAGGAACCACTTAGTGACGAGCAGCTGGCGTTCCTCGGGGGTCTGTAGCGGAGAGACGAAGGCCAGGTCAGTTCCGCTCAGTGATCCATCTTCAGCGCTCGGCGCACCTGTCCCGAGGGGATGGCGAGGAACTCGTTAATCGGTTCTCCCCAGTAAGCTCCAAATTCCACGAGCGATTGCGGGCTAAGTATAAACGGAGGTGCCGAGAGCTGGGAGAGATCGCCAGTAGCGCTGGTAATCTGCTTGAGGAAGCCTACGAGCAGCGAGGAAGCCGAAGTAGGTCGAGCGGAGAGGGAAGGGGCAAGGTCAGCACACGGCACACGTCTCACACTATTTCACACAATCCCCTCAGTCGCTGGTGAAACTAACGTACTTCCCCATCCTGCTCAAGATGAGCGAGAGCGTCAGCAAAGGGCACGCAGGGTTCAACTCTACGCCGTTCGACAGCTCTACTGAGAGTATCGACACCGGAGTTATGGTAGGAGAGTACTCACCAGCCTTCTGGGCAGCGGGAACGTGGTCCGTCTCGTCTGACACTGAGAGAAGGGGGGGAGAGGCGAGCGTCAGCGAACACGGGTCTCTCTCTCTCGTTCGATGGGAGGACTCACTGATTGGTAGTAGTGAAGAAGGTGTGAGGTGATGTAGTAGATGCGAGAAACTTGTGCTGTAGTGCTTGCGAAAGTCGATGCGTGAAACGAAGCGGAAGCGGCGGAGGCCAAGAGGGAGGAGCTCGACCCCGCCTTGCCTCCGCCGCTCATCTCGCTCCTCTCAACCACCTCGTATCGACTTCGGAGCACTACAGCGCGAGAGCCTACTGCCAAGCTCTACCTTTCTACAGCCGGCCAACTCAACACGCCAGTAAGTATGTCGCCCGCTACAGCTCGACGCGCCAGACTGGCTCGCTGACGCTCAACTCGCAGTGTCCGGAGAAGGCGAGGTCTCGATGGGCACTCCTTTGGAGATGTACCAGTACGCTCTTAGCTCCATGCTTTGCTGCTCGCGCACTCACAACAATCGCCGACAACAGCGCTGAGCAGGCTGCGCTACGCGACTCGCTCCTCGCTCACTTGAAGCAGCAGCAGCCTCTCGCTGTTATCACTATCGGGTAAATCGCCTCTACTCGTCTCCACTACCTGCTTGCACCGAGCTGACCTCCCACCGCTCACGCAGCGGTCAATCCACCGCCATCTACGAGTTCGACCCATCGCCCGTCCCCGAGCCTCCCAAGCTCAGGCGAGCTCAACACCTCGTCAACGCTACTGACAGGACACCTGCCGAGGACATTCGCCTTAAGAAACATCTCTCGAAGTTGCTGGAGGTGAGTCTCGGCGACCCGGGTCTCGCTAGCGCCCTCGACGGAACGCTCCGAACGAAGCTGACCCGCTTGAGCTTGCAGGGGAAGAAGAAGTCTGCTGCTCGAGGAGCCAAGAAGGCCGACGTCGATAGCCAGGACAAGGTGTACGACCTCTCCAGCGGTCACTCCTTCGAGAAGACGGTCCTCAAAGAGGATGCCAAGCACGTACATTTCTGCTACGGTGGTTGCCGCGAAGGCGATAACTACAAGCCTTGCTATGCGACCTTCAGCACAGTGAGTTCTACAACTTCGGCCTCGCGCCCCGCCTCCCTGACACCTTCGGTCGACACTCACAGAACGTCTCCGCCTCCAACCACGCCCTCTTCGAGCAGGCCAACATGGAGGCGTGTAATCAATTGGTGTCCTCGATGATGAACAGGCGCTGATATTGACCTGGACCACATCATGCAGCTACGTCGCGCTGCGGAAGCTGCTGCCCAGGTCTCGGGAATCACGACCGTCACCGGCATCGTGTGCGATACGGCTTGTGGAGATCCTACTTGCTACTTTGTCTACGGCACGGGGACCGTCCATGCTCATGTACGTGATCTCGCCGACTATCTCTGCGGGAGGTGAGCGCTGACCTGCTCTCACTCGTCTCGCTTGCAGCGCGATCATGTTCTCCGCTGGCAACACACGCAGGAGATCAAGAAGGCCGCTTTCCTTCGTCTCCACTACCGCCACAAGGTCAAACCTCCGACCGACGAGAGGGTCCAAGGCCTCTCGCTCCAGGAGCGCGAAGAGCTTCGCGCCAAGGTTCACGACGCCTTCCGCACGGCTCGCAAGAACGACAAGCTGTTGGTGAGTAGTGTGCTTGTCATTACTGTCTACTGGAACGGCCGAGCTGACCTCCTGCACCGTTCAGACTTCGGACGAGATTGATGATCGCTTTCCTGAGACCAAGGTGCGGCGGCCGCTTGGCCTTTCTTTCGTGCGTCTCTGCTGACCTTTCGCACCTTCCAACAGATGGATCTCAAGCCCAAGATTGACGAGAATGGCAAGCTGGCCCCCAACAGGTCTGGAGGAGCCAAGCTCGTACGTGCCGCCCTTTTCACTGCCTCTCTTACTGACGCCCTTCGTGCGTTGCCCACAGGTCAACAAGGCGCCTGCGCTCTTCCGCGGCGGCGATGCCATCTCGGTTCCCGCTTCCGTCCTTTCCAAGGTGAGCCTGTCGGCCATCCTCACCTCCTCGACATCGCCGAGCACTTAGCTTACGAGGTCTCCTGTCGCAGATGAGCGGCGGGAAGGCCAGCAACCGCTTGGGATCCTCCCACACTTCTTCCACCTCCGCCAAGTCCTCGACCACTACCTCCAGTCGCGCCGGATCGGTCGACTCGTCTCGCGCTAGCTCTTCCACCGCCGGTTCGACCAAGTCGGCCAAGAAGCGTTCCTCCGCCGACAGCGAGGCCAAGGGCAAGGAGAAGGAGAAGAAGAAGAAGCCCAAGATCGTCGTGCTGAGCAGCGATGAAGAGGAGTGAGGGGTGGGAGGAAGAGTCAAGCTTGCTGAGGGTCTGCGATGGGTCGACTTTCGGCGAAAGGGGGTTTCGTAGATGATTTTGCTGGCATGATCATCATCAGTGATCTATCACCCGGTCTGACCACAGTCATGGAGGCTGAGAGCGTTGGAGAGCCGCCAGCGGAGGGCTGAAGCGACGAGTTGCTTGCTCGGCGGAGCGGATTGGCCTGGCGACTGCAGTGAAAGCGAATTTATGAGCGAGCTGAGCGAGCTGAGCTGTCGAACATGGTTCTTGATTTGACGAGCGCTTTCTGACGTGTCTCTCTGTTCCACGCTTGTGTTAAGAGCCCTCCTGCCCGCCTCGAGCAATGCCGGGCTAAAGCGCTCCTGCTTCACTTGCAGCGCCTGCTAGCAAGTGCTGCTATATGAGGTTCAAGCTGGGCTCTCAGGACCTCTCAGTTCTCTCTCACGCTACATCATGAACGACGATGCGAGGTAATCATTGCGAGGGAAAGACGAGTCAAGGGGTAGCAAAGGAGAGAGGAGAAAGTTGAACAAGCGACCACCTGCCCATACGAGAGCCGCTCTGCCAAGGTATGCGCGTTGATACAGGTGGTAGGTTGTGTCTTCGGTAGGCTGTGGAAGATGTGAGAGGGAGAGACGGGGAGAAGTGGCGAAAGCCGAGATCAGCGACCACTCTCGGCGAAGGCGGGAAGACGGCTCCGCTCACCCTCGGAGTGACCTGAGAGGTTTTAGATCTGTACAGGCGCGTTAGCGGGAGTAGGGGCGAGGTATCAGAGCATCACTTACCTCCTCAAAGTCCGCCATGAGGTCGAGGCCGTCCTCGGTGAACATCTCCTCAGTCTGCGAGCGCCGAGCGTCAGTCTCCATCGGGAGACAGGCCGAGAGGGTAAACACAGAACGTACAGCCACATCCTCCTGACGCTTCTTGGCCTCCTCCTGCCTCAAGACCTCGGCGTGGAGCTTAGGCATCGCGCGCTCAATCTTGGCCTGCACCGAGACGACGCCGAGAGCAGAGGAGTGCGTCAGTGCGGGTTTAGAGGCGGTCGAGCGATAGTAGAGCTCACCACGAACTTGGTAACGACGTGGGCGGGGCGCGAGCCTCCCTTGAGGTAACTATCGCGAGCGTTCTTGGAGAGGGCCTTGAAAATCCTCTCGCCATTAGCGCGCGTGGGAGCCTCGCTAAAGTCGTCGATCTCGCCATAAATGTCCCACATGATCTTGGCGATGGTAGTCTTGTCCTTCTCCGATAGGGTCGTAGTGTTGCGCACATTGAGCTTGACGTTTCCGAAGCGGATGGGATCCGAGTTGACAATCTTCTTGGCGTTCTCCTGCATGGAGGCGTCAGCTACGCGCGCACCCTCGGAGAGCTAAGTACCGCTCACATTAATGGTCTTGCGACCCATGGCACCGAACTCATCGACGAGCCTCTTGTAGGCAGCATCGTTCAGCTGCACGCTACCCTTCGTGTGTCCTTTGCCCGTGGCGGCCTCGAGGTACTTGGGGTTGAGCAACATGTCCGACATAGCCTCCTTGCGCGCATCGGCATTCTCCTGCAGAGTTGACCGTGTCAGTCTCAGGACTCAGAGACGAAAGGGCTCGGCGCACTTTCTCGAGTTTTCCGACCCTGCCAAACGTAGCAAGCGTCGCAGCGAGAGTCAGCTAGCGCCGAGATGATCTCAGCTTAGACTTAAAGAGCTTACATCTGAGACCGAGGAGAGATGCCACACGAGAGAAGGAGGAGAAGAGAGCGGAGCTTAGGTCAGCGCTCGGCGATCGAGAAGAAGAACGATCAGCGGCGCAGAGGGAGCAGCGTACGTTGTAGAAGACTGTGAACGGCAGATAGAGCGTCAGTTGGTGCTCTCAGTGGTCGCTGAACTGCCTGTTGCGACTCGAACGGGCCACGCGCGCGACTCCCCTCGAGCGAGGAGCAGCAGCCGACGAGAGAGGAACCCAGGAAGATGCAGGATGGTGCGAGCGAAGCCTGTAGGGGTCGCTGTAGAGAGGTAGAGCAGGTTCCGACCTACTGGGAATGAAGTGGCGAGTTGAGGCTGCTTGAGGAAGACGTCAGCGCTCGTTCGAGCTGAAAGGGAGCAGACGAGGCGCCTTAAACGAAGAGCTCGTACTTGAGTGGTGGTGAGAAGAGGAAGGGCTTGTCGAGGTGAAGACCCTACGAACAGGGAGCCAGCAGGGAGTGCGAGACGCGTCAGCTTCGTCGAGACGGAGGGAGACAGGCGGAGGAGGGAAGGGAGAGCGATGCGAGAGCGAGGGGTGCAGTACGAGAGCGAGAAGAGGACTGGTCAGCGTGGAGAGAACAGCTTACTTGACCGAAGAAACGAGGTGGCGAGGTGGAGAAGAGAGAAAGAGGTGGCGAGCTCGTCTTCTCTCCTCGTTCGCCCGCTCGTCGAGGCGAACGCTGCTAGACATGAGCTGATCTCGAGCAGTTGAGCGCACAGCTACGTCAAAGCACGTCCTGTTCGAGCGGAAAATGCATGAGTAGGGAGCCCGCTCGTTCCGCCGGAGTGACCGAACCTTCAGAAGGAGGGAACAGAGAGAACGAGTGGAAAGGTCAGCGCCGAGAAAGCATTGGAGTGGCGCGCTCGCTCCGCTCGCTCGTGCGCACCCCTCCCGGGGGGGTGTAGGGGTACAGACTGAAGGAGTTGAGCTTGTCTGGGTGTGCTGTAGAGCACTAAGTGAAAGAGAGAGGGAGCTTTCTCACGTGACTTGCAGAAATGGGCCCTCGCTGCGGCGGTCTCGAATAAAGCCATCAGCTCGACTCTTTTGCCTCAGCGACCCGCCTCAGCTTGAGAAATGGACATTTCTGCTAGAACCTTACCTAAAGGTTCGGTAATTAGAGGAACTGTAGGTCTGTCCAGACACCATGAGCTACGCACCGCCAAAGCCGAGCCGAATCTCCCGCTCCACTTCGAGCTGAGAAAGGTGTTGGAAGGTTATCTCACTACTCTCCTTCTCGCTGCAGGTACTCTATGTATAGGAAGAGTAGTCTAGCGTCGTCGTAAGCGTTACATAGCCGCGTATACCGAGCCCTCTCCAGCGCCGAGCCCTCACCCGTCTCACAGCAAGCTCGAACAGCAGCAGCTTCATCTCACCCCTCGTCCTCCTCCTCGTCATCCTTGTCTCCTCCCTTCTGCTTGGTCTCTTCGGTATCATCGACTCCAATCTTGAGCTCCAGTCCCTCGTTCTCGCCGAATGACTGCTTGAGGGCCGTAGCGGCGGCGGCAGTGGGAACCAGCTGGGGGAGCTTCATCCACGTGGGCGAAAGCTTGGTGAACATGATAGCGCGGGCGAGGAAGAACGGCTCAAGGAGGTAGGCGGTCTCGGCGGAGGGAACGAGGTTGGGGTCGGGGTAAAGGAAGGTCTGAACGAAAGGGTTGACGGTCGAGGTGAGGAGGACGTAGACGAGTCCAAAGTGCTTCTCCTTCCCCATGCTCTGGTCGAGGGGCGCGAACTCGTAGCGAGGGATGGGGAGGTTGGCGCCGAAGTTAGGATCGAACGAGACGTGAACCTTGAAGCTCGTGCCCTTCATTTGCGGGTACTTCTGCGAGAAGGCGCGAGGGAGATGGATGCCCTGAGGAACGAGGAAAGGCTTGGGGGGGAGGAAGAGACAGCCTTCGTTGGGTCCTTTGACGCGGATGAGGTCGCGAAGCCTCCACTGCGCCGAGACTTGGGTCAGCGAAAGAAGGGCGAAAATCAGAACGATTACTCACCTCCATGAGACCAGTCAAGAAGAGCAGAGGAAAGTTGGGCTCGCCAAAGTTCTCGAGCCCGCATGCAACGTTCATGTACCAGGGATCGACCCGAAGCTCGCGGATGGTGCTCCCCGAGATATTAGCTCGCGCCGTCTCCCAAGCTGCCTTCGTTGCTGCGCCGCCGATCGTGCCGAAGAGGACGTTCTCGATGAACTCGATGAGGTGGATCCGGCCGGCGTGTATGAGCTGAGCATTGTCGTCCTGCAAGTCGCGGCCGTTCGTAGGAGAGCGCCAAGAGAGGTAAGGCTTCTCGTTACCCTCCTCGAAGGAGAAGTTGGAGCGTAGGTAGTGGAAGGAGGGATGAGCCTGACGGTAGTCTGAGCTGAGGTGGTGGACGTAATCGCGGCCGAGCGGTCCCCACATGCCTCCGGCTTCGTTCAGCTCGGCGAGGATGGACGAGTCGTCATCGAAGGTGAGTAGGAGATGCTTGTCGTACTCGTTGCGCTCGTCTTGCTTCAAGAAGTAGGGACCTGATGCTGGGCGAGCTTGTCCGCCGTAGACGAGACCCACCACTTGCCGTCGCGTTTGAACAGCACACCCATCAAGTACGCTCCATCGTCTTGAGCGATAGCGTGGCTCGGCCTCATGACTTCGATGTCGTCCAGGAAGCTAGCCGGGATCCTGTTAGCCTCCTCGTCGACGAGGGTGCCGGCGGCCTTCTCCTTGAAGCCCTTGGCGAGTATCGGTTGCGCTCCATCGACAAGCTCTTGGATGAAAGTCTCGTTTGTGTTCGTTTCAAGATAGCGATGGGTGCCGGGGTTCACCACAGCAGCTTTGTGAAGGGGGAAGGCGATGTCGCTCCAGTAGCGAGTCACAGCGAGCGTCTGGTACACCTCTTCCCCCCTTCGGCGACGGTGAGCCTGCTGGACGAAGAGGTTGAGGGAGGAGAGGGCATGGTAGCTAGCTGTCCGATCGGGCGAGTCGAGCGAAGGGAGAGTTGAGCAGCAGCAGCAGCTCTGCGTTGAAAGAGGGAGGTCAGCGAAGGGCGGGTGGACCAGCGGTGAGTGTACATACCCGGAGCACGTCGTTCGTACGCAAAAGCAGCGTCCAGCAAAGCAGCGTCCTGCAGCGAAAGCAGCGGCGAGACACGAGGAGACGAGACGAGATGAGGCGGGAGGCAAGCTGAGGCTTGGTGACGCGCTTCAAGTCGGCTCTCTTTCTCCGCTCGTTCGCTGCAGTCTCGCCAGCTCTCGCACATCACCTACAGCTCGCCTCAGAATGGACCAGCAACTCCCCTCCTTCGACACCACCCTCGCCTCGAACCTCTTCCCTCAACTCGTCCAGCTCATCCAAGCCGCCACGCTCCAAAAGCCTACAGCAGAGGATCCGGAAGCGCGAGCAGCAAAAGTGGAAGTGGGCAAGCAGGTATGTAGTTGCTGTCTGAATTCAGACGCTTTAGCTTACGCGCCTCTGCTCGTTCTCCTCAGGCCTCGCACCTCCGTTCCGCTCTCAACGCGCTCAAGACTCAAGCGGCTGCTCTCCCTGCTGGCGAGATGAGTCTGGATGATCAAGCATGGTTGATTGACCAGCTGGGGGAGAGGTTGGAGACCAAGAAGTGAGCTTTCGCTGTCTGCGCTTCCGTTCGCCGGCTCACCCGGCTCTTGCGCTACAGGACCGAGCTCGCTTCACTCGCCAAGCTCATCCCGAGCGATTCGAACGCCGAGGGAGCAGCTCAAGTCGCCATGGAGATGGATTGAGGCGCCACCAGACCTACCTCGCAGAGCCAACACCCGCCCCGAGTGGCTTCCTCAACTCCCTGCACCCAACGCTCGCAGCCGGACAGCTTCTGCTGTTGAGAAGAGTCGTTCGGCTGGCCTCCGAGGGTCAAGAGACGGTGCAGCAATCCTCAGCGGGAGGAAGGCATTCCATCGACCGCCCCGAAGCGGGACGAGTCGGGCGTGGGACGTGTAGATAGCTCGCAGGAGATGTTGTAACGATGTATCGGAACCCACACTCGCTGCTCAAGCTCTAGGGCCGCAGAGAACGTGTAAAGCGCCGTCCAGAGAGAGCGCCGAACTCTCTCTCTCGCTCTGCCTCTCCGCTCGCTGCTCGGAAGAGTATGAAACGACCAAAAGCAAAGTGAAATAGCAACAAGAAGAAGGGACGAAAGAACCCAACTGAGACTAGAACCTTAACGCGAGGAACTCCAGACCTCCTCGCCCAAACCGCGCCCTCGCTCGCTCCACCCTCTCAGCCTGCTACCTCCCGCACCTCCCGCCCTTCCACCTCTCCCCCTCCCCCTCCCCCTCTCCTTCTCCTCCCCCACTCCCAAAGCTCTCCTTCCCATCCCCCTCCTCACGAATCTCAACCCCATCCCGATCCAACTTGATGGGCCAGCCCATCCTCCGCAAACTGCCTTGCTGCTGCTGCTGCTGTTGCGACTGGAATCCTCGGGTATGTGGGCGCCAGACGAGCGGCTGTGCTTTGGGAGCGGGAGGAGAGCGGGGAGGGGAGGAGGAAGAGACGCGAGGCCGGCGACGGAGGGGTCGTTCGGTCGCGCCGGTGGAGATGAGGATCTCGTCCTCTTCCGTCTCTTCTTCCTCCTCCTCCTCCTCCTCCTCCGGCCGAACAGGCACCACYCTCGTCCTMACCTCCACYCCCAGCCCTCCAATCCCCCCATYCTGCTCCGTGAAGCGCACAAAGTCTTGCATCCGCCGAGCGTCGGCCATGGCKCGGCRGAAGGAGGGGTCGACCCTCACGGGGAYGGGGCCCGACGAGTCCGACTCCGAGGTCGCGATGTGGATGCGACTGCCGGTGCTGGTGGTTGGGGAGAAAGAGGAGGAGGGAGGGAGGCGAGAGATGAACCTCGGCGCTGAGGCTGGGGCCAGCGGCGCTGACAGGTCGGTCGAGGGCGCGAGATTGGAGGTCGGAGTAGTGAGGGGAAGTCGAGTGCTGAGGCTGGGATTGCTGGTGGTGGACGAGGGAGAAGAAGAAGGAAGGCGGGAGATGAACCCTCGAGTACTAGGGGGAGGCGTGGCCGAAATGGTCGGCGCTGATGAGGGTGAAGTTAGGGGAGGGAGAGTCGGGCCGATGGTGGTAGGAGGCTGCGTGGTCGAGTCTGAGGAGGAGGAGGCGAACCGCGTAAGGCGAGAGACGAAAGGTCGGGGACTCAGCGCTGTCGAGGTCCTGCCCGCTCCACTCGTTTCTGGATGCACGAAGCGCGAGCCTCGCATCATGTACGGCCCGCTCGGCGAGCTCGTCGCTCCCGATTGACGGTTCCCACGCTCGGGCGATGGGAGGGGAATGAGGTTTGGCGCTGGAGCTGGCGGGAGAGGAAGGGTCGAGGTCGAGGGAGGAGAGAATGGAGCGATGGGATTGGTGGCCGCTACGCCGCTCGGAGGGGACGAGGACGGTACAGAAGACGAGGAGGAAGGCGAGGGGAGATGAGCTCGGCGGAGGCGCTCTTGGAGGTTCGGCGAGGGGCGGAGGGATTGCTGCTGAGTGTCGACGGAGGAGCGAGAGAAGGGCGTGTGGTTTCCCATCGCCATAGCGTCCGCCGCGTTGAACACCGCCTCGAAATCAAAGCCGTCCATCACGTCCTCGCTCCTTCCATCCTCGTCCCCCTCAAACGCCGCTCCCCTTCCTCCATTCCCACTCCCAATCTCCTGCAACCGCCCCGCCACCCTCCCCATCATCGCCATCTCCTCCCTCTCCTCCTCCTCTTCAGCAGCCCTCGCCCTCCTCCTCACCTCCTCCCTCTGTCTCTGATAGAACCGATTCCTCTGCTCCTCGGGCGAGATCTCCCTCTCCCTCTCCGGAGCGGGGGGTTCATTGCTCTGCCCCATCTCCCTCAAGAGGGTRTCGATCCGACTCCCAGCRGCTCGGAGGGAAGTGATGCTYCGYTCGAGGTTGRTGAGGGCGGTGGARGGGAAGGGACGGAGCGGGCGGTCGACTTCGATGSTRGAGGATGGGGATCYGAAATGTGTGAGTGGGGAGGAAGRGGAGGGTGAAGAATCGGTGTCCCAGAGTGCGAGGGAGAGGGAGGAGGATGGGCTGATGTGGGAGTCGAGCGCCGCCCGCTGGCGTTGGAGGAGGGTTGCGCGGGCTTCGGTGAGGGTGGAGAGGGAGGTGGTGACTTGCTCGAGTCTGTTGTAAATGCAGAAAGTCAGAAGGTCAGCCATCGGCACCTCCTCAGAGTGATAGAAGAGGACGGAGCGTACCTCTCGGCGAAAGCGACGGCGGTGCTCAACGCCTGACGAGAGGCTCTCAAGACCCTTTCCATCTCGACTTGTCCAGTCGGCGCCGTAGTCGCTCTTATCCTCTCCACCTCTCCCGATCCCTCCGGTCCTCCGACCCTTGTTCCCAAGGCCAAACTGCCTTGCCGTCCCTCTCCTTCGAGCAATCTCGCCCTTGCTTCCCTCTGCCTATCCCTCCCGAGGAATCTCTGCAGCCCATCCGGTCTCTCTAAACTCTGTTCCTCTGCTACCCTGCTACTCCCCCTCGTAGCATCAGCCCCGTCCTCCTCCCTCGGCGCCGAACTGTCCCTCCCCCCTCCCCCTCCCGCGCCGATCCTCTCAATCTCCTCCCGATACCTCCTGACCGAGTTCCTCAATCGCTCGACATCATTCTCCACTATCGCTGGCGTAGGGATGGCGGAAGAATCGCCTGCTGTTGCTATAGCCGGCGGTGAAGGCGAGTGCGACTGAGGGACTTGGAGGTGGGAGAAGGAAGCCGAGGGGAAGAGGACTTGGAGGGGACTGGAGCGGGGGATGTCGGATGGGATGTCAGTGGAATGGAGTCCTGCTTGGGGTGTGCTGGAGCTGTTGAAGCCCAATAAGTTTGGCGAGGAGGCGCTGGTCGCTGAAGTGGGGGTTGGTGCACTCGCACTGGCACTGGCGGTGAAGGTGTGAGCGAAGGGGAGTTGGACTCGAGGGACTGGAGGAGGAGGGGAAGTAGAGCGTAGACGGGAGTGAGGGATCAAGGGTGGGCCGGAGGAGGGAGATGAGAGGGTCGAGGGTCCGAGGGGCGAGATGGGAGATTGTGGGTCGGTGAGAGAGGGTGCTGTAGGGGAGCAGAGCGGTCAGCGGGAGAGTGAGCTGTAGCTGGATAGAGTAAGCGTACGATCTCGTGGGATTGGCCGTCCCCTGCAGCGCAGTAGAAGAGAGAGAGAGAGAGTGAGGGTGTTATGATGCGATGAGGCCAGGCCGAGTGAGGAGAGAGCATGGAGGTGAATGACCTACATGACCGTGTGACTGATGTCTTACAGAAGCTGTGACAGTGCTCCGAGGCGAGTTGACTAGAGAACGAGAGCGTAAGAGGAAGAGAGAGGGAATCGAAGGAGTCCCCCGGGCGTCCCACCGTGGAAAATGGCACTGCGGTAAATCACACTGGGTCAAATCAATTGGTTTACTAGCGCCGGAGACTAGTAATTTAATTCGTTTACTTGTGGTCCTGCACTAGTAAAGCACCGCACAAGGTTTACCGCCAGGATCGGTCACTTTACGCTGGTGAATTAGACAAGCACCGAACGCCCAAGGTAAGGGACAGGGCAATTAGATTGTACCTCTCACAGAGGTCTGAGAAGAGCATACAGCGAGTGGCACGCTCCTGTGAATTAGAAGGGACTCCCATCCAATGCGCGAGAGCGTAGAGCTGATGTAGCACAATGTGACTTCTCGGCGCCTCTCTCCACCTCGAGGCCTGCCGAGCCTCCTACGGAGCTCACCAAGAGCTGAGATGCGAACGGCTGAGTAGACTACAGTCCTTCAACCCGCTCGCCAGCTGTCGAGACATATAGACCATTATCGACAAGGTGTTGTTCGCCCAGCTCGGCGCTGCTTCTGAGCGCTGCCACGCACGCTACACAGCACCGGAGCGACGGAGCCGCTAACGGCTGAGCAGACTATGGTCGGTGACCCTCGCTACGAGCTGCCACGCGCTAAAACCGAGTTTAAGCCGGCCCTTGTTCTCCCAGCTCGGCGCTCGCGGTGGGTGCTCTCACGCGCGTTGTAGCCCACGCCCCAGCCAGAGCGGACAAGGCTCGGATGTTGGACACCTGTACCACCGCTATGCGAGCGTACAGCCCCCGTAGTATCCTCCCGAGCGCACCTCGGACCCTATCCCGCTCGCTCGGTTCTGCGGCTCTCGGTCGGCTCCCAGCGGTCATTGGTAGTTGAGCGGTGCAAAGCTCATCGTTACACATCGTGTTGTTGACCCTACGCGCCCTCGAGCCCCCCGGTCCCGTACTCAGGTGTCAGCTCACACTCCGCTCGGCGCCTATACCGACGCTGTGCCCCGCCTCCCGGCTAGCCGCCTTGCCTCTCCTCGCTGAAAGGAGACCCTGAATAGTAGAAGCGGGTCGGCGCAAGGCGGAGGAAACGCAGGGGACGTTTGGACTTACTTTGTCGGCGCACGAAGCGATGGCGAGCGAACGGCCAATCGCTGGCATAGAGCCCAAGTGAGAGGCGCTACCAGTGGTTGGGGCACTGGGTGTGAGGTAACAGATTAGTGAACGCTCGTAAGAGATGGGAGCTGAAGCAGAAGACTCACCACTGCAGGCGCGTTCGACCCTCTGCGCCGCGTCAGGTTGTCGCTCGCTCGTGGGAAGGAGCGGCGAAGCAGAGTCCTGCGACGCGGTGATGAAGGTCAGCTTCTCCGAAAGACGAAAACTAGCTGGTGTCGCGCACCAGAAGCGTCCGTTTGTAGCTGGCTGGCCCGACTCAGCCTGCCGCTTGACGAGCCGAAAGGGAGCGAGGTAGAGCGAAAGCACGACCAAGCCTGCGCTGCGCGGAGAAGCGGTCAGCGCTGGACTTGAGAAAGCGTTGAGATGTTCGGGTTGGAGTCGGCGGAAGGGAGACACGGCCGGCAAGAGGGCACGACGGTCAAGCCGAAGGTTGAGCGCCGACGAGCGGAACGGGAACAACGACTCACCAAGTCAGTCCGCGACAAGAGGGAGCACACCTCGCCCAAGCGCACGCGCGGTTGTGCAAGTCGTCCGATATCATTCCTGTGCGAAGCGAGCGCAAGTCAGCTACCGTCCCATCTCCCAAGAGGCCGACGACAAGCAGAGCCGAGGCCATCTCGCCAAGCTCATCGTCCGGGGCCAATAAAGCTAACATGCACAGTCCTACGCACCTGGTCGACAGCCCGAGCTGAATCCCCTAGCCTCTGGCGCTTGTTGCACGAGGCCTTGGCCTTCCACGTCGAGACGGTGGGTTCTGAGTCGTTGAGCGCCGTCGAACGTTCCGTAGGCTACGAGCGCACATCTTGGAACCCGTTTGAGTAGGTCGCCTAGCTCCTGGGGTGTAGGCGGGGCATTGACAGCGGACGAGAAGAGCGAATCCGTTCAAAGAGGCAAAGTCGTTTCGAGAAGGGCGGCACCTGGAGAGAGTTGCAAGAGATGTAGCATGTCGGTAGGGAGTAGGGCCTAGTCTGGGCGAGCGAGTTGTAGGCGAGTTGACGAGGTGCGGAGCGAGTGGGAGGAGAGCAACCTTGGCGATGGATTCGAAGCTCGAAATCGCATAAGTCCAAACCCCTCGTCAGCCGTCTCTCTGCTTCCTGCAACTCTCGTCATGTACCGCACCTCTCCCCGCGACCTAACAGCATCATCAGCGGCTACTACCAGGTATGGCCCATGTGAATCTGTACCGTACAGCAGCGACTGACGCTGGCTGGGACCTCAGCCATCCTCAGACGGCTATGGCCTCTTCTTGACATCGTGGGCCTCATACGACGCCGCCTCGGGGGAGTTGCATACTCAAGGTTCCATCATCCGCGCCTAAGATGGCCTGCAAGTAGCCCCCAGGGGAGGAGGAAACTCGACAAGGAGCGCCGAGGGGCCATTCGACGCTTTTATAGCCCTTGCCAGCAGGAAAGGGCCCAGCGGCCCAGTCGAAAGCATTACATTACTACTACAGACGTCCCACTCTCCCTCGGAAAGCCTAGCGAGAACGTAGCAAGTACAACGCAGGCGAGCAGACCAGCGCCGAGCTCCGGAGGGTTGATCGACTTCTTCTACACGCGAGCTGAGGCGCCCTTGAGCATTCGGCGGCGCCACCCCCTTTTAGACTACAGCTAGAGCCGTCTCGCGAGCTTCCAATCGACCAGGCTGATCTCGACTTGCGAAGAGAAGCTCAGCTGCCCCCGCTCGAGAAGCGCCCGCTCTCCCGTTGCAGCTCGAGTCAGGGGACTCGAGCGATAGGTCCCGCGAAATTAGTGTTTCCTACAGCTCGACCCAAACAGCGAGGCCCGAATCAGTCTTGTTGGCCTCGTCGGTCAAGGGGCAGCTCGGCGCCAGCTCACGCTCCTGGAAAGTCGAGCGCTCTCTCGCTCTGTGTCACATGAGACGGCTCTCGAGCGCTTAAGTTTGCCAGAGTTTCGTGTCTGTAGCCTTGCTGAAGTAGGCAGCCTCTGTGTCTGAGGACGGAGTCGAGCGCCGAAGGTACTCGGCGGCTCACTCAGACGATTGTTAATCGACTGGAGGGCATCCGTAGAGGTCGAACATCCAGAGGCGTCTCTAATCAACCTCAAACGGTAGGTGTCTGGTATGGAGAAGGCTGGCTCGCCGCTGGTTGGTCGTCTCCAGCTTCGCCGAGTCGGCTGGCCGCTAGCGCGCTTGCTCTTGCTCTCTCCAGATGGAGGTTGCCCGACGAGGCTGGGCTCCGGCGCGTAGATGTATTTAGGTACTCGCACTGTGCTGCACCCCTTCAACGCAATCAAAGGACGCCTGTGAGTGAGCTCGGCCGTCGAGCTCGCCAGCCAGCTCTCGCCGCCGCTCAGCCTAAGTAGGAGCGGGCAGGGCTAACTTGCTCAAATCTGGTCTAATCCCCTCGTTTTTCCTCACACCGAAGCCCCCAATATGGTGGAAGTTACAGCGAGAATCTGAAGGCCGCTAGAGGCCTACAGCACCTTGGCCGTTTACGCTGGTGAGCACCAGCGTAATCGAGGCCGGCGTAATTTACTCGGATTTCGTTTTACCGATGGGGTCAAGCGGTAAAAAAGGGCCACCCAGGGTAAATTACGCCTCTAAATTTCCTACGGTGGTCCGAGCCCAAGGTTCAGCGGAGCGGAGCGAGGTTCGAGCTGTAGCACAAGCAATTTCGGTGCAGAGGGATAATAGTAGCTCTTAATCGAATAGCTTTGGTATAACGAGCTGTAGAACCACAACTGACTCGACCCCTCTTCTCTTCCCCTTGCGCAGTGCGTCTCGGACTCAGTTCTCGGCTCTCTCAGCTTTCTCTGTTTGAGCTCTCACCTCGTCTCGCTCCTCGCCAGTCGACTCTACTACAGCCATGGGAGGTTCCCAACTCTCCCAGCTCAAATCCACTTCAAGGTCCTCTGGCCTCTCTCGCACTTCCAACCCTAAAGATCCCAAAAATAAGTCCAAGCAACGCAAAGACCTTTCGGCCACCTCGCTCGCCCATCGTACCGAAACTCTCATCTCGCCTTTGATGGCTCCAGGGTCCTCTGGAGTGAGCGACGAGCTCGGAAGAGGGTTCTATACGCCTCGTGAAATGACCTCTTAGCCTCCCTGTAGTATACCGGACGCTGTAGCTCACTCAGGCCGTCGTTGAGCTCAAGCCGAGCACCGAACTTCGAATTGCTGGAGGACATGTAACTTTGCGCCTGAGATGCTTCTGATTGCCCTACGACACACATAACACGATCGGCAGCCTCCCAAAATGAGCCTCCTTGAACCACTTTCGAACTTGGCCGTATTCCGTCCATGACGAGCAGAGGAGGGTCGAGTGAAGGGGAAAAGGAGGCGTTCTCTAGTGCTATGGGTTGCGCGGGAGCGTGCTACTGCTACTCGAGCTCGACTTCTCTCCAGTCCTGCGCTGTACCGGTACTCTTTGGAGCTATCAGCAGCTCGGCGCTGAGTCTCAAGTTCCCGTGCGGAGAGAGTTACAGCCTCAATTCACTATCGAGCGGGGTAATCGATGTATGCAGACAACTAGGACCAAATGCCAAGCTCGTTGCTCACTCAAGAGGGCATAGAGGGCGAAAAGAGAGGTTCGGCGACCACTCGGAGGTTCAAAACCACTTACAGAGAGCGACTCAGCCACCGCAAGCGGCAAGGGGACCTTGATAGTGACACTGAATATCTGTCTGCTCCCTGTCGAGCTGGTGCCCGGTTGCTGTGACCCGCAAAATGGGCCGGAACGAGACGAAGGACCGCTTCGGCGATCACTTAGCAGATTCTGTACCGCGATAGCAGCTACCGCATGACGCTGGACGACGCTAAAGTATATGCAGGAGCTTCCGACCAGCGCTTCTCGCGCTCATCCTTCTCCGATGTGCAGCAGAGCCCGCCAGAAGGTCGCCGAGCAGGTCGATTTCGGCGCCGAAAAGCCGTCCGGCGGCAAGCTCTAGCCCTCCCAGGACGTTCGCTCGCAATCTGCTGCATCCCAGCAACCCCCTTGACCACCTCAGCAAGCTGTAGCTCGACATGAGCCGGGAGAAGCGGGGAATGTCTCAGAGCGAGCCGGTCGAAGCTCAGCTGGGCGGCTGAGGTGCACTTCTGTAGGCGAGTTGCAGAGAAGTAAAGCTTGCTGTAGCATAGAGGAACGATTTCGAGTAGAAATGAGCGATGAAAAAGAAAGGGGTACAGGGCTCACTTGAGCCTGCGCTGGCTGCTCGCCTCTCTCGCTCTTCCCTCACCCTCTCCGCCTGTGAGTGCTCTGCCTGAGCCAACGCTGAGCGCTGGGCCAAAGTCAATAATCGCTCATTGTCTTCACTCTGCAGTCTAGTACAGGCTCATCTACTCGCTTCCAGCACCTACTCGACTACATCTTCCCTTACCACGTAAGTCTCTTCCTGCCTGCCACCTCGAGAGCTCGTTTGCTCAGAGGCTCAGAGCGGGAGCATACAGTCGACTGCTCCCTCTCTCCTGTACCTCACTAGGGGAGTAGCTCACGGGTCGGCTACGCGTTCAATGAGCTACAAGTCCCTATCACACCTTGTCATCGCCTCTTGCATCAACGGCGAGAGGCCTGGCCCTTCGCCCTCTCAACCTCCCGACAAACAATGCCTTCGAAAGCCGACAGCTGACTCGCTTCTGCACCTCTATTACAGCCACCTCTACTCTACATCAACAACAATGGCCAAGGAGTCCAAGCCCCGCGCCGGAAAGAAGGACACGGGAACCAAGGCGGCGAAGCCCAAGAAGGACCCCAACGCTCCCAAGCGCCCCCTCTCGGCCTACATGTTCTTCTCCCAGGAGCACCGCTCCATCGTCAAGGAGGAGAACCCTGAGGCTTCCTTCGGTGAGTCTGAAGCGTCTATACCGCTCGACAAGCAACAACTGACGCGTCTCGGTCGCGTCCCTCCCTCCTCGCTCCTCCTATCATCCTACAGGTGACCTCGGCAAGCTTCTCGGCGCCAAGTGGAAGGAGATGGACGACGACGAGAAGAAGGTGCGCTTCTCTTACCCAATCTCACGCGCCCTCCGCTCGACGCGCCGCTCGCTCCTCACGTGTTGACTGACCTCGCCCTCTCTCCCCCTATCAAACAGCCCTTCGTCAAGCAAGCCAACGACGACAAGGGTCGCTACGAGACTGAGAAGGAGGCCTACGAGTCCAAGCCCAAGGCCAAGCCCGCGCCCAAGAAGGCCGACAGCGATGAGGACGAGGAGGAGAAGGCTGCCGATTCGGACGACGAGTAAATCTCGGTCTTAGCTCGCTTTCATACCCCACTTCTACCTGCTGTGCTTCTCTCTCTCTCTCTATGTGTCTCTACTCCCTCCCCCTCTCCTTTCGTTGTCGAGATTTCGTGTAGTTCCCAACCCCCTCCCAATCCTCAATCATCGCTCTTCAGCTTCGACGTTTCTCACTCTCCCTCAAAGTGTGTAAAAAGAAGGCTCTGCCGCAGCGTTTGTTACCTACGAGATGACCGACTCAGCAAGTAGCGAAGGAGAGCAAGCCGACCGAACAGCAAACCGAGCGCCGAGGTCAGCTTTCTCCTTCCAACTCGACACTACTGCACAGGATGAGCGCAAGACGCGTGCGAGCCAGAGACGCTATCGGTACCAGCATGAGAGCGAATGTCTGCTGGCGGGCAGATCAGTCAGGCTCTCGCGACTCAGACTGCGTTCAAACTCGAGAGATGAGGGCAAGCTTCTTGATTGGCTGCCACAATGCTACTCAACGTCCATGCACGACTCTACAGCTCATCCTTCTTCCTCTCCTCCTTGTTGGTCTCCTCCGGCTTAGCTTCGGTCGTCGAGCTCGTCGTCGTCTCCTTAGCGACCTTGCTCTTCCTCGGCGCCTTCTTCTTCCTCAACTTCTCCACCTCCCTACCCACATCCTTAATCCTCCTCTCCAAATCCTTCGCCAGTAGGACCGGGTCTTCCCACTTCTTGAGCCCCTCCTGCTTCTTCACGGCGCCCTCGACCCACTCCTTCGCCTCGCTGACGAGGGTCTTAAGAGCGTCGAGCTCGGTAGTGGTGTACTTCCTAAGGTCGGTCAGAGTGTCGTTGTGGGTGGCGGAGGTGTGGAAGGTGGTTGCGGAGGTGAGGAGGGAGTGGAGGGAGGAGAGAAGGGAGGGGCGCGAGAGGGCTTCGGTCGCGCGCGAGGTGACGAGCTTGACGAGTTTCCTGTGATGCCATCGCAATCAGCGCTCCATCTCTTGCGTCGAGTCAGCGAGACGAGATGACTCACTCAATCTCCCCCTTCTTAGCCTTCAACTCCTTCGTCGCTGCGCTCTCTCCCTCATCCCACAGCCACTCGTTCGCAGCCTCCGTCTTCTCCCTAATGACCTTCCTCTCGTGCTCCTGGCTCGACTCGCCAAACGCGACATCCTCCACCAGGTCACGGACCTTGTAGATGTACGCCTCGAGAACGTTGCGAGCTTCCTCTCGCTGGAGCTTACGGGTCTCGGCGGCTTTGGCCTCGCGGAGCCTGTTCGATTCGGCGAGCCGGAGGGTCAGCATTGGTCTCCGAGACGATCGAGTCGAGCGCGCATCGACAAACTCACCGCTTCCTCGCCTCCGTCTTCTCCTCATCCGACATACCGCTCCTCTCCCCTCCCGCCGTCTTGACGCTCAGCTTGACCGTCGAATTCGCACTCTGGAGGCTGTTCTGACGCATCAGCTCCTCCAACTTGGCCTTAGTGGCGGCCTTGTCCTCCTCGGGAACATCGCCGAAGGGGTTCTCCACCTTGGGGGCGTCGGGGTCGTTCGAGTTGGTCGCGGCGTCGTCGGCCGAAGCAGTGGAGTCCTTGCCGCCAAACTTGCCGAGGAGGCCCTTGAGCTTGTCTACGTGTGGGGCGAGGGACGGAAGGGGCGAGAGTCAGCTCGGCGGGGCAGAAACGAGCGAGAGTAAAGCCCACCGTTGAACGTGTTGGAAGCAGCGACATCCTCCTCGGGGAAGATGACGACAGCCTTGTTGACCGAGATGATGTTGGACTCGTTGAGCTCGATAGTGACCTTGACGGTCGCGTTGGCGATGGCGTCGGCCGTCTTGTTCTCGAAGGCGGAGCTCAGGCCGTTGATTGTCGTCTCGAAGATGGTGTCGGGGATGAGGGAGTCTCTATAGAATCGGAGGAAGGAGAGGGTGAGCGATTTGAGTGGGAAGAAGTCGGCAGAAGAACCCACCTCTGAGCACCAGTCTTGCGGTAGCTGAACTGGATGGCGAAGTCCGAAGTTTTCTTGAAAGTCATCGTCTTCTTGACGCCCGTCTTGGCGAGCACAGGGAAGAGGTGAGTGTTGATGGTGCGGGGCTCGGCGTCTGCGAAAGCGAGAGAAGGAAGGTCAGCTCGGCGGCGTTGAGATGACACGAAGCAGGCGCACCCTCAGTAGACTTGTCGGCCTCGTACGAGACGTCGATGCCGTAGGGAGTGACGTCCTGCACGCGAATGTCCTTGGTGCGGAAGCCACGAGTGATACCAGCGCCGTAGAGGGCAGCACCTGGTGGAGACCGAGAGTCAGCGTCGAAGCAGCGAGAGAGACGTAGTATGCTTCATTCGACGCACCGAGAACGGGAGCCTCCTCAGCGTTGACATTCTTAGCGATCTTCTCCTCTCCGACGACTGAAGCGACGGCGGCCTGCACCATGGGGACGCGCGAGGTACCTCCGATGAGAATGACCGACTCGATGTCGTCCTGTGGGTGTCGAGCAGTGAGTCAGCTCGAGTCTCAAAGCTAGAGAAGCCGATGCCGGGCCTACCATCGTCAGCTTGGCCTCGGCGAGAGCGTCGTGAATGGGCTGGGTGAAGCGGGGGATGAGGTCGGCGGCGCGCGACTCGAGCTGCTCGCGAGTAATCTCGGAGCGGAAGTCGGTGTCCTCGATGAGACCCTCAATCTGAGCGGGCGACGAAAGCCGAGAAAGTCAGCTCAGTTCGCCTCGACTTCAGGAAAGCTAAGCGAGGCTCGAAGCACAGCACTCACCCTGGCAGCACTAGCGGTGTTAGCGCTGAGGACCTGCTTGACCCTGCTCGCTTCCTTGAGCAGCTTAGCCATAGCCCTCCGATCTCCCTTGACCTCGCTTCCCTTCTTCTCGACCTCCTCGACCATAATATCCCTAACGATCCTATCAAGCTGGTATCCACCAACATTAACATCAAATCCAAAGCCGTGGACAGTGACGCTTGTCACGTTCTTGAGCTCGGGCTTGGCGGCGAGGGAGTAGGGGTCGGGGAGCATGGCTGATTTGAGCGAGACGAGAGTGGCGCGGAGGGATGAGGCGCCGAGGTCGTAGAAGAGGTGGTAAGAGGGGGTGGCGGGGAAGGTGCGGGTCATGGCATAGTTGACCGCAGCTGAGGGAAGGGAAAGGAGGGAGGCTCGGTGAGCTTCCATTCGGCGTTGAAGCGGCTCGGGGGAGCTTGGAGACTCACCAGCGGCACCATCGTTGACGAGACCAATGCTCCTCAATCCAGCGAGCTCAACAGCATCCAGTACAGCCTGCCTCTCGCTCTGAGAGAACCATCCGGGGACGGTAATGACCACATCCCTGACGCTCTCTCCTGCCGTCTCGTCTGCCACCTCCTTGGTGTAGGCAAGCTGCATCGCAAGGACTTCTTCGACCGGGTAGGAGGATTGCGAAGAGCTGATGGTCGGAGCGCCGCGAGAAGTAGTGCCGAGGGGTAGGGAGCAGAGGGATTGATGCAGCTGAGCGCTGGGGTGCGATGCAGGGTGTCCGAGTAGGAGCTTGACTGCTGCGAATGTATCTTGTGGGAAGCGAGTAGCCTGTAGTTACGTCCCTCGTCAGCTCTTTCGCTCGTTCGAAAGGGTCCGGCACAAAGTCGCGAGCAGCGCGCGCAAAGCACCACGTACCAAGTTGGCCGCTTCACCACCGAACCAGCGATCATCCTTGCGCAGTGTTACTAGCGACTGAGTCTTCCTACGCCCTTCCTTGGTGACGAGAACGTCAAAGGGCACTCCCGGCTTGATGAGAGACGCTTTGAACGAGTCGGTGCCCAAGTCGATAGCCAGTAGAGCGGCAGCAGAGATGGGAGTGAAGAAGGTGGCAAACGCTACGGCGCTGCTCACTAGTGTCGTTAACCGCATCGCTGGTGCTGAAGCTCGAGAGAGAGACGAGGAGGGCGAGAGAGAGAAAGGGAGCGCAGAGCGTCGATGACCTTCGCTTTCGACACGTCAAGGCGACGCGCCGGTCTCAAGAGCCAAGGATTCGGTCTAAAGAACACTGAATCATCACCGAACACGTATTCGCTAAGCCACAGAATACACAGGAGAGTACACATCCCGAGCCTCCTCAATGGTCAAGGGCAGCGAACGCCGCCGAGAGCGCCGAGCCGATTACCGAGATGGCAGCGGATCCTTCCACCGACTCGAACGACCATTGCGTCTTGCTGGGATGCGAAAAGACATAGCCGGTGAGGATGGTGATGGCGAGACGAGCCAAGGCAAAGGAGAGGGCGTTGGGAGGGGCGATCGAGCGCCGAGCCGAAGAGCGACGAGACCGAGGGCCGGGGAAGGCGAGGAAGAGGGAGATGATGAGGGGGAGGAGGATGGTGAGGAGTGACCAGCGGACGAAGGAGGTGGTGAAGGTTGGGTGGAGGAGGATGGCGAGGTCCGGGATGGTGAAGGAGAAGGCGGGAGTGGGCGAGCGAGTGAGCCACTTCTGAGGTCCGTAGGTCTGTTGCACAGCGAGTCAGCATAGGCTTAGCTTCTTGGCTGCGTCTCAAACTCACCACTTGCTTCCAGGGCACCGCGGCCCAAGCCAAGTAGGCAATTTCGGCGCCGACGAGCACCGAAGTGAGGGTCCACGAAGTCGACAGCAGCTCCTGAGTAGCAGCGACAGCGCTGACAGTCTCGTCCTTGGCGACAAGAGCCGCCTCCCGGAGGTTGGTGCTGCTCTTCCGCACGATGAGGCCAAGCTGGCTGGTCGACCGAGTAAGGCGACGAGGAGAAGCGACGGCGAGGGCACTCTGCTCGACCGAGGCGACCTTGCTCGCTACTTTGTGGGCAACCTTGTTGATCGAGGAAGAGCGACGAGGAGTGCCAGTACCGCGAGTAGGGCGGTAGGCGGGCGTAGGATCCTCCTCCTCTTCGGAGTCGCTCTCAGAGTCCGAGTCGGCTTGCGAAGAATCGTCCTGCGAGTCGGGCATGGAGTCCCAGATGTACGAGTAGAGGGGGTTGGTACGGAGGGACCGAGAAGCACGGAGAGCACCGCGAATTGCTTCCTCGACTGAACGAGGCGGGGAGGAGGCGGGTGAGCGGAGCTTCGGACGTCGGTGAAGCTGTTGCTCGGTACTTACGATCAAATTTGCCAGCGGAAGGGAGCAGAGATAGTCCCATGTCCTTGGCAATAGCTACGAGCTCCTTCTTGCGCTTGCCGTGCAGGCCTGAAGGCGCGAGAGAGCTGTTGTTAGCCGCCGGAGCTCGCGCGATGTACAGAGCTCTTCTCGGCTGTAGCGAGTCAATGGCAACTCACCAGTAGGTTGCTGAGATGAGCTCGACATGATTATGTAGCGTATCAGCTAGTCGCGACGAAGTGGGGGCTGAGCGAGTGTAAGCGCAGGAAGCCAAGGGGAAGGGCGGGGGTCGTTCAACAAGTCGAGGTCGAATAGGGGTCACTGGCTTTCTGCAGCAGAGTAGGTCCGAGCTCAGTCTTGCAGTGCTCTATCGAGCTGCAGCAGACTCTCTGCCTAGCGCAAAAGGAGTGCTGCGAAGTGAGGCGATGAGGCCAGTCGAAGCCCGAGCATGGCTTGGCTTCTGCCACATCTCTCGTCCACAGCTCGAATCGCTTCTCTCTTTACCAAAGCACTACAGCTACAGCCCTACAGCTTCTTTCACCCCCCAGCAACCTCTCAGCGACTCTTGGAAGCCTGCGCTCGAACCGTTCCCGCTTGCTCTCAGCTTCAACACCTCCGCCACTTCGTGTACCTCAAGATGAAGCGTTTGTTTGGAGGCAAGAAGGCCTCTGCACAGCCTTCTCCTACAGCAGACAGCGACCACCCTTCGTTCGAGACTCTGCCGACGTCCAACCCCGCACAGACGACACTTCAGCACGGCGGCCATCAGCAGCAGCAGCATGGCCAAGCTGCACATCATCCTCCTCAAGACTACGCTGTAGCTCAGGCTCACGCTCCAGATCCGAGAGTGATGGGCCCTCCCCGCGTCACCGACGTGCTCAACGCTATCGGGTGAGCTTTGCCTCTGCTGTAGCATCACAAACGCCGAGCTGACCTTCAACGAATCACTGACTCGACCAGATGGAGCTGCGCCAGCCCTGCTTTCGACTACCCTTACGTCCTCTCGCTCGCCGACTACCTCTCGACCTCAGGGGCCGCCGCCAAGGAAGCTGCTCGCGCCCTCAGGAAGGAGTTCAAGCATGCTGTACCCGAAGCCCAAGAACGAGCAGTGTGGCTCACCGGTATCCTCATGCGCAACACCGACTTGCGCTTCCGGGGTGAGTTTCGGCGAGGGGTAGGAGCGCCGCTTCGCTGAGGACTGACCTCTTGATGGCGAGTCAGAGCAAGTCGCCAGCAAGAAGTTTTTGGGAGAGCTACATGACCTCGCTACGAGTAAGAAGACGGACCCGCGAGTGCGAGAGATGATCCTCCGAGTGCTCTCCCCTCTCGCTTTCGACTACCAGGTAGGCGCTGCTCCCTCGCTCGACGCCGTTCGATTGCTCACTCCGTCCTCTAACAGCGCGACGCCGAGCTGTCACCCATCACCGGCCTCTACAACAAGCTCAAACCAGCCGACTGGCCCGTCAACGGCCATCCTCTCGACCCCTCGGACCCCCTTCTCACTCCCACCGCCGACCCTCGCAACAACCTCGGCACTCCTCGCCATCGTCCTAGGGAACCCCGACGCCTACCGACCACCAGCGAGCAGATGAAGGACCTGCGGAGGGAAGCTGAGCAAGCCAGAGGCAACGCCAGGCTGCTCGCGGAAGCGGTCGCTTTCGCTTCGCCTGATGAGGAGCTCGCTTCCAACGAGATTGTTCAGGAGTTCCATGCCAAATGCTTTGCCTCGCAGGAGGTCCTGGCCAACAACCTCCAGTGGGCCACTGTCCAGGCTGAGCAATCTCGCACCGCCGCCGACAGCCAGCAACCGTCGCGCTCCTCCTCCGGCCGCTCGGACTCGCACCCCGCCCCTTCCCCTCCTCCTCCGGCTGTCAACCTTCACCCTCTTTCCAACGCTGCTACAGAGGAGATCAGGGAGATTGACGTCGCCCGCAACTCGCCTCGTTTGGCCTCCAACAACCCCTTCGCGCCCATCGTCTCGGGAGATCAGCCCATGCCGCCGCCCGTCGCCATTGAGACGGAGGAGGAGAAGACCCTCTCGATCCTTCTCGCAGCTTACTCTGAAGTTTGTTTCCCCCTCATCTGCTTTACCTCGCAGGTCGCTCACCCCTTCACGCTCTACAGGTCACCGAAGCGCTCGCCAGCTACGACAGTCATTCGCAGAATCAGAACGAGCTCCTCGAGCTACAAGCCGTCGAAGAACGCTCCAAGAACGAGACTCGCTTCGACCGCAGCAAGGCAGGAGCGCCGGATGAGCATGGCAACTACCTTTCTGCGACGAGCGATCTCGAGCACGGAGAAGGTGGGAGTCGGCCAGCTTCGAGGAATGCTGCGCGAGGTGGAGAGGATGCATTGGGGGAAGTCATCTCTTTCCACAAGCCTCAGCCGAACGAGCAGACTCGTCATTCGCCTCTCGCCGGTACGCCCGTTGCCGCCGACCCCTTCGCCGACCATCGCCCTCCCCCTCCTCCTCCACCTCAAGTAAACACCAGCCCCTCCCCCTCCGACCGCCGTCAATCCCGAAACCCCTACGCTGCTTACCTCTCCTCATCTCCCACGACCGCCTCACCCACCAAGTCCATCCCAAACGGCCACGCCTCCCCCACTTCCTCCGACTCGGCTTACATCATCCCCGACACCTTTGACTCCCATCGTCCTCTCTCCGCCTCGTCCATCACTGGCGGTCGAATGCTGTACGATGAGCCCGAGGAGAGTCATTCGGAGGAGAGACATGATAGCGGGTCGAACGCGCTGCCCAATTTCGGCGGAGGCGGAGGAGGGTCAGGATCAGGCTCAGGCTCGTACAGCGGAGGAGAAGGGCATGGAGTGCTGAGGCGACAGCCGACGGACGAGAGCTTCATTGCTACGCCTTCGCAACCCAGCGAGAAGGCGTTGGGGAAGTTGAGGAGGTTGTCGCTGAGGGAGGGTGAGTTGGCTTCGCCGAATCGTCGAGTTGAGCTTCGCTGACCTTGTTCGCGTGACTCGTAGGAACCGAGTCGGACCCTGTGGAGCAACAGAGGAAGTTGGAGGAAGCGTTAAGGGCCAAGTATGCTCAGCAGTACGAGGAGGAGGGTCGGCGGAGCGGCGAGTTTAGTCGGCGGGAGTGAGGGATTAGATTGTGCCATTCGTGCAGTGTCGTTAGTCGATTCAGTAGACGGCCCATCTCTGGAACTTTAGCCTTTGCTCGCTCTGTACTCTCGAAGGGAGAGCGAACGAAAACGAGCTGTTTGCAAGGAGGACTGAGAAACTTCAAACGAAAGGGGAAGAGGGTATAGCTAATGAATGTGCGTATGGAAGATAAGCTAGATACAGGAGCTGGCGCGTAGGCCACACGGGACGAAACGAAGGATGCTAAGCGACTCGCCGACGGCCTCAATCGCCGAGCCTCGTCGGCGCGAAGCTTTCGAGTCCGGCTCGACTTGATCTGCGACTCGAGACGGTTAGCGAGCACTCTTCGCGACGAACGAGAAGGCATGAGCTTACCTCCGCTGAGGATTCGACTTCTCATCATGCTCTTGCCACCTCGCAGGCGCCCACGTCCCATCGGCCGCGCGCTTCTCCCTCCCCTCGCCATCGCCATCGCCATTCCGCTCATCGCCTCCCCTCGAGGCAGAAGAAACGGGCATCGAGTCGCGATGCTTCCCACCGCCAACGTCGGGGTACCGCATAGCAGCAAAGCTCGACTGCGAATGGGCATGGCCGCCTCGTCCCTGGTCCGAGGTCGAGCGAGCCATTGAGGGCGGGAGGGCGATGTGGTTTGGTGATGGGGCGGTGGGAGCGGGTGCGGTGGCAGGAGGTGAAGGAGGAGTCGAAGAGGACGAGGAGGGAGATTGCTTGCGATGCGACGAGCCGAATACGCCTTGGGATTTGCGACCGCGCTCGCGCTCTTCCCACGTCATGAGCTCGGCGACGAAACCGATGTCTGGAGAAGCGTGCAAGTCAGCGAAAGCTCGAGAGGTAGGCGAGGGATAAGCGCAGCTCACTCGGCGAGATGCCCTTCCGCCGTTCGCTGACGTGCGCGTAGGCTCGTTTCAGCGACCAGTGATTCCTGTAGAAGACGAGATGTTAGCGGGAGCTCCTCGAGAGTCCCAGAGTGAGCGAGAGCAGCTCACCGATGGACGAGGTAAGCCAGGACAATCGTCACCGAGCGTGACTTGCCCGCTCGGCAGTGCACATAGACGGGCTTCGACTGCAGCTGAGCGTCGCCTGTAGTCCAGTATTGTCAGCGAGCTCTCTAGTCATGCCCTCAACTCAGACACTCACTCAGGATCCTGCAAGCCTCCTCAATCGCCTTCTGCACGCCAGTCTCCTCGACAAAGTCCCTCATACCAATCTTCCTCAACTCAAACCTCCTACCCACCTCTCCATCCTTATCCTCGCACTCCAACGCCAAGTTGAGCACCTGCTTGACGCCTAGCCCCTCCAGCTCATCGAGGTCTTCCGCCTTGGTAGGCTCGGGACCGAGGTAGAGGAAGCCGGGGATAATGGACGAGACGACGAAAGGTGGTACATCGGCGACGGAGGTGCGTGGATCCTCGGGCGAGGAAGGTGAGGAGGAAGAATCCCCGTCTCGAGGGTACGCCGAGCGAGGAGGAAGGGTGAGCTCGGCTTCGGCGAATCGAGTAGCGGTGGCGGCGGGCGATTTGGCCTGCATGTGACAGATGGCTTGGAGCGACATGCCGCTCGTCGTATTGCGGTTGTTGGCTGACTGAGCATCGACTCGGAGGGCAGGAGCGTTGGGAGAGCGGGAGGCAGCTCGGTGAGTTGTCGAGAGGGTATGCTTGCGCGCGCCGAGGAGGTTCTCCGAGGTGTCGATGCGGCGCAGCTTGGGAGGTCGAGCACGAGGTGTGCCGCCAGGAGTCTTCGGTGGGGTAAGAGATGGAGGGCCGAAGTTGTTCGTCGGGGTGCGTGGGAGCGGTGAAAGGCGAGGAGGGGGGAGGGAGGAGCCATTGCTGGCGGTGATGGGGTGCAGGCCTTGGTGCCCGCTCTGAGAGTCGTCCTCCGATACGGTCCCGCTGGATCCGCTGAGCTCGTCCTCGCCCTCGCCTTGCACAATCCATCGACGCAGCCGTGGCTCCACGACAATGGCCTGGTGGAGCGGCCTGTCGAGGTAGCAGACCTTCCCACTCTCGTCTCGTCGCTCCAGTACCGACAGCAGCACCGACCCTGGATTCAACGAGGTGAGATCTCGTGTCTCCAAGCGGTCATCGACGACTACAACGTCGTGGTGTTGACTCTGCTGGAACTCTTCGAGGAGCGACTTGCCGGCCTGAGTCGTGGTGAAGGAGGAAAGGCTGAAGGAGGAGCTGTTGCCCTTGCGGAAGCGTTTGATGAGGAGCGTGGGGAAGTTGACGTTGCTGCAGATATTCCGAGGATCAGTATCAGCTCGGGCGTTGTAAGCGAAGGCAGACGACAGCTACTCACACCGAGCCTCGTACTCGTCCTTCGTCTCCCAAGAAAGCCGACAAGCTCCTGACATCTACCACTAGCACTCCACCTCGCTCCAACACGTCCACAAAGTCTGCCGGCGCCAGCCCTCTCGCCAACCGCTTCCCCTCGGCTCTCGGCTGTTCGACGACCTTGCTCCCCAGCGCCTCCCTAAGCACAGGCGTAACGTCGCCTGGCGCCGGCCGAAAGTCGTGTACCCTCAAGCCTGCTTCCTTCAGCTCGTCCGCCTCGGAGACGGTCTGCTGTCCGCCGCTTCGTGCGATGATGGCTGCTGGCCTGAGCGAGCCCGAGGGAACTCGCTTGTGGATCCCAGCTGAGGTCGTGGGAGGAACACTCGAGGCAGCGGCTCCCGAGTGCGTCTTGCGATGGTGGAGACCGGCGGGACGAGCGGCGATGAGAGAGAGCATGGAAGGAGGGGAGCTGGAAGGGGCGGGAGAGTGAGAGGTCGGCGAGAAGGGGTTTAGATCTGGGAGAGGAAGAGTGAGCGGTGCGCGAAGGCTACGAGATAGAGATATCATCACCCACCTGCAGGTGTAGGATCTCTAGTGAACTGCTCCTTCATTGGCAGCGGTGGTGGAAAGACGAAGGCTCGCCCGGCGCCCGTCGCATCGGGCACTGGCGTCCTCTCCTCGTCGATGAGGCTCGGCTCAGCGTAGATGGTCGAAGCGGTAGGGATGGGTTCGGAGGCGCTGTGCTGTAGTCGAGCGCGAGGAGTGGGGGCGTGCGCGAGGGGGAGACTGGCGCTCTTAAGTGGGGCGGGGTCGACGGCTTCCAGAGCAGCGCGAAGGGTGGCGGTCGAGAAGGAGCTGGGTATCCGATCTTGGCCAAGCTTGTCCCAGTCGCCGTCCGAGTTGCTGGAGCTGGTCGAGCGGGAAGTCGCCGATTCGCTCGCCTCAACGCCGGTGGTTGAGCTGAAAGAGCAGCTCAGCGGCGACGACGAGGTGGAGGAGGAGGACGGATGTTCATCTGGGGGGGAGCTCGAAAGGATGGCGCCGAGCAAGCTTGCCTCGCTGTTCGGCGCCTGCTCCTGTCCCACGGCGGCGGCGTGTTGTCGAGCGAGCGGCGCTTCCGATCCTCCTGCTTGCATCGAGTGGGCGGTAAGAGAGCTCGAGGGCTGGGTGGTATCAATCTGTACACCTTGATCGCTCCTCCCGACGTTCATGCAAAGTGTTGTGGCCACGGAAGCCGAAGCGAGCTCTGAGGGGCTTGAGGCGGTGAGGGCGGCGAGGGGTGCAGCGAGCTGTAGCGTGAGCTGCAGTAGCTGAGCTGCAGTTCGGTCTAGTGGTGTAGCTGGTCGAGTGGCGGTCAAAGCAAAGCTTGCCGAGCGGTTCTTGACTGCGATGCTGTGCTCGAGTAGCTCTGGCGCGGCGAGAGAGGCCCAGAGGTGTAGTCCTGAAGGAGCTCGGCCTTGGCGGTACCGTCCAGCAGTGATAAAGACGTGTAGTGAAGTAGAAGAGGTCGAACGACCCCTGACGAATGAGTGTTAAGAAAGAGAGCCCGGAGAGCTGCTTGTCCAGCTTGCCTTCGTTCGCTTCGCTGCTTGCTCCGGTTTGGGATGGATATCGACCAGCAGAGGCCACCACTGTCACAGTCTGTATCTCAGGATGAACAGGCGCCGCTCATCACCATCATTCATTCAGTCAAAGGTGAGCTGCACCTGCTCCACTCCTGCGCGTTGCCTGAGCTGACCAAGCTCTACTTCTACATCCTAGTCAACGCCGTTCACCGGCTGTGGTCCAACAGTCTCAGTGAGGTAGGCTTCCCACTGCTCCGCTGCTCTGCTGCTTTCTGATCCCCTGCAGCTCGCTTAACCTCAGTCCCTTCGCGCAGGAAGCCAACCTGGTTCGGTTCGGAGAAGCCGTACATGTTCATGGACACGAGTACACCTTCCGCATTACGTTTAAGGGACCCGTTTGCAAGAAGACGTGAGTGGAGACCGGCTCTCGGTCCAGCAGCGCTCGCTAACCTCCCATTCCCCCTCTCTACAGCGGTCAAATCATGGGCAATGACCTGCTCGAGGATGTTGTCTCTATGGCCGTGACCGAGGTGCTCGACCGCAAGAACATCGTGAGTACACTGGATCACCTCATTTCTTCTCAACGCGCCCCTCTGTCAATCTCGGCTTTCGGACATGGCTGACCGAAGCTCTTCCGGCTCACTCGCTCGCTCCGGCCTTCCAACCACAGGATACCGACATTTCCTTCTTTCTCTCTCGTCCCTCGACCATCGAGAACGTCTGCCTCTTCATCTTCCGCAACGTCGGAGTCCTCATGCGACCGCATCCCTTCTCGTGCACTCAAATCGAGGTCGAGGTCGGCGGATGTTACCGTACACCAGGGAGTAGGGCTATCAACACTACGACCGCCATCTACTCGGGTCAGTAGTCTCTCCGTTTATTGAAGAGAGGAGCTTGGACTGACCTCGGCCTTTGCTTCTTCCAGGCGAGATGTGCTCCGTCAACCTCAAGCAGAACATGGTATAGGTGTGCATCGGGACGCTTTCCGGGCTCAGGTATTGAGAAGCGAGTTGGTGGTCTTGATTTGGGCCAGGCAGAGGCGGGAGGGTTCGGCGCGACCTTGCCTGTGGAAGGCTGTTGTAAGATCAATATGTGCCCTCAGACGCTGTCCGACTCAACGAAAGGAATTGAATGCTGAATGAGAGGGCCGTTGCTGTATCTGGTCTCTACCTCTCCGGCTTGAGGAGAGCCGCTCTCTTGTCTCGCTTTCGCCGCCGAATGCCCAGCTAGAAGGGAGGAGCTACTGTTCCATGGCATCCTCTCCCGCCCCGGACGCTGAGCTAGTCTCCTTCGCCCGTTCGACTAGCCTCCTGATCAAGTACGCCCATAGCGTCGCCCAGTCCTTCCTCGCTCGGTCGGACCCCTTCGTCCACTCCGCCTCAACCTTCACCTGCTCTCCCTCCAGCCTGACAGTGACCACCGCTTCCAACGGTAGTGCCTGCTTCTCTACAGGTTCAGCCGTACTCGTCGACTGAGGCCCAAAATTGGCGTCCTCCACCATCGCCGAGCCCTTGCCCTTTCTTCTCGCGCTCCTCGACCAGCCGTTCTTGCGAGCTTGAAGCGTGCCGAGCTCGACCCGAGCATTTGTCGATACGCCCCAAATGAGATTTGATCCGTCAAGCTCCTCAATGGTGAGGGAGAGGGCCTCCTTCACGTCGGCTGGTCGAAGGCTCGGCGGGCAGAAGTAGGTGTGGGCGTTGGAGGGTGGGAGGAGCTTGGCGAGGGGTTGGTTGGTGTACTCGGAGGCGCGAGGGTGGTATGTGTTCTGCGAGGGTAGCGACAGTCAGTGCGACGTACTGACAGCAAGTCCAAGGCGAGAGAAGGGCCCACCGAGGGCAGACGAGTCGACTGTAGAGACCAGGCGAGGATATAGCGCTGAGTCTGGCCTTGTGAGAGCTCCTTGATGGTGTAATTCTCGATCTGCACGAGAGATGGACAGGTCAGCTCTGCTGGCGAGCCAGAACCGAGGGCGAGCAGCGCACCGAGTTCTTCTGCAGCTGAGCCACCAACGGGGCTATGCTCGAATATTTGCCTAAAAGGCTGGAGAACCATCTGAGGGTTTGTTGAGATGAGCATGTCAGCTCCGAGAGGTTCAAGAAGCGAAGGCGGTCCGTCAAGGGCTAACCTTATCCGCTCTCCGCAAGTCAAACTCTCTTCTACCATCCGACCGACAAAGGCGACTTCGCCACCATCAGTGACCATCTCTTTAGATCCTCCGGTGCAGACCTGTGAGCCGGAAAGAGTCAGCTTGTCGTCGGAGCAAGACCAGCTCGGATGGTTCGGTCAAGGCGAGGACGTCGGCTTACGGCGTATGGCTCGAGCTCCTTCGCAGCGAGAGAGTCGGCCACTTCATCCGCACTCGAGTAGAACGGCGGGTTGCACATGGTGAAGTCGAACCTGGTGAGAGAGGTGGTCAGCTCTCGTCTCGGCGATCCCGATCCGACAAGGAATCGGCTCACTCTCCTGCAGGGAACATGCTCCCTGAAGCTTCTACTTGTCGCACGTCAATCTGGTCGTCTAGCCGGTTCTCTTGAACGTTCCGAAGAGCGTACGAGAGGGAATGGTCGTCCACATCGGTCGCTACGAACTGGATAGAAGGGTACGAGCGGCAGCCGAGGAGAGGGTAGATGCAGGAGGAGCCAGTGCCACTGGTACATGGAAGGGGGAATTGGCGATGGAGCAAGGTATTTGATCATGGCGAGGGGAAGACGGCAAGAGGCGGCAGCGGGTCAGCGAGGCGCAAGAGACGGCTCGAGCAAGCGACGAACATGTCCAGTGCGAGTTGAGGCGGCGGCGATGGTGTGGGTCCTAGTGTGCGCAATGAGAGCTGTAAGATCCAAAGCAAATACTCGAGTCTGGCCGTGTGGAAAGGTCAGCCTGGCGAGCGCCGAGAAGGAGAGAGGCCGCTACGAACCGACCTGGGACCTGTAGCGAGATCATGTGCGAGTCAGTGCTCGGCACACAAGTCAGTAGGTAGCTGAGGCTTACCATAGGGCATAGTCGGTCCTCGGGGAGGTCGATGGCGAGCTGAAAGTCCCGTTCGAGGAGAGCAGACGTGAGAGCTCTGTAGGAGCGCGATCAGGCTTTGTTCGTGGTGCAGGGAGGATCGCAGGCCTACCTGACAGCTTGACCATCCTGGAAGTCGATTGTAGGCTGCCCTTTGCTGGTCATTCGAAGGCTGGCGAAGAAGGAGGAGGTGAGCGTTCGACGGCAGCGAGAGCACCTCTGGGACGGCGTACAAAGGTGCAAAAGCGGGTACAGCAGCAGCAAGCTCATCAAATCGAGGAGCTGTTATGTAGGGATTCTGAAGCAGCTCCATGGCAGTCGAGCAGCAGGCCGACAATGCGGGCGGAGTGATAAAGGCCCAGCCTTTCTCGTCGCGCTCCTTTCCCTTCTTCATCGCTCTCCTCAGCTCCCGCCAGGGCTTCGGAAAGCTCGCCGATGGTCCAGTACAGCTTCATTGATTGCTAGGAGTACCTCTGTATCGTACAGCGGTGCCGAGCGAGCAAGAACAGCTCCAAAACTGCCCTTACCCACCCCGCGTTCGGCCTCTTGGATCCGACTGCCTCATCGAGAGTGTTTGAACATCTACTTGGCCGCGCGCCATCCTTGATCTGGGTGGGAGGCCGTCCTGCGTTTTCGCTTCTCTTTGTCCACCCTTCCCATCGAGCTACAGAGCGAGGAGCCGTTGCTTCGCTCTACCTTCCCTTCTGCACTCCGCCTGCTGCTCCCTTGTCATCCTACACGCTCGCCAATTCGCACGGAAACTTTGCATCAGAAGGCCGAACCTCAACCTTTTGACTGGCGAGCAACAACAAGCCGGCCTCCTGCAACGATGGCCATCCTCGAATTGCCCGACGTCCCAGAGGGCGCCAACCCATTCGCTATGTATGTGTACATCTCCTCAAGCGACCTCGGCAATCGCTGATACCCCTCGTCGCCGTCCTACAGCTACAGAGCGGCCGTTCGCGCCGTTCTCCTCCCAGTGCCCTCCGCCGGCTTTGAAGCTCGGCTCTACGTTCTGTTTGCCCTCGCTGGCTAGTAAGTTCATCCGAGTGTAGCGACCGAGTGCCCTGGAGCGCTAGCTGATCCCCCTCGTCCTGCAGCACCGTCGTAGCGAGCCTTTTATACCTCGCGCTCACCTGCATCGACTACCGAAGGCGCGGCAAGCCCTTGTGGGTCTGGCGACTGGTCAGGAGGAGCAATGGAACGTATCTAGTTGGAGCGCAGCACGTCCTCTTCACCATCTTTGCCACCATCGCCTCTCTCATCATCATCGTGAGTCGTGAATGCCGAGCTCGGCCGGGTCGGAATTTCGACTGACTTTACCTCTCTCTGCAGGGCTACCTCAACAACTCTCGCCGTACTCTCATATTGCACATTTACATGGAGCGAGCCTACTTCTGGCGTTCCCTGGTCTGGGTGAGTGTTCTCGGCGCGCGAAACTGGCGATTCGAGAGGCTGGCGATCCGACAGGCCGGCGCTAAACATTCACCTCTGCAGCTTCCCATGTTCGTTCACGGATGGATCAGCTCGTGGTCCAACCTCCAAGCAGCTATCCTCTCCTCTCAGCGTGCAGCACAAGCCCACATCCTCTCGCCTCGGCTCGCCAACTCGCTCTACATCGGCGTCCTCGCAGCCGTTATCCTTGTGGTCGTCGTGCTGGACGTCTACAGCGCATGGGCATGGGTGCACTTCTGGCGCCAAGTCCTCGTCCTTCGTGACATCCTCGTCGCTGGCCAAAGCGATTTCGACAAGAACGGGTTCGCCGAAGTCGCCGACCTCGCCAATGTTGCCTCACAGATGCTGAAGGTCAACGACAACCTCGCCTTCTTCACCAAGACGCAGCAAGCGGTTTCTGGCGTGTACGCTGTTGCCAGTGCAGCCATCGTCGCCATCAACCTCGCTGGACTCGGGCTTCTCATGACCCTCCGCAAGCAGATCTCGTACGTTCTTCGCCAATGCTGTAGTCGTGGCGTGACGGAGAGCGGCCCATACTGACTCTATCTGCGTTCCACAGCTTCAACGCCCGCCGCTTCTCTACCGACGTTCGCTCCGCTTCGAAGACCGGAATGAGCTCCATGGGCGGCCACGGCGGCGAGACTACTCTGCCATCTCCTACGCGCGGATCCTTTTCGACCGACCAGCTCAGCCTCCCTCCTCCTGCAACTGCCTCTGACCGACGAGGTTCCCTCGCAACCTTCGACCGCCGAGGGTCGGTCGCTCTTTCCGACCACCGTAGCTCTCTCGCATACTCGGAACGTCGCCCCTCCGACTCTCCCTCCGAGCGACGAGGCTCCGGCACGCCTTCAGAGCGCCGAAGTTCGGTCGCGTCGGCCACGAACGGTCTTATGCGGAAGGTCTTCTTTGCTGGAGCTGGGGAGGATATCGAGGAGGAGGGCGAGGATGAGAAGAAGGAATCCATCACCGAGCCGAGTCGAAGTCAGCTCAAGGAAGCGGCGGTGGATCAGGCGCCGGCGGCGATCGCGCTCAGTCAACAGGCGAAGCAGCTGCTAGCCCTTAAGAAGGTCGAATGGGATCTCATTGTGGTGAGTACTGCTTCTATGTCGAGGCTGAATCATTCATCGCCCCTCTTGCTGGTCCGCGATACGAGCGATAGCTAACTCGCCTGCTCGGCTTGCAGTTTGTCATCGCATGCACTTCTCTCGCAACACTCTTCATGGCCATGTCCGTCTGGCTAGCCGCTGGGATCACGTCGGTATACTCCCATTGGGCTTCGTGAGCTCCCTTTCCCCTTCCATCGCGCCGAGAATCTCATGCTCATTCGTCGCTACCTCTCGCAGCATCGAAGCGGCTCTCTTTCTCGTGCCGTGGGCGTATCTCATGTGCATGGCCATCGCCACCACCTTCCTCCTCTACAATCTCCTCTACACCTTCTCCTCTTCCAAGACCGTCTCAAGCGTCGGCCTCGGAGGTCGGGGGCGGAACTCGACCGAGTCGGGACTCACCGACGAGCGTGAGCGCAGTAATGCGGGAGGTAGAAGGTCGGTCAGCATCATCCCTATTGCCGACGAGACGGAGCTGCAGACTCCCGCGCCGATCAAGTTCGCCACCTCCTTCCCGAAACCCCCGAAGGCGAGGGCAGCCAAGTAGTAGATGTGTAGGAGAGCTACTTACTAGAGCGCCGATGTATGATCTTGGGACTTGTAACTCTATTCTGTTGGGGTAGCATTTCAGCCGAGATCTGAGAGGGAGAGATTGAAGCGGACGATGGAGCAGAGAGAAGAGCGAAGGCGAGCCGAATCAGCTGCAGACGAGTAGGAAATACCCCGCACGGCTGGTACATTGCTAGAAAGCAGATAAACAGATATAAGACACGTTTAAGCCACGGAGCCTTTCTTCTCGTCAAGCGAGCCCTCTTTCTCCGACGCCGAGCTTGAGACGACAGTCGGAACCTCGTCGGCGGTCACAACGGCCTCGTCGGTGTCTGTGTGGTGCGGAGAGGTCAGTCGAAGCTTGTCTAGGAGAGATCAAGGCGAAAGTACGACTCACGATCGGTCACTCGGAGGAGAATGACCGGGATCACGAAGAGGATGCCGGCGGCATTCAGTCCCCATGAGACGGCGAGCTCGGTCATGTAGGGAGCGAGATTGGAGTCCATGCGGAACACGCCTGCAGCACCAGCGGATTGGATGGCCTGTAGGCAGTGAATGATATAGAAGGGGGGAGGGGAGGAAGAGGCAGGAGGGCGAGCGAAGCTAGTCAGCAACACAACTCGAAGAAGCGGAATCGAGTTGTAGGCTCACCTTGTAGAAACCAACGAGATGGGCTAGCTGGGAGGAGTCGTTCGACATGGCACCCATCAGCCAGTCTGCGAGAAGGAGGAGCGCCGAGTCAGTCTTCAGTCGCGAGGGTCGAAAAGCAAGCACTCACAGGCATAGTTCTGCCAGATAGCGTCCATGATACCCATGAAGATGTAGAGGACTACGTGTCCGACGTAGCCACTGTCCTTAAAGTCGATGCGAGCAAACTCGGGCGCCCGAGGCTCGGCGAGGTCGGCGCGAGTGTAGCCTCTGCTCGGCAGTCAAGAGATAGTCAGCAGGTGCTCTGCACTTTGCACAGAGCTACGGACTTGCTTCTGGAAGTGGTAAGCGCCTCCCCAGATGGCCATGCAGAGAGCTGTGACGAAAGCGAGTCCACCCCAAGCTCGGTTTACTCGGCGGAAGCGAGGCGAGTCGATGGCGACACCGAAAGCGAGCGAGGCGAACACTTGAAAGAGCCAGTAGAGCATGCTATTGAGAGCTCGAGTGCGCAGCGTGAAGAGGGCACCATTGAAGGAGCTGTTGAGCACGCGGAGGGGAAGTGGGAAGGGTCAGCTCAGTGCTCGAGACTGATCCGGTCCGAGAGCTCACTTGAATTGCCATGTGCTGTGAGTCGGAGGTCAGATGGTCAGTGAAGTCATTCAAGTAGTTGTACAGTGAGTCCAAGCACTAGGTAGAGACTTCGAACACTCACTAAAACCAGTTCGAAGAGAGGAAGTAGGGGAAGAGAAGAAGGATCCAGGCGTTATGGTGGAGGCAGCGATAGAGACCGACGATCTCGGTCTTCCAGCCTATAGCAGAGGTGAAGTCAGGTCAGCTATGTTCGTTCGGCTGAGGTCAGAACTTCAACCGGCTTACTCGGATGAACGGGGACGACGACACGAGTGCCATCGACTCGGACCATGAGACCTGGTGATACCTAATGGTAGTGAAGAGCATGGTCAGCTGCTAGCTGACGGCGAAGAGCGAAGGAAGGACGCACCAGAATGAGAGGAATGAAGGCTCCGATAGCGGCGATGGCGAGGAAGGCGGCGTAGACGCTGTTGCAGACTGTGCTAGCCTCCGAGTCATATGTGAGGCCCAACTCGATGGCACTGCCAAGCACGGCTCCCATGTTGAAGATCATCCTGCAAGGGGAGAGGGAGATTCAGCTCCGCGACGAGATGGGGAAGGGAGGAAGGGCTCGGCGAACCAGAACAGGGCAAAGAGGCGTCCCTTGGTCGACTCGGTGGCGTAGGCGAGAGTCATACTACCTTGTGCCGTCCAGAGCATACCAGCGCAGATGCCGACTGTAGGTGCAGAGGGGAACGGGGTCAGCGAGGGGCTGAAGGAGGGGAAAGAGGCGAGGTCTGCACTCTATCGACTTACGTAGAGCACCAGCAGCCACAACAAAGCCCGAGTTCTGGTTAATGTTGTAAGAGAGGAACGCTCCAATATACAAGGCGTAGCCTGCAGCGCCTACGCCGAGGGTGAGCCGAGCGCCGAGACGGTTGCAGACGGTGCCCGAGAAGAACGAGGTGGCGGCAAAGGTCGAGTACTGGTGGGTGGGAAGCTGTGATTACCTTTGTCCCGAGTGTATCTCAGCCCATCGGACTTGCCAGAGCGACCGAGCCGTCGTTGGAGGCCTTTGGATCGACTTGTCCTCCTCCACCGATGCCGCTGTAGAAAGGTAGGGTCAGCAGACGTCATTTAACTGTGCTGAAAGAGCTGCACCGACTCACGAAAGGGCGTTGTACATGCTGTCAAAGTTGAGGAAACGGGGTCAGCTCCAGGCGGGAAGGCTGAGGAGGGGAGACTTGGAAGGCGCTCAAGAGGAGAGGGAAGCGATTGAACACGCACCCTGGACAGAGGAAGCAGACCATGGCGATGAGGCAGACCTGCACGACCGGCTGGCTGTACCATTTGCTGAAGCCTCGTCGTGTGGGCAGGGGAGGCAGGTCTGCAGCGGTGATTTCGGCGGCCTGCATTGTTGAGGTGCAGAAAGGTCTGAGAGCAGTGATGTGTAGGAGACAAAGAGAAGAGAGTACAGAAGCGGAGAGATAAGACTCACCCCACAACTCAGTCACGCGTCGAGCGCGAGGGCCCCTTCCAGCTTCGGCGAAGTCGGCGCTTTGTTGGCTCTTCCCGTTTCTTCGCCGATCTCGCCGACTCGGGTACAGTTTGGCACTTTCGTCGTTCTGCCCGAGACTAGCTACAGCCCCACTGCCCTCGGCCGCCGATGCAGGCGAGCACGAGACTTGCAGGCGCCGAAGCCAACGACGCAACCCTCGCGCTCTCGTCTGCCTCTCCCAGCCCTCCTCTGCTGTCCAAGATGCCTGCGCGGACCACTCAACAGCTGTACCTCTGTGTGGATGGAGGAGGAACCTCGGTCAAGGTCGTCATCGCTTCGGAGGAGGGCAAAGTGCTGGGACGAGGAGCAGCAGGGCCATGCAACGTGTGAGCTTTCAGAGTGTGCTGCAAGGATGTACAGCGGTTGACCAGTCTCCTGAACCCAACAGTAAAACTGTGGGACCCGCCGGAGCCATCTCAGCTCTCTTGCAGGCCGTCTACAAGGCGCTCGCTCAGCTCGATAGCTTCGCACGCTGCGAGGAGCTGGCGAATGCATCTCCACCTCCGGCAATGGACCGTCCAGTCTTCAAGAAGGTCTGGTTAGGTCTGGCTGGTGTCCTGCATCAAGCAGACATCGACGACTTTACGCCATTCGCTCGAGAGGCCTTTCACCTCGGCGCYGAGGACGACGGCGTACTTCGCATCACCAATGGTGAGTCCTGCGAGCTTTCTACAGCTCAGAGCTGAAGCTGAGCTTCCTTTCACCCATGCAGATGGTCATCTACTCGCCTCGTCATGCACSCTCATGCCCGACATCGACTCGACCATAGTTCTCATCGCCGGGACGGGCACTGTGGGTTTAGGTGAGCCCTAAGCCCCTTCAGACGGTAGTTTAAGCCGCTCATACCTCCTCCCCTTGCATCCACAGCATTCAAGAAACGAGGAGCCGAGCTTGATCTCGTCGGAGTGAGCGGAGGCTGGGGCTACATGTGAGCTGCATGCTGTCTCTCGGCAAGGTTCATCGGCTGACTCGTCACCCACAGACTCGGAGACGAAGGCTCAGCCTACTCAATTGGACGCCTCGCCATCCGCTTCGTCCTGGAAGACGACGACCGTCGCAAGTCGCTCGCCTACTCTCGCCCCTCCCTCCCACCATCTTGCCCTCTGCCCCTCATCCATGCTCTCCTCGCCTGCTTCGGAGTAGTCAACGCTGCAGAGCTCGTCGACAAGACCTACAGCGACCACTCGACCTCGACCGCTCGCTCCTTCACCGCCGCCGAGGCGAATCGCAAGGTTTGGATCGCCGAGGCAGCTCGAGTCGTCTTTGCGCACGCTTTCGGAGACGACATCGACAACGCTAGTAGGATAGCTGCCCTCGCCATCGTCGGAGATGGTGTGCAGCCTCTCGTCAAGCTGGCAGCTGGCCTAGTGGGCGACAGGTCCATCATCTCCCCTTCGCGGTCTTCCTTGTCGTTGGGAGGGGGGTTGTGGAAGGTGCCAGGGTACTGTGAGCTGTTGAATAGGGGGTTGAAGGAGCTGGGCATTGTGTTTGCCGAGGTGGTGGTGGTGGGAGACGCGCCGGAAGAAGGGGCGAGGGCGCTTGTGGCGCAGGAGCTCGCTGCGAAGGGGAGGAAAGGGCTTGCTGTGTAGCTCAATTGAACGCTGTCGTGTTGTATACCATCCTAGTTACGCTCGGAACAATAGCGCTGCCTGCGAGACGATGCGCCTTCCCTCTTCTGAGGCGAGATCTCTGCGCTCGATGACAGGCTCGGCGATGAGGGGCGCGCCTGAGAGTTCGAGGGTGAAGCAGATCTCTCGGGACGCAAGAAAGGTCAAGAGAATGCTCAGAGGCTATATATCATACAGGAACCAGCTACACAACCTCAGTGCACTCCATACACGCGAGTCTTGCGCACGGCGACTCCTCCGTACTTGGCCTCGACCTCGTCTTGCACCTTCTCAATTGACTTGAAGTATCGCACTGAAGGAAACAGGGCGAATTAGCATGGCCTTCAGCTCGAGGCTAGACCGCCAACTCACCGGTCTTGACTCGTAGCTCGAGAGTGGCATCCTCATCGCAGACGAGCAAGCTCCACGGGTGTGATTGAAGGGCGCTTGCAGTCCACTGTAGAGAGATGGTCAGCTCGGGGGATCAAAAGCAGCTATCATGACTCACGAAATGGTTGATGCCATTCTCGATGCACTGAGCGAGTGCCATGGCCTTCTTCTGACCGGTCACGACGAGGATCACCTCTCGGGCGTCCATTACCGTGGCGATGCCGACGGTGAGGGCCATGCGAGGGACAGCAGAGAGGTCATTGTCAAAAAAGCGAGCGTTGGCGAGGATCGTGTCGTAGGCGAGCGTCTTGATGCGAGTACGGGAGACGAGCGACGAGCCAGGCTGCGAAGGGATCGACCAAGAGAGGCTTAGCTGGTCATTCAGAGTCGATTCTCGCAGGGGTGAGCTCACCTCGTTGAAGGCGAGATGCCCATCTTCTCCCATGCCGCCCAAGAAGATGTCGATACCTCCCACAGCCTTGACCTTGCGCTCGTACTCGGCGCACTCGTGCAGCAGGTCCTTGGCCTCGCCGTCGAGGATGTGAGTGTTGTTGGGGTCGATATCAATCTTGGAGAAGAAGTTGGTGTACATGAAGGTGTGGTAGGATTCGGGGTGGTCGCGAGGGAGCCCGACGTACTCGTCCTGCGCAGAGGGCGAGGTCAGCGCCGAGCTCGCGAACGCCGAGGGGAAGGAAAGCTCACCATGTTGACTGTTGAGGCGAGCAGAGTACATCAGAGACGATATGAGCTATAATTGTCTCTGAGACTGCTCGCAGGCAACCTACAAGTCACAACGTTCTGTCAGAGAGCGCGGGGGGGGTCAGCCTCGGCCGAGAAGCTGCCTAGCAGTCGATATCTGCTCACTTTGAAGCTCAGATCGCCTTTCTGTACTAGCTCCACTAATCTTCGATAGGTGGGGAGAGGCGAGGAGCCTGTGAGAAGGCCCAAGACGAAGTGAGGCTTCTCGGCGGCGGGCTCGAACTCGTTGATCCGTTTGGCGAGGTAGTCTGCCACCTGTAGAGGTACAGGGTGAGTCGGTTGGCGTCCTGGGGAGATCAGCTTCACTCGCGTAGAGTCCGACTCGTTCGGGGCTGTGGCGAATCGAAAGGCGCATGCTGCAGCGTGAAGGCGAGAAGGGAAGGAGAGAGAGAGGCGAGAGCAAGCGAGAGGGAAGGGGAGGTGGAGGAGAAGGTGCAGGAGGGAGAGCAAGGGTGGAAGACTGTGGGGAGAAGGAAACAAGTCAAAGATACATGCAGGGAGTGCCCTGCGTACCATCCGCCGACTTTGCCGACCGATCTCACCCTTCTGACTTCCCTCGCCGATTTCGCCGAGCAAGCTTTCGCCGGCCTTGGCTTCCCCCGCTGACCATGAGCAGTCTGGCAGGGTTGACTCGGGATCTTGGACATGCGCTGAACTTCCTTTTCGCCGACCCTGCCGAGCCTCCATACCCCTGCCTGCCCCTCAATTGCCCTTCTCGCTCCTCCCCCTCGTCTCGCGCTCCCTTCAGCTTGCCATGGGCATTACTCGCTTCACCAACTGCTCTCTCGCACTTCCTGATGGATCTGTAGGTGCTCAGTCTCTTTTGGCTCCCGTCACTCTGCCTGACCTTCCTTACTCTCCTACAGCTTCGCCGGTCCGACCTCTTATCGACACCGAGTCGGGCAAGATCATCTCTGGGCAGGCGCACTTCTTCTCTACTCGTCGACAAGTAGACCAAACTATCGACCTACACGGCAGGATCCTCGCTCCCGGCTACATCGACGCTCAAATCAATGGCGCGTTCGGCGTCGACTTCTCTTGCCTCGACAAAGGCGAGGCTGCCTACTTAAAGGGGCTCGATGATGTGTCAAAACGGATCGTAGAAACGGGAACGACGAGCTACGTACCTACCGTCATCACGCAGAGGAAGGAGCTCTATCCAAAGGTGAGCTCGGCGCAGCGGCTGGTCAGCTCTGGCTCAGTCGGCTCTGCAGCTCGGTTGCAAGCCCAACGGTTCACGACCGAGGCAGGCAAAGGGGGATCGATGATAGCGCTCAGCAGGGAATCGATTGAAAGCCGGTTGAGTTGAGGGAACAGCTCTTGCTTTCCTCCCTCACCCTTCTCTCACTTCAATCTMAAAATGGCCATCAACGTAGGAATCAASTGAGTAGCCACTCGCTTGACGTTAAGGGACGATTGCTGACGGCTTTGCACACCCTACAGCGGCTTCGGTGCGCCTCTGTCCCACGTCACGACGACCTTGCTTCGCGCTGAGTCGACCGAGCCTGACAACCTCTCGTCGGCCGCGAGAGACGGATGTTGACCTACCCTGACCGCAGCTGCTACCCCTTCTCAGACCTCGATCCTTTCTAGGAGGAGCTCATATCCTCGGCTATCATGCTGAAGGTGAGCTCTCAATCCCATCTCGGCGCCGAGCATGGTCGCCGAGCTGACATTCTCACTTCGTAGGACCATTCCTGATCCCCGAGAAGAAAGGAGCGCACGAAGAGTCATTTCTGATGGAGGCGAGCGAAGGTATCAAGACGTGGGAAGAGGTTTACGGCGCTGCAGCTCTCGATCAGGAGGGAGTCAAGATCATCACGGCGGCACCGGACGTCGAAGGCGTGCTTAAATGCATCGCTCCCGCTCTCAGGCGAGGTATCACAGTCTCGATTGGCCACTCGTATGTACTGCCCCTCGCTCGACTCACAGCTCACCCACTGAATCTGCATCTCGCAGAAACGCTCCCGTCGATCTCGCCTCCAAGGCTGTCTCTCTGGGCGCCTCCCGGGTCACTCACCTCTTCAAGTAGGTTCCGTGATTCTTCGCCGACGTCCCGAAGCTAACCTACCTTCAGCGCCATGCCGCAGATGCATCACCGAGATCCGGGAGTGATTGGCACGCTGGGCGCTCAAGACGAGTCGCAGAGGCCCTTTTACGGCCTGATCGTCGACGGGATCCATGTGCATCCGAATGCTGTTCGATTGGCATACGACTGTCATCCCGAGGGAGCTGTCCTGGTCACTGATGGTGAGTCGGATGGGCGAGAGAAGGAGAGCCTCTGCGCCGAGCTCACTTCGCTTCTCTCTCCACAGCCATGTCTTTGATGGACCCGCGACTACCGGACGGCAAGCACGCATGGAGAGATGGTCGATTCATCGTCAAGGACGGTCTCAAGCTCTCTATCGACGGCACCTCGACTCTTGCAGGCTCGTTCGTTGCTCTCTTCTCCTGCCTCGCGGCCCCCGCCGAGTCGCGCTGACCTGCTTCTCGGTATCCACAGCGCCATCTCCCTCGACCATTGCGTTCGAAATTTAGCTTCCTTCACCTCGGTACCCCTCAGCAAAACCATCCAATGCGCCACCTGGAACGTCGCTCGCATGCTCGGCGGCGAGGTCGCTCGGCTGAAGGGGGCGCTGTTGGAGGGGAGAGACGCCGATCTGGTCGTGTTGGATCACCAAGGGTTCGTGCAGAGTACGTGGGTGATGGGGAAGGAGGTGTTTAGCCTGCAGTAGATTCTGAGCAACCGGATCTTGCTTTACCCTTTCTCGGCGATGGCGGCTTCGCTGATCAAAGCTTTCGATGAAGGCGGACTTGTTCGTTTTCTGCTCCCTTCCTCTTGATGAAGCTGCCTCTCGTCTGTGATGCGAGCTGTGAGCAAGTGCAGGTAATGGAAGGCTGTCCGACACTGCCCCGTCGACTGACCGGGATCATCGCCGAAGCTCTCGTATCGCACTGGGAGGGCCGTGGTGGCTATTCGAGTCGCTTCGGACATTCATAGGACTACTCGCTTCTCGCTCAACCTTGCTGCACTACCAAGAACTGCTGCAACTCGGTATCTGGACCGTCGGAGCAGCGCCGAGCCTCAGCCTCGGTCGAACGTCCGTCTCGCCAGCTTCCAGGCGACCCACTCGCAGGAAAGAGCTCGGGACTGCTTCAAATTTTCGTAGGATGTCTTCCCTTTCCTACTCAGTCGCTCTGAGCGGCAGGCAAGTGGTCTGGTGACCGCGGCCGGGGTTAGCAGGGCGACAGCCTTGCGACTTTCTCCGAGCGAAGGGGGGCCAGCAAGACGCTGTAACGACTTACAGATGAGCTCGGCGCAGCGGCTGGTCAGCTCTGGCTCAGTCGGCTCTGCAGCTCGGTTGCAAGCCCAACGGTTCACGACCGAGGCAGGCAAAGGGGGATCGATGATAGCGCTCAGCAGGGAATCGATTGAAAGCCGGTTGAGTTGAGGGAACAGCTCTTGCTTTCCTCCCTCACCCTTCTCTCACTTCAATCTCAAAATGGCCATCAACGTAGGAATCAASTGAGTAGCCACTCGCTTGACGTTAAGGGACGATTGCTGACGGCTTTGCACACCCTACAGCGGCTTCGGTGCGCCTCTGTCCCACGTCACGACGACCTTGCTTCGCGACGGCTTGCTAACCTCTACTGCTGCTTGCAGGACGTATCGGACGTATCGTCCTCCGTAACGTGAGTCTCCCTTGCTTTCCCAACACCCTGCACTGCACCAGAGACGACGGGAGCGAGTGCGGGGACAGCCTCTCTTGAACCAGAACGTTCGCTGACCTTTCCCCTATCGCTTTCTTAGGCTCTCGAGCACGGAGAGGTTGATGTCGTTGCCATCAAGTGAGTAGGAACTTCCCGAGGATCACCTGCACCCCTTCAAGATGCTTCTCGCAAAGCTTCTCGTGTCGTCGATGTCAAGCTCGGTCAAGATCTAACCCGTCTCCCTGATGTACAGCGACCCCTTCATCGATCTTGACTACATGGTGAGTAGTTTTAGTCGTCTACGGGTTTCCTGCTCGCTTGTTCGGTCAGGATTCGGTGCTGACGTCCGCGCTTTCGCAGGTCTACATGTTCAAGTACGACTCCACCCACGGTCGCTACAAGGGAACCGTTGAGGTCAAGGATGGCAAGCTCGTCATTGACGGCAAGTCCATCGCCGTCTTCAACGAGCGCGACCCTGCCGCCATCCAGTGGGGATCCGTCGGAGCCGACTACGTCGTCGAGTCGACCGGTGTCTTCACCACCAAGGAGAAGGCTGGAGCTCACTTGACCGGTGGAGCCAAGAAGGTCGTCATCTCGGCCCCCTCGGCTGACGCCCCCATGTACGTTTGCGGTAAGTCTTCATGTCTTTCTCTTATCTTGCACGCGTCGCAATCCTTTTTGAAGGGGCAGCAGCGTTCGCTTTGCTGTAGAGCAGCGCTAATTCTCGCTCTACAATTTAACAGGTGTCAACCTCGACAAGTACAACCCCGCCGACACCGTCATCTCGAACGCCTCGTGCACCACCAACTGCCTTGCTCCCCTCGCCAAGGTTCTCCACGACAAGTTCACCATTGTCGAGGCTCTCATGACCACCGTTCACGCCACCAGTACGTCTTTCGACCTAAGAGCGAAGCGCCGAACCTCCAGCTAATTGCTGTTTCTCCCCTTCGCAGCCGCTACCCAGAAGACCGTTGACGGACCTTCCGGCAAGGACTGGCGTGGAGGACGTGGCGCCCAGGCCAACATCATCCCCTCCTCCACGTGAGCTAGACCGCGATACAAGCCCATCTCGCGCTCAATCGCTGACTTTCGTCCCTCTTCAAATCGCACAGCGGAGCCGCCAAGGCTGTCGGAAAGGTCATCCCCGACCTCAACGGCAAGCTCACCGGAATGGCTTTCCGTGTCCCCACCTCGGACGTCTCGGTTGTCGACCTTACCGCTCGCATCGAGAAGTCCGCTTCCTACGACGAGATCAAGGCCGCCATGAAGGAGGCTTCCGAGACCTACCTTAAGGGCATCCTCGACTACACCGAGGATGAGGTCGTTTCCACCGACTTCCTCGGCTCCACCGCCTCGTCGACCTTCGACGCCAAGGCCGGTATCGCCCTCAACAAGAAGTGAGTCTTGCCTGCGCCGAGCCCGATCTGCTTCGCCTTCGGGACCTAAGCTGACCCTCCTGTGTGGTACCTACAGCTTTGTGAAGTTGGTGTCGTGGTACGACAACGAGTGGGGATACAGCCGACGTGTCGTTGACCTCCTTGTCCACGTACGTGCTCTCCTCGCTGTCCTTCATCGCCGAGCTCTCGCTGATCCTTTCCCTCCTCAACACAGATCGCCAAGGTTGACGCCGGAGCCAAGCTCTAAACGGCTCGTTTTTGATTGTGCTGTAACCACCTTGACTTTGAAAGTACCCAACTTTGACAGTGCCACACAGCCCGCCGAGCGAGAGAGACTGAGAGTCTCGTCTTTTGCTTTGCCTCCGCGCTCTTCTATACCTCTCGTCCCGGCGCACGGCTCGACATCTTCCACAAGAAGCTTCAATACGGCACAGATGATGCCTAGGCCCTATGCCGAGATTCCCAGCGCTTCGTCTCGCCCGAACGATCCCACCTCAACTCCGCTTCAACGCCTGCTCCGTCTTGCTGACGAGCCTACGGAGGTTGGTGCTAGCAGAAAAGCAGACGTGCGTTGATGGCACAGGCGCGTTGGCGAGGTTCTCAGCGACTCGAGCGACGGCCTCGATGCCTGCGACGGTGTTCGGCGTTAGCGGCGGCTATGAGGGCAAAGAGGAGCGCCTGAGAGAACGACGAACGTACCTTGAGCGAGCGTGCAGGGAAGACTGATGAAGACCGAATCTCGATACCCGTCAAGCAGCACCACGGCGGCGAGCGAGATCATCTGCGAGGACGAACGAGGGTCAGCTTCTACACTCTCGAGGAGGCCGAAGAAGGAGCGCACCTTGATATAGAAAGGGAACAGTACGTTCACTACCCTCGCCGCTCCTTCATCTCCCACCACGCCCAACATCTCATACGCCGCGCTCACGCTCCTCGCTCGGAATCCCCACCGAGAGGCATCGTCGGCGAGGCGAGTCTCCTTTGCCGCGGCAAGGTTGATGTAGATGGAGGCAAAAAGCCGGAAGAGGGTGAGGGCGATGTCGGGCTGCAGGGTCGGTGAGGTTGGAGGAGCCGAGGTGAGGGTAGGGAGGAAGTTCTGCGCCGTCCACCAGTCGCGCAGGTCGGTGTTCCAGCTGTCGTACATCTGAATCAGCTCCTGTATGGGCAAACGTCAGCTTTGGTCTCGAAGAGGGTGCAGGGAGCCTCACCTGCGCGGTCGAGTGGCTCCAACCGGCGCTCATCCGTGTGTACTGGATCCGCTGGAGGAGAGCACAGAGCCGTGCATGAGCGACGAGCTCCCTGTCACGTTGCTGCTCGGCGGGATCGGTCGAGTTGGACGAGCTGAGGAGGAGGGTGTCGCAGAAGTAATTCGGATCGCTACGAACGGCGAAGGGTAAGCTCGAAACTCGGCGGAAGCGAAGAGATCCTGCGCTCACAACACCGGCGCTCGCGACTCGTGGTGCAGAGATTGCTGTACGTCTACAATGTAGCCGAACAGCCAGAGTCGAAGCCAGTTCTGCATGAGAAGGAGACGTCAATCGTTGGCTCGGCGCCAAAGTCGAGCTCCAACGAACCTCGAACGTGAGGTCGCGACGAGCTGGGAGAAGTCCGAACACCTCGCCGTAAGTAACGGGAGGAGGAGATGGGAGCATGAAGGTCTGAGGGCGAGAAGGTCAGCGTCAAATCAAGCTGCGAGGTTTCGGATTGCTTACCTTGAGGTAGCCTCGAGTCCATTCGAAAGCGCATCGGGCGATAGCGTCTGACCTCGGAGAGCTCGAGAACGATGCATAGATGAGCAGTGCTGAGATCTCCTCCGGTCCAATCCCGAGCTCGAGGTCCAAATCCGGCTCCTCCCCTCCAGCTCCAGCTGCTCCTTCCCTCCCTCTGAGCGGTCCCGTGTCTCCCTCTTTCGGAGGCGCCCAGCTGAGCCCAGCAGTAGCATTAAGGATCGAGTCTCCGAGGTCGGAGGTAGCTAGACGCGAGGCGGTTTCATGATACGCTGGGATCCGTTCGGCCGAGATGAGGCAGATGGCGCCGAGGATGAGGGGCGTGATGGTCGATTTGCCGGCAGGAAGGTAGGGCCATGAGCGAAGCTGGAGTGGGAAACCGAGGAAGTGCTGAGAGGGAGCAGAGGTTAGCGATGGCGGGCAGCGAGTCGGCGAGGAGCTGTCGGAGCGCACCGGAGCGAGATGGGCGTGGAAGCTGCAGGATGATCAGCGGGTCAGCGAGTGAAAGTGAAGGAGAGCTTTGAGCAAAGCTCACAAATCAAGTAAGACCTCAGCATCTCCGGGCGACACCAGACCAGTCTTGACGACATCCGTCCTCGGATCGCTGGACCCCACCGCCTCGAGGTTGGTCGATCCCAGAAGCCGAGCAGCCATGGGTCTCGTAGGGTCAGGCTCTCCGAGCTTGTCCAGCGACCTCCTACTGAGCTCTGGCGAGCCAAACTGGAAATCGAGCAGCCCGAAGAAGCTCGGCTCGGGAACGTAGTCGAGGGCATTCCTCGGACCGTGCGATCCGCTGGGGAGGCCATTCGAGTTGTATTCGGCGTTGCCGAGCGAGCCGTCGAAGGGGCTGGCGAAGGTGGAGTTGGCGTAGGCTTGAGCGAGGAGCTGCTCGGCTCCCTCTTGGGTGTAGATGTCGATCTCGGGAGGGCCAGGATCACGGCGAGGAAGTGGAGGTACTGGACTTCCCTGCTGTACCTCTGCCTGCTTGACTAGCGATTGTCGGCGGGAGGGACCTTGATTCGACTCGGCCGGCGCGGGGCAAAGCACGCTCGGCGCGGAGGAGGGAGGAGGAGTCGCCATGGAGGGTAGGGACGCCGTAGCAGCAGCAGGAGCTACCGGAGGAGCACCAACGTCGAGCTTGAGATGCTTGGCGATGGTCCCTACCGCCGAGACGAGCCATTCGAGCGTCCCATCCAAGTGCTCGACGCGAGCGGTAATCGTCTTCTGCCACTTAAGATCGTGTAGCGGTGTAGTGAAGACGCATTCCTCGTTCCGAGTGGAGCATCGGCGACAGCTCTCTGCTCCGGGCTCGACGACACACCTCAGCTCTGCCGAGAGAGAGGGTTCAGCGGCGCCCCCGCTCCCGCGTGAGGGAACTGCGACTCACTGACGCGCCTACAGGCATGACAGGCCTTCTCCTTCTTGATAGGCTTTTCGGCAGCTCCATCCTCTATTCTTGCAGCTGCCGCCTCGCCCTCGGTAGCCTTCTTCCTGCGTTTGGCGGGAGGACCTCCGCTTCCGTCGGGGCGCGCTCGAGAGCCAGTGTCGGCGCTGCTTGCTTCGGGCTGCTGTTCTGAGGCGTCCATGTCGTACGTGTAGCCTTGCGGTGCTCTTGCGTGTTGAGAAGAAGACGAATGAGTGTGGAAGAGGGAGAGATTGAGAGCGGTCTGAGTGGGGGAGGTGGGCGCGGGGGGTAGCGGGTGCAGTACGATAGGTTTGCACGCGTGCAGGTTTGTCAATGCAAGAGAAGGGAATCGCTGCTTAGATGTACGCGTCTGCAGCCCTGCAGAAGAGCGCGCTTCACAGACCTCGGCCTCGCCGAACTCGGCTTTCAGCTAGACGGAGACTACAGATCCTGGATCTAATATACTGGAGAAGCTGCCTAGTATCCATTCTATCGCTTTAGTCCGGTCCGGTGCTCTCACTGAGCTGCAACGCCGAGGATCCGGAAGTCGTGCCCGTCGGTCGACGTTTCCGCGAGGATTTGGCAGGTGAGGAGGCTGTGCGAGGATAGCAGATGAATGTAAGTAGCTGTCTTGAAGCTTTAAGCAACAGAGAACAGCGATTCAGCTCACTGTGTACGATGTGGCAGGCCTTCGGCGATCAAGTTGAAGCTGAAGTAAGGCGGCAGGGGAGCATCATCAGCTTCCTCTTCAGAGCTCGAGAGCAGACCTGCATGACAAAATCTCACCCTGAACTAGCAGCACCGCCCGAACTGAACGCATCGACGGTGTTCCCTCGGTCGACGTCGTCACCGATCCAGCACCGAGCTCGACCGGGGTTGATGAGGTTCCCAGCGCCGTTGGTAGTCCACTGTGAACCAGAAGTGTAGTAACCTAAGTCAGCAAGCTTCAACAAGCCTCAGAGCACTCGAAAAGTGTCCTCCCGCCGTTGCGGAGCAACGCGGCGAAGACGAGGGATCGCCGAGCCTCAGAAAACTCACCACAAACACCCCGACCTTCGCTCCCCTGACCTCGAAGCTAATCTCCGCTCCCACTTCACTACTCTGCCACGCCGACTTGCCGTTCCAGTCGACCCTCTTCCACTCTTTAGTCCAGTCCGGCGCCCACTCCTCCCCCGTCTCCGGCTCCGAATCCTCAGGGTAGAGGTCTAGTGGGATGAGAGGGTGGGTACTGGAGGCGAGGAATGCGCAGGAGGGGATGACTGGTGGGGCACGGTAGGTTGGGGAGTACTGCGAACGGGAAGGGCGGCGACCGAGAAGGAGAGGCGAGGGTCAGCTCGTGAGCGAAGCGGGATTGATAACTTGAGCTCACAGGTTCCCAGAGATATAGTCTTGGCACAGCTCCCAACGAGCTACCCGAGGGCCATGGCGAGTCCTCGCTGGCTGGCGGCGGAGGCTGCGCCTGCTCCGAGAAGGAGGTCAACCGAGCTCAAGAGCGCCGAAGCAAGTCAGAGACTCACCAGCCGCCGCTTCGTCTCACAGACCTTCTCCCGCATGTACAGAGCTAGCATGTCTCCCATCGCTTGGTGACTGAGGTGCGAGATGTGCCGCTGTCAGGGAGGAGGAGAAGCGCCGAGAAAAGCGAGGGAAAGCAAAGGTCAGCTTGAGCCGGCGGAGAGTGTGCGAGTAGCTCACCAGATCGGGCTTCCCCTCCCAATCTTTGGCGAAGAACTTGGGGATCTCATCGGGGTTGGCGATGAGATGTGGCAGAAGGAAGTTGCGGATTCTGCTCGATTCGACGAAGGCGATCAGTCCTCAGCTCCTCTTACGCTCCACCGCGAAGACTCACGAGATGATCGGTACGTCAAAGTAGCTCGACATGACTAGACTCGAAACGACGCCTCTTGCGAGGTCCTCGAAAGCGAGCGCAAAGACCGACACTCTGATCACGGCGGGCTGTTGTGGCAGACTGAGGAGGCCGCGGAAGAGCGTGTCGTCGTAGGCGAAGGTGTCGTCAATCCTGTTTGTGAGAAGTAGAGGGTCAGCCTACAACTCGAGGAGTAGCCCTGGGGAACGAGCGAGAACGAACATTTCCTGCGAGCGCCGAAAGAGGGCAAGGTCAGCTTCAACTCAGGCAGGAGATGAAGTAGAGGGCTCACGTTGTTCACATCCAGCTCCAATAGGTATAGATCCAGATCCCTCGGCACGAGACTATCGAAGCACCAGCCGAAGAAGGCGCCTGTTGCAGCCGAACATCATCAGCTCGGCGCTCTACTTCAAGCCGACAAAACTCACTGTTCATCCCCGACGCGGCTCCATCGTAGATCTCAGCATTAGGGAACATCTTGACGAAATCCTCAAAGAAGCGATCTTGCCATTTCTGCTTGCCGTTGAGTCCATGGCCCGCCTGCGAGGGAGAAGTTCGGCGTTGATCAGTGTCTAACCCCCTCCCGCTCTTCTCGGCACCGCCCCTGTAGCTAGGGCGGATGAAGCGAACAGAAACAACTACTCACAGTAACACTGGCCCCCAACACCCCGATCCGCACAACTTCCCCTCGCAACGCCTTATCCAACACCCTCCTTACTCGATAGCCACTCCCCTCGAATGCGCGGGAGAGGCGGATATTGTCCTGTCCGTAGATGCAGAGTGGGGAGGAGGGGTCGAGGAGACAGGGTGAGCAGGTGGTTGTTGCTGAGGTCGTTGCTGAGAGAGAGGACGGGCTCGGCGAGGAGGAGGAGGGGGAGGGTACTGAAGCGGTGGAGGGGCGGAGGGGGGATGTGAGCGCGCTGGGTTGGGATACCAGTGATAATACGGTTGCTGTTGCCGAGCTGGAATGCCCGTGGAGTCGCCACCCCAGCAGCAGCACCCCCGTCATTAGCGAGCCTCCGACGAGAGCAATCCTGACAAGTGGTGATCTCTGCGCCTTGTGATGTGGGTGCGGTAGGCGAGGTGACCATTGACCTTGATAAATCGGTTTAGGCGAGAGTGGGACCTCAGTGAGGGGAGTGACTTCGGAGAAGAAGAGCATTGCTTGCTCGGACGAGAGAGCTGGGGTCGCTCGGCGGTGTCAGTGGAGCTGCGAGTCGAAGAGAGGCGAGAGGGATAGAAGGTAGCAGGAGAACGAAGAGAGAGAGCCAAACACCTCAGCATCCCCACCTCACATCACACACTCGCCTCCCCGTCCTAAACTTCCTCCCTTCGACCCGAAACGGGGAGACCGAGCCGAGCTCTCAATCTCAAAGTAGCGAGGGATCCGAGTTCCCTTTTCATTCGGTATTCGGCGTGTGCGCTCCCGTGCGAGAGTGCTTATTTACACTTTGATTAAAACGGGAGCTGATGATCGTTGTGGGAGCGAGGGAGCTGCCGAGCGTGAGGGGAGCGCCGAAGTGACCGCCGAGCTGGAGGATGCGGGTTGGAAGATGGTGGGAGGAAGAAGAGCTCGGTTGTGATTGAGATCTGGGGATGCAGCAGCGGTGGGAGATGTTCGAAGTGGTTGGAGACCAGGAGGAGTCGAGCTTAGTCCTCGACTCGGAGCTGCTCAGCGCCGAGCAGGGAGATGTGCTCTTCAGAGTCCGCTGCGAGGCCGAGGGAGAGCCTGATACCTCAATCTCACACGTGGCAACCTCCAGCACTTCACCACAGCACCACGAAAGTCGTCTTCGGCGCCGAAGAAGTGCCTGGAGCAGCTGGAGTCGCCGAGCTGCACTGAGTGGAGGCCGTAAACATGCTGTGGGTCATCTTGTGGGGATTGTGCACTTGTTAAAGACTCCCTGCGAGCCAGAGAGAAAAGCTCGGTCGACCTCCTGCAGCTGCGATCGCCGAAGCCGAGAAACGAAGGCAAGGAGGCTCTGTCGCCCGGCAGAGCTGTCGGGGAGCAGCAGCGGGGCTCAGAGGGTGCATAATAGCTACTCAACACCTCGAAGCTGTAGTCGAGCGAGAAGCGATGGCTAAAGTCGAACGACAACTTGAAATCGCGCCTAGCACTTCTCTCCCTCCCCCGCTCATCATGCGCTCCACCTCCCTTCTCCGCTCAGCAGCAGGGGCAGCAGCAGCTCCCTCCTACTCGAAGTCCCTCTCCTACGCAACGAACCTCGTACGGAAATTCGACTCGGACGCCATCTACCCATCCTACTTCTACCCCGCCGCTGCTCGTCCCGCCTACTTGGCTCTCCGGGCGTTCAACGTCGAATTGGCGACGATTGATGATAATGTGTCGAATGCTATGGTCGGGAGATTGAGGTATCAGTGGTGGAGGGATGCCGTCAAGGGGGTGTTTGAGGTGAGTTCTTGAGGGTGAGAGAGCGAGGTGGGGGCTGTAGGAGAGCGTGCTGTAGCTGAGTAGGAGCAGGAGCAGCTACCTTAGCTCGCTGTAGGACTTTCTGCAGACTCACAGCTGACCTTCTCGCCCCTCCCACAGTCGAAACCCCCTCCTCACCCCCTCTGCACCCTCCTCTCCTCCCTCCCGCATCGCTCCCAACTCTCCTCCTACCACTTCACCCGTCTAATCAACGCAAGGGAACAGCATTTCCTCAACCCCTCGTTCCACAACTTGCAAGACTTGGCCGACTACTCGGCGGGGACTCAGGCTTCCCTTTTGTACCTCCTTCTACAAGCTACTGCATCACCAAGAGCAGCAGGAGGAGGAGGGATGTTGGCGCACGCTAAACCATTCGAGCATAAGGGTGATGAGCACCCTGAGGATGGAGGCGAGGCAGCGGTGGGAAAGACGAGCGCCGAAATGAAGGAGCCAGATGACTTGACACTGGATCACGCGGCCAGTCATCTAGCCGTAGCCAACACCATCGCCATCCTCCTCCGCTCAATACCCCACCACGCCTCCAAGCGCATCAACATCATCCCCGCTGTCATCGGTCTGTCCTCCCTCTCTCTGCCTCCGACCTCCCTTGCTGACCTTGAAATCGAGCAGCCGCCCGCCATGGCCTCACAGAAGAAGCCCTCTTCCGCCAAGGTCCCAACGCCGAGGGTCTGAGGGAGTGCGTAGCTACGATGGTGGGGATTGCGGAGGCGGAGTTGAGGACTGCGAGAGGGTGCTTTGAGGGCACGAAGGGAGTGCCGGAGAGGGCTGTGCCGGTGTTTGCTGGGGCGGTGAGTTTGGTGCTCCTCTCTCTCTCTCTTGTGGCTGGCCGCGGTGGGAGAGGTGGTGTAGAAGCGAGCTGAGCTCGGCTCGGCGCCCCAACCAACGATCGCTGACCCGCTCTCCTTCTCCTCTCCTCTCTCCTCGATTCAACACCCCGACTTCTCACCCACTGCTGGATTATAAGCAGACCGCCGCCCGCTCCTTCCTTACCCGTCTCTCCTCCTCCAAAATCGCCTTTGACATCTTCCACGGCGACCTGCATAAGCGGTATTGGAAGTATCCTTTTCAGGTGTGGGGGGATGTCAGAAATAAGAGGTTCTGAGTGTGATGTGGGGAGTATAGAGAGAGGGATGATATAGAGAAACTGCGTTGAGCACAGCTGAGCTGAGCGAGAGAGGCGAGGGAGAGCGCCGAGCGTGAGAGCCTCTCGCGCTTGAACGAAGTTGTAGCGCCTTTGAAGCTGCTAGAGCTTGTCTTAAGCTTCAGAATAGTACGTCAGGTTGAATCTGAGCTACAGAGCGACGACCGCCGCTCTAGTTCCTCCCCGAGACGGTTAAGCGGTCGCCGCCGAGGTGAGCTCGGTCGAGAGCCCCTTATTCGTCGCTACTCTGCTACAGCATCTACTCGAGCTTGCAGTGTCTTGTGCAGATTTCTAGACTGCCAAAACCGATGATGAGCTCCAGAAAGATGAAGCGCTCCCCCTCCGCCTTGCCCCGGTCGCCGACTTCGCTCGTTTCAGGCGAGACCGCGGTTGCCCTCCTCCCCTTCACTTGTTCTCGCTCGGCTCTTCTCGTCTCTTCTCCCACTACTTTCCTACATCTCAATCATGTCTCTCAAGGTGAGCTCTCTCTGTCAGTGCTGTACAGCAAGAGCAAGCCAAGCTGACCCAACCCCCGCCCCCCGCTCCTCCCTTCCGACACGCGAATGATGAATAGGTCGCTCTCCTCGGTGCTGCTGGTGGAATCGGACAGCCTCTCGGTCTCCTTCTCAAGCAGGTGCGTGACTGCTCGTTGTCTGAATACTGCTGTACAGCAGTGCGCTGACCCTCACCTGCTCGCTCCTCACGCAGAACCACGCCATCACCGAGCTCGCTCTGTTCGATGTCGTTCCCGTCGTCAAGGGTGCGCTTGACCACTGTATCAAAGCTACAGCAGCAGCAACTGACCCGTCCTCTCCGCCCGCGCACATCGCAGGAGTCGCCGCCGACATCTCGCACGTCAACTCTCCCGCCGTGACTACTGGCTACACCAAGGACGACGAGGGGCTCAAGCATGCTCTTACGGGCGCGCAGATTGTTGTCATCCCTGCTGGTGTTCCCCGCAAGGTGAGTTCTCTGTTTGCAGAGGGAGGGGAGCAGAGCGCGTTGGGTGGGGCGCATCGGAGGAGAACGAGATGGTGGGCGGGGAGGAGTGGGGCAAGGCGGGTCGCAGACGAAGGGGAGAGGGCTTCTGCCGGTGTTACACATCCTACAGCATGGCTACGTTCCTCCCCTGCTGCCTACCACTCTGCTGGCCCCGCCCGCCGTCTCCTGCCCCTCCCAACAGAAACCATCGATCCCGCTTGTCCTTCGCTCTGCACCGCTCCCCTTCCGTCCTTTGCAGAGCATTCACTGACATGCCCTCATTCTGTTTGCTGTGCTACAACAGCCCGGAATGACCCGCGACGACTTGTTCAACATTAACGCTGGCATTGTCCGTGACCTCGCCCAAGGGATCGCCGAGTTCTGCCCCAAGGCGTACGCTTGTCCTCCTCTTCATTCCTCCTTCTACTCCCACTGACCCCCGTCCTCTCACTGGCACACAGCTTCGTCTGCGTCATCTCCAACCCCGTCAACTCGACCGTGCCCATCGCCGCTGAGGTCTTCAAGGCCGCTGGCACCTTTGACCCCAAGCGCCTCTTTGGAGTCACTACGCTTGATGTCGTTCGTTCGTCCACTATGAGCGCGCAGGCTATTGGAGAGCCTACGGGCGCGCCCAAGTACACGATTCCCGTCGTTGGAGGTCAGTCCATGCTCTTTTTGCTCCTCCTTCCCCGTTCTTTCCCCTCCGCTTTCTCAATCCAGAGCTGACGCAGAGTGATTTACGATCAACAGGCCACTCCGGCGTCACCATCCTTCCCCTCCTCTCCCAGTCCTCGCCCGCCCTCCCCGAGTCCCTGCTCGGCGATGAGGAGAAGCTCAAGGCCTTGATCCACCGCATCCAGTTCGGCGGAGATGAGGTTGTCGAGGCCAAGGCTGGTGCTGGATCCGCTACGCTGTCGATGGCTTACGGTGAGTCGAGCTTGCTCAATGCCGAGAAACGAGAAGCTGACAAGGGTACGTGGAACGAACAGCCGGATACTACTTCGTGCAGCGCCTCATCTCTGCTGCTTTCGAGGGCAAGACTGGCGTGATTGAGCCTTCGTACGTCTACACCAAGGACGAGTCGTCGCTCGCTTCCGAGATTGGAGAGAGTCTCGACTTCTTCTCTGTTCCCGTCGAGCTTGGCGTGAGTCCTTCTCCACTTCCCCCCTGTATGAGGACGTAAGCTGATGTGGTCTGATACCAACAGCCCGAGGGAGTCAAGAAGCTCCACCCCGTCGGCAAGCTCTCGAGCTACGAGGCCAGCCTTCTTAAGGCTGCGCTTGGAGAGCTTTCGGGTTCGATTAGCAGTGCGTCTTTCTTCTCTCTTTCTCTTCCTTGGTCCCTCCTTATGTCTCCCTCGCTGACCCTCTTCCCGTCCACCCTCCGCTCGCTCGCTTGCCCTTGCCCGCCCGAATAGAGGGAGTCGCCTTCATCCAGACCCCCAAGCTTTAAGCGCGCTTCCCAACGAGATACGATACGAAAGAAAGAGGATAGAAATGCGATGTGGATCCTCGATAGCAGTGCAACCCTGTAGACCTCGGGCGTTTTGAGCAGTGATTGTGAGCTCGGCGAGAGAGAGTTCGGCGAAGTGGATCTCGACGAACGGGCCGACAGGATCGACGGGCTATTAGCTGGCCCAGCTCGGAAGAAACCCACTTTTGAGAGGCGTGTTCGACTATTTCGAAGCAGGGAGAGAGAATCGACTCGACGAGCGGAAGCTGAGCAAGTTGGAAACGGGTTGCTCCCCTGCCATCACCTCGTTCTCATCGCGACTCGACTAGAGCGCTTGGCGGACAGCTAAAGGACGAGTGCGCTCGTTACGACTCGGCTAGAACTCTACTACAGGCCAGCTCGAGCTCGCTGAGGATGCGGCTGCTCTCCTCACTCGTCGGCTTGCTCGCTCTGAGCTCCTCAGGACTAGCTGGAGCACCCACCTCCAACTCTACCTCGTACCCTCTCTTCCCATCTCCTCCCCTCGCCTCCAACAGCTCCTCCGGCCCTGCACCCCCACTGCGACTCCTGCACACCTCGCTGTCGACGCTCCTTCCCATCCTCCCTTTACTCTCCCCTCCACCATCCCACACCCTCCTCCTCACTCTAGCAACCCCAGCATTCAAACCCCTCCTCTTCAACTGGCTCTGCTTCCTCCAACACAAGGCTCACTGGGGAGAACAGCCCTACCCTGTACAGGATGATGAGGAGCAGGAGAGGACGAGTAAAGAGGCGCAGTGGGATAATCAGGCGAGGGGTGTGTTGAAAGTGTTGGTGGTGACGAGCGATGAGGCCCTCGCGAGGGAGTTGACGGAGAGCTTCGGAGTGGTCGTTTGGTGGTTGAGAGGGGTGGATTGGGATGAGGAGGAGAGGAGGGCTAAGGAGGGGGATACAGAAGAGGATGCAGACGATAAAGGCCGAATTCATCGACTCCTGCAAGACGACCTCTTCACCACTCTCCGGACGATGGACCTCCTCCTCCCTCCCCACCCACCTCTGAACAAACCTCAAGGGATGCTCGAATGGGGTTCCCTCCATTATCAGAGCTTGATGCTCGAACGCACGCTCGTGATGACGGCGCTGACGGGAGCGTTGGTGGAGAGTCAGAAGGTCGAAAAGGAGCACCGAGAGAGGGAGGAAGCGGAGTGGAGGGAGAAGGTGTTGAAGCATGATTGGGAGGAGAGTAGGTTGGTTAGGGAGCCCTTTGTGGGTGTCAAGGGCGTGCTGTTGGTGGATAATGATGCCGTTTGGTAACGCTTCTCTCTGCCGTTTCTCTCTTTCTCGGCGCTCGCTGACCTCGGCGAATCAACCCGGCGCAGGCTCTCCTCCCCCACTCCGCACCTCTCCCACCCTTACCGCCCCCAAGGTTCTCACCCCTCCATCCTCTTCTCCCCCGACATGTCACCAGAGCAACAAAACTCCTGGGGCACCCACTCGATGCCTTGCGCTTGCTTCATTTATTCCAGGACGTCCGATGCGGATAGTTGGACGGCGGAGAGGGAGACGCCGACAGTGCAGGAGAAGGGAAAGGAGAAGGAGAAGGAGTACCTACCCGCCGAAGGAGCGGCATTGGCGTGGAGATGGACGACCCTCTGCCATGTCTCTATGCTGCTCAAATCGCTCGACCGAGCGCATGAGCAGGCCAAGTGGATCATGGCCGAAGAGGACGACTCGGACGACGACTCTGTCTCTCCCTCCGCCAGCTCCGACGATCCCGACGCCGACGCCGAGCCCTCCCCCCGCCGCATCTCCACCCTCATCCGCGCCGTAGCCCCCTCCTTCCAAGCCACCTCTCTCGGCCCCGCCCTCTACCTCGCAGAATCCCTCCACCACACGCTGCCTCATATTAGCCATGAACGGTGGATGGAGATCCTCGGCGATGGGTCAGAATGGGGAGTGCAGGAATTGGAGGGGTTGTTGGAGGAGAGTGGGATGGGCGGGCTGGATGATGAGGAGGAAGGGGACGGGGAGGGGTGGGAGGAGGACGATGAGGAGGAGGAGTGGGAGGATGAGCAAGCCATGGCTGAAGCGACGAGGAGGAGGGCCGCTCGACAGCCACGACAGAGGGTCACCTGCGATGACCTCGCTCGTCTCACTTCCTCGACCTCTCCCAATCCTTCCTACTCGTCCTCCTCCTCCTCCAACCTCCTCTCCTCCCCTCGACAGGCCATCAAAACCCAACCCCTACCTTACGACCTCTTCCCCCCCGGCATGCGCTACTTCGGCGGAGGCATGGAGAGGGGGGTCAAGAGTTGTGTGGTACATGCGAATTATGCGGTTGGGGGCGAAAAGGAGAGGTTGTTGAAGAGTAGAGGGTTGTGGGCGCTTGAGGGAGGAGGAGAGAAGGGCGGGGAGTGGACGTGTAGTAGGGAGGTGCTGGAGAGGGCTTGAGTGGAGTGGGGAATAGAGGATTGGTCGAATTTGACAGCACAGAGCGGAGCGAGGAGCTGGATCACGCAAAGGCGAGGCGAAGCAAGCTCTCGCGGAGTGACCGGCTCACTTCGGCGGCGACTGCTCGTTCGGTCTAGCAGAGGGGAGTCAAGCAGCGACTGGCATCTTGCAGTTCAGATGGACTTGAGGACACGGCTTCAGGTCTTACAGCGAGCTTTTCTCGCAGGCTTCGAAAGCGCCACGACGCCCTTTCGGCAAAGCCAGACCTCTGGTTCGGCGCCCTCGTAGGAAAGTCATCAGCAAAGCGGGAGAGCAGCTGATATTGTGTGGGGTATGCTGAAATGGCACTTGCTCGGCTCGGGCGCTTCAGATCGGCTCAAAGAAGCCCATAGAGTGTGGACCTCGTGCTGGAGGCTCGGCGAAGGGTTCGGGGACTTTGAGGGTCGCTGTAGCTGATCTTTGAAGCTGTGAGTTGGCCGGACCTTTATGTCCATGCTGAGTTACGCCTTCGCTCAAGCTTTAGTGGAATCCGTGCTTATGAGCAGCAACTCGAGTTCACCGGCGAAGGTGGGAAGCTCGAAGGGGCGCCCTCCGACAGCTTGGACTCGACCACATCTCTCGCTTGCGATTCTTCAACCAGGCGATTACTTACAGCACCAGTACACGCCATCAAGTAATTGCAGCACCACACCCTCAATCGACTACAGCTCGCTCACTCGACCCGACAGGTGATTACGCCCATCGCTCGCTCGCTGCCAGAGCTGGGACACACTCAAGATGAGCCTTCAACGGAGCTACTCGATCCCTGCCACTCTACCCATCCTCCCGTAAGTAGCCCTCACTCCCCTACAGCATCCTTGAACTCCAAGAGCTGACGACGTCTCCCATCTCCCCTCGCTCCCGCCCCGCTCTGCAGCCTACCTCCCGGCCAAGTCCTGTTCCCGTCGCTAGTGCTATCGGTACAGCTCGCTTCAAAGCATTCCATCGCTCTCCTCCAATCTGTCCTCCGTGTAAGTCCCTCACTTGACCGGTCAGCCGCCACTGGAATAGCCGACCCTTGCTCGAGCGTCTCGCATGCGGGCCTCGCAAGCTGACGCCATCCCCCTCCCGCTCTGCCAACGAACAGGAAGCAGAGCAGCAAGCCAGTGGAAAGCACATTTTTATCGGTTGCGCTCCCGTCAAGCCTTCTCTTCCCGATGAAGGAGGAGGAGCGGTTAAGACCTCGTCTACGGAGCCGCTCGTTACGCCTCCTACGAGTGATGAGGAGGACTCGAAGCCTCTGCGTGTCATCAAGCTTCCTATCAGTGCTTCCAGGGGCGATAAGCTCGGCAAGCCGGCCAAGGAAGATCTGTTCGAATGTGAGTTTCTCCGACTGCTCGGCGTTGGCGGCTCCTTGCTGACCCCCGCTCGCTACTCCAGATGGCTGCGCCGCTCGTATCGTTCGCCTCGAGCGCCTCTCCACCGGCGGCTTCGTCGTCATCCTCGAAGGCATCTCTCGCATCGCCCTGTCCCTCGCCGACTATGGTCCCCCGACCCTCCCTTTCCACGAGACGACCGTCACTCTCCTCACCACCACTCCCCTTCCTCCCAACTTTCCTCTACTCGCAACCCTTCAAAGCATCTCCACCACCCTCCTCTCCACCCTCGCCTCGACCTCCCCCCTCCCAGCCCTCCTCAACCGCCGTCTCAAATCACTCATCACCAACCTCTCCGCCGACACCGCTCCCTCCCTCATCGACGCCTTGATGGGGTCCATCCCTACCACCACCTCCACGGGCCTCACCTTCGAGGACAAGCTCTCCATCCTCGCTGCCGTTGATGGAGAAGCGCGAGTGGACCTCGGCGTAGAGATTCTGAGCCGGTGCGACGAGAGCTTGAATCTGAAGAAGAGGATTGGGGATAAGGTGGATCAGAATTTGGGGAGGAGGCAGAGGGAGTATCTGTTGATGCAGCAGTTGCAGGCGATTAAGCAGGAGTTGGAGGAACTCGCAGCTAAGGAGGGTAGTGGGGTTAAGATTGGCGGTGCGGGAGGGGCGAGAAAGGGACTGCCTCCTGCTGGCGGAGAGGAGGAGGAGGAAGACGACGTGGATGATATGGCCGAGTTGGAGAAGGCGGTCAAGGCTAAGAGCTGGACCGAGGAGAGTCGCAAGGTCGCGTTCAAGGAGTTGAGGAGGCTCAAGAAGTCGCCACCCCAGGGAGCCGAGCACGGAGTCATCCGTACGTCCATCTCCTCTTCTCCCTGTGTAGCGCATCGCTGACCCCTCGCTTTCCCCACCACAGGCAACTACCTTGACTGGCTCCTCGCTCTCCCCTGGAACGACTCTACTCCTCTCCCTCTCTCCCGCGACTTCATCACCGCCGCTCGCAACAAACTCAACGAAGACCACTACGGCCTCGACAAGGTCAAGAAGCGTCTACTCGAATGGCTCGCCGTGCTCCGCCTCAAGCAGGAGCAATGGGAGTTGGACAACCCCGCTCCTCCTCCTCCTCCGAGTCAAGCCCTCCCCGCTCCCGCTCCTTCCACCGAACTCGTCCTCCACGAATCCTCTGGAGGCCCACCTCCCTCACCCAGCATGCCTCCCCTCGCTCCTCTCCCTCCAACCTCCGCAAGGCCCCGCGACAAAGGCCCGATCCTCCTCCTCTGCGGCCCTCCCGGCACAGGGAAGACCTCCATCGCCCGCTCTCTAGCCGACGCCATGGGCCGCAAGTTCTACCGCATCTCCCTCGGAGGCGTGAGGGACGAGGCCGAGATTCGAGGACATCGCCGAACCTACGTTAGCGCTCTTCCTGGAGCGTTGGCGCAGGCGTTGAAGGCTACGGGGGTCAATAACCCCGTCATCCTCCTGGACGAGATCGATAAGCTCGGCATGAGTAGTACGCACGGCGATCCGGGGGCGGCGTTGCTCGAGGTGTTGGATCCGGAGCAGAACTGGTCCTTCAAGGATCATTACTTGGATATCCCGTGAGTCTCTCTTGGTGTTCTGCAGCCGAGGATGGAGCCTGATCGCTAAGTTCCTTCCTTTCGCAGCCTCGACCTCTCCTCGGTGTTGTTCATCGCCACCGCCAACTCGCTCGACACCATCAGCGATCCGCTCTACGATCGCATGGAGGTCATCGAGCTGTCGGGCTACGTCGTACGTATCTCAACCTCTCCTGCAGCTCTCTCAACCCGCTGACGCCTCTCCCTCGTCTACAGTACTCCGAGAAGCTCCACATTGCCAAGCGCTACCTCCTCCCCAAGCAGCTCAAAGCCAACGCCCTCACCCCCACCCTCGTCCACCTCTCCGACGAAGCCCTCCTCCATCTAAGCACCTCATACACGCACGAAGCGGGCGTCCGGTCTCTCGAGCGCGAGCTCGGTGCAGTTTGTCGAGCGAAAGCCGTGGAGTACGCTGAGGCAAAGGATCGGGCGAGGGAGAAGGAGGGCGCGAAGGAAGGAGAAGCTGTTAGTGAGGAGATGGTGAGGAGTGTGGGCTATGTCGTTGAGGTCACGGCGGAGGATGTGGAGAGGATCTTGGGAGTGCCCAAGTATGATCGGGAGGAGTTGGAGAAGGAGAATATGGTGGGCGTTAGTACGGGTTTGGCTTACCAGGTGAGTTTTGTCTTGATTCCGTTCGATTAGCTTCGGAGCTGACCCGTCGTCTCGCTCGCAGGGATCCGGCAACGGCGGTGTCCTTCGTAGGCCTTGCTCTGCCTCCTCTCTTCTCGCTCTTAGACTCATCCTCATCTCCATACAGTCATCGAGTCCACGACCCTCCCCGGCCACGGCTCTCTCCACCTCACCGGCCAACTCGGCGAGGTCATCAGCGAGTCCGCTGAGCTCGCCTTTGCGTGGGTCAAATCGCACGCCTACGAGCTCGGGATCGCAGAATCGAAGGAGGAGGACGCTTTTGCCAACGTCGACGTGCATATCCACATGCCGGCGGGGTCGATTAGGAAGGACGGACCGAGCGCGGGTGTCGCGATGGTCGTTGCTATGGTTTCGCTGAGTGAGTTGACGCGGCTCCCTCGAGACGAGATAAAAGCTGACACGACGCTCCTACAGTGCGAGGTATCCCTCAGCTTCAAGGCGTTGCCATGACGGGCGAGATCACGCTTCGCGGCCTCGGTGCGCTGCCTTCTCTCATCCCCGCTGCCCTCTTTCGCTGACCTCGCCCTCCCATCCACAGTCACCCCCGTCGGCGGCATCAAAGAGAAGGTTCTCGGCGCTCACCGCGCCGGCATCCATACCCTCCTCCTCCCTTTCAAGAACGCCAAGGACGTGACGGCCGACCTTCCTCCCTCTATCCAGGAGGAGTGCACCTTCGTCTACACGCGTACCATTTGGGATGCGCTCGAAGCGGCGTTTGGGAAGGAGAGGCTGTGGGATGGACGAGGTGGTCCAAAGGAGTTGGTTGGAGCGATTGTGGAGAGTAGGTTGTGAGGAGGGAGAGAAGGGCGTGATATCATCTTGTGCATTTCTGTTGACTTGTGAAACAAAAGAAGCGATCTATTGGCATCTAGTCGGCTGGAGAACGTGACGGAGGCCGTCGACGGGAAGCGAGCTCGGTTCAAGCAGCGCCGAAGCTTAGAGCTCTTCGTTGAGCGGAGACCACGAAGAGCGGCGAGCTTGAGCTACCACCTCTCACCTCTCGAAAAGAACCCTCGCAGCTCTCTCGGCTCTCCGCGAGTGATGAAGTTTGGCGCTCGTCAGAGGCAGCCCTTGCGTTTCTGATTGCACTCTTTCTCCTTAGGCGTCTGTACGCTACAGCTTCTTCAGCGCTCTTAACCCTAGCAGTCATTGATATAAGAGATTCTCCGACCTGTCCTCTCCCTTCTTCCCTCAAGCTGAGCTTGCGCCGTCGCCTCGGTCGGAGCCTGAGCCTGAGCCTGAGCCTGAGCAGCTGCCGTCGCTGCTGCTGCCGCCAACGCCGTCGCCGCCGAGCTCTTCCTCCGAGCGTTCTTCCGGGCGTTCTTGCTCTTCTCCGGCGACTTCTCCTTTTCCTCGGTCTTCTCGGTCGACGAGGGCGGCGAAGACTCGGCGCTGTCGGCGAGCTTGAGCTTGGTCATGCCGCTGTTGAGCGCCTGAGATTTGGCGTTTGACCCTCGCCTGCTCCTGGGTGAACGAGGCGAGCGAGGGTTGCTGCTGGGAGCGCTGACGGTGGCAGAGAGCGTGGGCGAGATCGCGATGGGCTGGAGAGGCGGCGAGCGAACGGGAGGGGGGAGGTCCGAGGGAGCGGTCGTAGGTGAAAGAGGGATGCCGACGATGGGCGAGATGGGACGTGCCGAGTCGGCTGGAGGAGGTGAGATGGAGTAGGATGATGCTGGAGCCGGGGTCGTGGGCGAGAGAGGCGGCGCGGTGGAGGAGAGCGAGAAGGGGAGGATTTCGGGGCTCTGTGGGAGAGGCGTGGTAGGGAGGGGAGCAAACGTGGTAAACGAGGGAGTGTGCTTGAGAGGCGTCGGAGGCTGGGTCGTGAGGAGGGGGATCGAGCGCGGCTTGATGGGCGAAGTCTCCGCCATCGACGCAGCCGTCGTCTCCCCCTTGATCTCAATATCGCCCTCCTTCCCTTCTACACCCTCGACATCCTCCTTCATCGGCGAATGCACCCTCCTCACCAACTCCTCCTCATTCGGCACCTCAATCGGCACCGGTAGCTCCCCTTCCTCCTCTCTAATCTCCTCCCCATCCTCATTATGCGGCCTCGGCAGCACGACCTGAATCTCTCCAAAGAGGATCGACTCCCTCCCATCGGGTCCCATCCTCGTATGCGGCACGCTCCTCCCCCTCTGGCGATTGACGCCGAAGCCAACGTCGTCCTGCGAGGGAAGGACAATCGTGCCGTTCATGAACCGTCGTCCTCGAGTACCTCGGTCGTCCTCGTCTTCCTCGTCCTCGGCGCCTCCGACCTCGCCCTCGCCGTGACGCCGACTCGCCGCCTCGTCTCCATGCACCGACCTCGCTGGACTCGGCAGCATCGTCGTCGAGCCCGTCGTTGATCCGCTCCCTCCAACCCCATAATGATGCGGTAGGTATCCTCCTCCTGCTCCTCCTCCACCTGCACCGCCTCTCGACGACCTTCCATTGCCATAGCTCGGGGCCGGGAAGTTGCCAAAGGTGATGGAATTGGCCATGGCGATAGCTTCCCTATCCTCCTCGGGGAAGATGGGAGCAGGAGCGATGGACCAGTGCTGATGCGGGTGTTGCGAGTGGTAGCCGAGGTGCTGATTCCGCGAAGGAGGGGCGCTCGTCATTCGAGGTCCGATGGGGAACCCTCCGCCGCCGCTGCCGCTGCCGTAGCGGTAGGAGGATCGACCAGGAGCGTACGAGGTTCCTCCAAGACCGTGGTTGGTGTAGTAGGAGGAGGAACCGAGGTCGGGACTTGAAGGAGCGGTCAGTGCTGACCGAGGCTCAACGCCGTGCTGAGGTGGCTGCTGAGTCGACAAGGAGCTGCTGTGGTCGCCTGGCTGGTTCTGGAAGAATCGATGTAGGTCGTAGCCTGTTGTCGTGAGCGAGGTGCCGTTGGGAGCCGAAGAGGTGGAAGCGGCGCCGTCCCAAGAGACGCGACGCTCGAGGGAGGGGATGGACGAGGAAGAGGAGGGATTTGGCGGGAGGTGCTGAGATGGTCGAGAGGAGGAGGCAGAGGAGGATGAAGGCGAAGTCGAGAGCTGCTGTGGTCGACTTGAGGGAGCTGGCCTCCGTGATGCGGGAGTCGAGCTCGTCGAAGCTGAGGTCGGGTTGTAAGAGCTGCCCGAGGCCGTAGGGAACGGCGCCGGTGCCGTAGGATCCCACGTATCGTCCAATGCGCTCCCTTCCGGCATCCCCGCTCCCTCCCTCGCAAAGACCCTCGCGTCCATCCCTCCCATGCCCAATCCCTGCACCTGCTGACCCTGTCCTTGCGCCTGCGCCTGAACCTGTCCCTGCTGCACCCCATTCATCGCAGCCCACATCCTAAAGTCCTGCATCGTCGCCTGATTGGCGCCGGGCGAAGTGCCGCCAGTCGAAGGAGCGAGGGGAGGAGGATGTGGAAGGCCGAGAGCGGGATTGGGAAACATGCGAGGCGAGGGAGCTGATCGCCGTCGAGGCGAGGCGCGGTGGTCGGTAGGAGGGTGGTGGACGAGGTAGTCCTCGCGCTCTTCGCAGACGTCGTTGATGACGGCGGCTATTCGGTCGTTGGGTCGAGCCGAGAGGAGACGGTAGGCGCGCATGAACTCGCCGCGGATCTGAGTGAGGTACAGAGAGTCAGTTTGAAGAGCGAGAGTAACAGGCATCAGTGAAGCGAGCGAGAGACGGACGGTGTAGAGGCCGTCGCGAGTGACTGTCCGAGCAACGTTGTAGTCTAGCTGGAAAGGATCCTGTAGGTGCAGAGTCGTCAGCGACGAAGCAGAGGGAGCAAAAGCCGAAGTAAGTAGCACCCACCTCTATGCACAGCTTGTGCTGATCTCGTACGATGACCTCCGGGTCGTAGTCGACCTGCGCCGAGAATCGCAAGGTCAGCCCCCGCTCTCCCATGCTCCTCCCACCTCGCCTCCTCGCCACGGAAGCAGACGACTCACATCCTGCAACCACCCTTTACTCTCCTTGCTCAACCACCCCGTCTCACTCCGAATGGAGATGACCGTCGAGTTGTAACCGAAATCCTTGGAGTAATACCTAAAGAAGTCGATGAGGAGCTCGCCGACATTGTCGCCATTGGACGTCTGCCACACGCGCGGTAATGCCTCCAAGTCGTCAAAGAAGGAGATGTCGTGGCCGTCGAACTCTTGCTCTTCGAGGGGGACGGCGCGGAGGGGAGGCAGTTGTTGAAGGTTGCTGTTGGGGCGTTGGGCGAGATGGAGGAAGCGAGGGTAAGCTTGAGAGATGGATGTGGACGAGATGGACCCTCGAGCGAACGAGCCAGAGGAGGAGGAGGAGGAGGAGGAAACGAGACGAACGGGAGGACCGGAGGCTGCTTTACTTGAGCGAGGAAGTGGATGACGAGCAGGACAAAGCCGTAGGAGCTGAGCGTCCCTCGGTAGGGGTTGTTGATCTTTCGTCGTTTGGTCCAGACCTTGACTGTTAGTGGTGTAGCGTCGAGAGGAAGGGTAGGAAACGGGGTGAGCGAAAGACGCGAAAGCGAGACCCGCTTTCCGAGCGCCGAAGCAAGCGACCAGGGACTTACGGAACAAGACCAACGAGCGTAACCTCGTGTCGACCATGGCGTACGTCAACAGCAACCTCGTATTCTCCAGCGCGAGGCGGTTCTCGAACCCAATATCGCAGGCCATGCCAAACGGCACCGTCGCCGTCGGAGGCATCGTGAGCTTGATGATGGGTATTCGGGCCCTTGGCAGCATCTTGACGTGGAAGTTGGTTTCTGTTGTAATGCACCACAGCCGAGTTAGCTATGCTGTTGTGGTACAGCACACCCAAAAGTCGAGGACGGACCTTGCTCGATGAGAGAACCTAGGACTTGAACCAGCTCGGAGGCAGGGCGCATAGGCGCGTCCTTGGCCAAGAAGCAGCAGAGATCCATATCTGTAGCCGAGTGTGCTGCTCGTCAGCTCGTCATCCTCTCGCTCGTTAGCTTGTTCGACTGACCCGAGTTCTTGAGGGCGAACCCATTGGCCATGGAGCTGTAGCGCGACAAGCCGGTCAGCGGTCGCTCCAGTACAGCAGCGAGTATCTTGAGACTCACCCAAAGGGCAGCAACTTGGCTCCAGGCGAGACGCGGTCGGCCAACTTCTCCAAGTAGACCCTTGCCGACTCCTTTGCGAGATACTCGTCAGGCTGAGGGACTACCGCGGGGGCGAACGTGTTGGTGAGGTACAGGGCCATCTCATGGGTGTGCGAGTAAGCGGAAGAGGTAGTAGGTAGGGCCATGTAATGCCCTGCTGGTTGCGGCGAGGAAGGCGACGAGGACGACGAGGGGCCAGCCTGAGCAGCTGGGAACGCTTCCAAGCTGGAAGAGGTGGAAGGGATGGGAGTCGCTGTTGGTACTGGTGCGGGTACTGTTGCTGTTGCTGTAGTAGTGCAGGACATGGTCGACTGCTTGGGTGGTCGTCCAGAAGAAGGACGAGACGGCATCACGAAGCGAAGCGGTCAGAGAGCAAGCAACCTCGAGGAAATCCAAAGTCCCTCGGCTTAAGAGCTTCCCCTCGCAGTTCTGTAGCGGAATCATTCTCGCATTTCTCACCTCGACTACGGCCCCCCCGAGAAAGAGGTAGAATAAGATATCTCGCAACAACCCCCTCGCGCCCGCTTATCGCCCTACAAGCCCGAGCGAGCTCAATGAGTCGACCGACCGACAGTCACTCATCCTCGCCGCAGCTACCCCCTTCCCACTACCGCGACAGATCCAAGAAAGCTCCCTCAATACAATTCTTGATCTGCAATGTTGAAGCAGTCCGTCAGCGCTCGTATCAAGGGCCGGCAGTCGTCGGCTCGGCGGAAACGACCCAGGTCGGCGCGACCGAGTTGAATCAGCGCCACTCACCTCGCGATAGCTAACGATCAAACAGCTCTGCTCATCCCTCGAGACGAGCATGATCTTCTCGTCCACTCCGGCGTCCAGCTGTTCCATCCCAAGCGCTCGGCGGTCAGCTACCCTTCTCTCCCTCCTAGTCCTCCTCTTTCGGCAGAGGAAGCGAGAAGACCCAGCTCACCTTATTCAGACACATAATCACATGACTCAAATCCGTCACGGGCCGTCCATTCTCGTCGACTTGGTGGAAGACGAAATCGCGGAAGAGCTTGATCAAGTACCGGTCGCCCGTCTCGGCCCAACGGGGGTCATGGTCGAATCTGTTAGGCGGGCGGGCGGGCGGGCGGGGGAGCGAGCGAGCGAGCGCAGTAATGGTGGAGAGGGCGGAGGCGGAGGAGAAGGGAAGGGGTCAGCGACCTCGCTCGGCGGGGCGGCCTCGAGAGAACGAGGTTTAGAGCAAAAAAGCGACCTACTCTGGCCGCTCATTGATGAACCCAAACTTGGTCAACAGTCTCACGAGCCTTCCATTCTCCAACTCGCGCATCAGCTCCGCCTCGAGGGTATCCTCGGCGCTGTTCGAGGTCATCAGGTCAGGTCAGCTCTCCCCTCTTCTCCCCGCCCCTTCTCCTCCTCCGCCTCCTTCCCCAATCCCATCCCAGAGCAACCGCCAAACGCGCAACGCAACTCACACAAAACTAGCATTCAACTCATCCAAGACCCTCGCCCCCATCAGGGCCAACACTTCCTCGATCGTCTTTCGCGGGCCCGGTTTCGACAAGAGGTACAGGACGACATTCTTGAGGTCGGGGCTGTAGACGCGGGAAATGTGGTCCACTGATTTGGGGAGGTTGTGCACCGAGGTCGGGGAGCCGCAGCAGAGGGTGAGAATGAGCTTGCCGAAGGAGAGGAGGTCGTCTTGCTGTTGAGGGGGGAGGGGAGGGGAGGGGAGGGGAGGGGCGGAGAGGGTGGTGGTGGTGGTGGTGGTGTGAGAGGTGAGCGAGGAGGGAGAGCAAGGGAAGGAAGGAAGGAAAGGAAGGGCGTCAGCTCGGCTCAAATCTCCCCCCGACTCGACTCGACTCGGCTCGGGCGCTCCCCTCCTCGCTTTCCAGCACTCATCCCCCCTTGCTCGCGACCCAAGCCTCTGAAAACGCAACACTCACCTGATATCCCCCGACTCCCGCACCCTCCCACAGCAACACATCCAGCACCGCCGCACCCCCTACGCGGACCCTATTCTTGCCCGTCACCAACACCCTATTGACCTCCAACCCTCCCCTGATGGCCATTCCACTATTATGAATCGCTTTGATCGTGCTCCCCAGTTGGACGATATAACTCCACATGATGCGCTCGGGGATGCCCTCGGCGCTCGAGGGAGGGAGGGTCGAGGCGGGGCGGCGGTACAATGCTGAGGAGGGGGTCGACTGGGAGGGGAGGGACCAGGGGTTTGGAGGGAGAGAGGAGAGAGGCGAGAGGTGCGTTTCGTAGAGGGTTAGGGAGGTGGGGTGGTAGGCGTAGACGAAGATGATGGCTGTTAAATAGCGACGGGGGCGGTCAGCTATAGCTCGATGGGGGTTTTGAAAAAAGGGAGGGAGGGAGTGGCGAGGAAGGAGGAAGGAGGAGAGGCTAGAGAGCAGAGGAGGAAAGAGAGGAGAGAGAGAGAAAACCGAACGACGACGAACAATGATCCCCAAACGCCCTCGTCGTGAACGCCTCCTTGATAGCCACCAAACCCGGATGCCTCACCCTCGTCCACTTCTCCACAACCGAGATGGCCTGCTCATGCTGTAATCGGAACCCTGTTTTCATCGCGCGCGCAAGAGAGGTCGGTCAGCTCGGCGCGCGCCGAAAAAGCCCAGAGGGCGGAACGACGAAAACGACTCGGAACACAAAAAACGCACCCTCAATCCTCCTCAAGCAATAGGCCCTCCCATCCCCCTCCTTCCAAGCCTTATACACCCAACTCCTATAGCCCGCCCAACCCCCACCCCCAGCACCCTCTGCAGCACCACTCGGCTGTCCTTTATCCAACGGCATCAACCCGGTATAACCCCCCACCTCTTCAGGTAGCTTCATATCGACCGAGGGAGTCGAATGGGTCGCTTCGGATTTGGAGGTCAATGAGATGTGCAGGGAGGGGGGAAGGAAGAAGGACGGTTGGCCGTGCGCGTGGGAGGAGGAGGATTGCGAGGGAGCGGAGGAGGGGAGAGGGTGGTAGAGGTGGTATTGGAGCTGTTGTGTTCCAAATTGGGTTCATCAGCGCAGCGGGGGGAAGGAAGGAGAAAGAAGGAAGAGCGTACAGGCTGTCGGACGAAATGGCCCATGCCCGCTTGGTGGCCAAAGTAGGGATCCTGGCCATTGCCATGCTGCGAGTAGTCGTACCCTCCTCCCACCACTCCTCCTTGAGACGGATCGTGCATCCCAGCATGTTGAGCGTGCAGAGCAGCATAGTCGCCGTTCTGTTTGGCAATTGGAGGTCGAAACGCGTCGGTCAGTTCGGCGACGAGTTGCAGCAGAGAGGGAGAGGGAGAGAAAAAGGAGAGAGAACGCGACGCACCAGGTCCATCTGCTGATAATACTCTGCCAACCCCTGCTGTTGCTGAGCTTGAGCATCGGAACCGACTGGGGAAGGCGCGCCGCTGCCTGCTCCTGCTCCTGCCTGCTGCTGAGCGGCCGCTTCGAGGAGTTTGTTCTGGAAGGCGAGGCCGTTGAGGCCTGGTGGTTGATGAGATTGAGGAGGCCGTTGTGAGGCGGGAGTGAAGAAGGGGGCGTCTTCCGAGAGGGCGGGGCTGAGAGGGAGGGACGCGTTAGTGGTGATATGCTTTTGAAAGCTGTAGCTGATTAAGAGAGAACTTACGTGTCTGATCTACGAGGTATAAATTCCTGTGCTCCTGCTCCCATGGCCCCTCCTCCTGGGGTTGTAGTCCCTCCTCCTCCTCCTGCTCCTGGGATGAACACTTGAGCGCTAGCTACTGTCTTGGCTGACAATGGAGTGCCAGCAGAAGGTACAGGTACAGGAGTAGGAGTAGTCGGTTTAACAGACTCTGGTAATTGATGAGCATAAGTGCAGCCTTTATCCTCGAAGCGGCATTGACCGTAGATGAGGATGTTGCGACAGAGCTTCTTGTCCCCTCCTCCTCCTCCTTCTGTAGTCGAGGGAGGAAGACGAGGTTGGTGGGAAGGGGAAGTGTTGGCCGAGGAAGAGGTGGAAGGTGCGACGATGCGGATGGCGGACGACATGGTCGGGCTACAGCTCAGCCGAGAGCGTGAGGGCGAGAGACGAGAGTGGGATGAGCTGAGACTGAGATGGGAGAGGGAGGAGAGAGAGAGGGGGGTCGGGTAGAGGTAGAAGGGTGTAGGTCGATATGTAAGGGTCCTCCAGTCGATTAGTGCTAGAGTAAATGCGATTTTAAGAGTGGAATTGAAAGGTTCTAGTCCAAGGGTAACCCTCTGTTGGCAATTGGAGATTAGAGGAGTGACGGAGACTCGAGACTCGCTTCCCTCCTCTAGCCTCTCCCTTATCCCGCTTCCATCTCGTCCTTCTCGTTCGCTCTTCTCAATTCCATCTACAAGGCTACAGGATCACAGCCCTCTCCTGCTACTCGACTACACTCCCGACTCTCTCTCTCCCCCCTCCTCGGCCTTCCCTCAGCAGCGCGGGGCGACGCAATTCACGACGACTCGAACCATCGCCTCAAAAGGACTCCCGCAACAGCCCATCTCGCTTCCGCCAGCAGCTGTAGCTCTACAGCTCACCCATTCCAGCAGGATGCACCTCATCAGCTTCCTTCCCACCCTCCTCTTGTTCACTCTCTCCTCCCTCCCTCTATCCCTCACCTCCCCGCTGCCGCTCCCCCAGCCAGCGCAAACTCTCCCCCTCCCTGCCCTCATCGCTCGCCAGGCCTATCCAACGCCCTTCGCACCACCACTCAACAAGCGGAACAACGTCCAAGTGCCCTCCGACGCCACAGCCTTGACCCGAACAGACCCAGTCGACCAGGCTTCCTCGGCCATCGCCGCCAGTTCGCAAAGTGCGGCTAGTGCTAGTCAAAGCGCGGTGGATAGTCCCGTGTATAACAACTTTTTCGTGAGTCGTCCCTAGTCTGTGCTTGATCTCGCTTGCTCCCTGTGGAAGCTCGGCGATAGAAGGGGGAGTTGCAGCTCGGCGCGGCCGGGAAGCTCTCAAGGAAGGTCGAAGCTGACTCCTTCCTTCTCCCTTCCTCTTCACCTCGAACGACGACTCAACTACGAAAACAGGGCGCCGGCATCCCCTCCTCGATGCTAATCTACGTCGCCGCCGCCATCGCCATCGGGGTTCTCCTCTCCCTCCTGCTCGCTCGGTGCGCTTCGTTTCCCTCCCTTCCCTTGCCCTTCTCCTTCCCTCTCCTACTGACGCCTCTCTCCCCCTCTCTCTCTCTCCAACAGCTACTTCTTCATCAAACGGCACTACCCCCCGACTCTCCGCGCCTACTTCATCCCCCTCAAAGGCCTGCACATCCCCTTCCTCCGAATCCACATCAGCGGGCCTCCTCCTCGCCCGGATAGGCGAGCTGCTCCACCGTCTTATGGAGTCTCTATCATGCAGAGGAGGAGCAGAAGGGACCGAACGACGAGAGGTGAGGGGATTGGAGAGGGAGGAAGAAGGAGGGGTGCGAGGGATGGGGATGATGCGTTTGAGGGGGAGGAGGAGCAGGGCGGATCCACAGCAGAAGGTGGAGGAGGAGCGGATGACCTCCCGATGTATGTACTCGAGACGGGGTTGCCGGGGTATCATACAGTCGACGGCGAGGCGGGGACGAGGGATGGCAACCCACTCCCTCCTCCGACGGCCCTTGCCACCTCGGCGTCAACGACAACGACGACGACGACCACCGCCACCGCCCTACCCGCCTACCCACCTCCCACTGCAACCTCCTCTCTCCCCTCCTCCCACAACCATGAATCAGGCGACGACTCGCTCCCCTCAGTCCAAGCCTACGAGCTGGCCACTCGCCGAGCTCGAGCTCGGGCTCGGGACGCTCTTTCGCCCATCCCTTCTCCTCCCCATCCTCCCGCCAGGCCAGCGTCCAGTAGGAGGGAAACGGCCGAGACGGAGACGGATCGGAATTCGATTGGCACGGCGAGTAGTAGTAGTCATACGAAGGTGGAGGATGGGGGCGATCCTCTCGGCGCAAGTGCTCAGAAGGAGGAGGAGCGGGGAGTAGAGGCAGGAGCAGGGAGGGACGAGGATAAGGAGGCGGGAGAGTGCGAGATGATCGAGAGGGTGGCTGTGCCCGTCACGGCGGCGGTGGAGGAGCGGGAGCGGGAGGGGGAGCGGGAGGAGAGGCGGGAGAGATGAGCCTGAGGAGCTGGGGAAGTGTATGTTATTCTGTTTGTACGAAACCCACGCCACGCCACGCTATCGCTATAGAAAGTTCCCTGTTCGCTTCGCTCTCCCCCATCTCGTCTTCCCCTTGCCCCTCCACCTTCGCTTGTACCCATTCCCTCTTGTTGGTAGCCTTCCTTGCTCTTTCTCTGCTAGTGGTCTGTGCATTTCATTTTCGAGTAGATATGCTCATTTCCTCGGGGGACTCGGGGGAGGGAGCGGGAGAGCTGGGGTGGAAGAGCGAGCGCCGAGCTCGAGTTCGCAAGCCGCAGAGCAGACTGCAGGGGAGGATACAGAACGGGAGAAACGTCTAGCACGGAGCATTGGTACTCTCGCCGACGAGAGGGACGGGCCAAGGGAGGTCGAATGGAGAAGGAGCAGGTTCGGCGCTCCGAGTCGTTGCGAAGCTCGGGCCTCGTTCGGCGGAGGTGAGCTCGGCGTTTGAGAGAGTGAGAGAGCAGGAAGATCGGTTACAGCTAATCTAGGGCTCACTCTGCTGCTCTCGTACATCCCACCAGCACTTCCCAGCCTTTCAGACCTTAAGACGAACGACACTCGCCTCTCGCGCCTCTCCCTCCTCCCTCATCTCGTCTCCTTCGTCTCTCGTCTCCGCCCTTCGCTGTACCTCCTCACCATCCTCTCCCACCAAAATGCGCGACTTCAACCCCGACCTCTACCTGCACCAACTCCGTCAATGCCACCACCTGCCCGAATCCGCGATGAAGCACCTCTGTTCCGTCGTCCGTTCGATCCTCATGGAGGAATCCAACGTCCAGCCCGTCTCTTCCCCCGTCACTGTATGCGGCGACATCCATGGTCAGCTGTGGGATCTGTTGGAGCTGTTTCGAGTGGGAGGCGACTTGCCCGAGACGAGTTATGTCTTTATGGTGCGTTCTGAGCCGAGGAGAGCAGGGGATAAGTGGCTGATAGCATGTTTGAGGACAGGGCGATTTCGTGGATCGGGGTTACTACTCGTTGGAGACGCTGTCGCTCTTGTTGACGCTCAAGGCCAAGTGAGTTGGCACTCGCTGCTCTCCTTCTGTACCTCACTTGACCGACTTGAGATCGTACAGATACCCAGATCGTGTAACCCTCCTGCGCGGTAACCACGAGTCAAGACAAATCACTCAAGTCTACGGTTTCTACGGTGAGCTCTCGCCCCGCCAGCTGCTCTCCCCTCCCTTTCGCTAACGATGCAAGCCCCAACAGACGAGTGCCAACAAAAGTACGGCAACGCCAACGTGTGGAAAGCCTGCTGCTCTGTGTTCGACTACCTCAACCTCGCTGCTGTTCGTCTCCCTTCTTCGGCGCTCCCTCCCCTCGCCGAGAAGCTGACTCTCGAGAAATGAGCGCAGATCATCGACGGTTCGATCCTTTGTGTGCATGGAGGACTATCACCAGAATTACGGACGTTGGATCAGATAAGGGTGATTGCGAGGGCGCAGGAGATTCCCCATGAGGGAGCGTTTTGCGGTGAGTGGGAGGAGCGCCGAGCTCGCGAGGAGGATGAGCTGACCCTGTCTCGCTCGCTCGCCCATAGATCTAATGTGGTCTGATCCGGATGATATCGACACCTGGTCCGTCTCGCCACGAGGAGCAGGCTGGCTCTTCGGCTCTCGAGTAACAGACGAAGTTCGGCGTTCTCTCTCCCCTCCTCTCATCTCCGCCACCTTCTAACCCCTCCTCACCCCCAGTTCAACCACGTCAACTCCTTAACGCTCATCGCCCGAGCACACCAACTCGTCCAAGAAGGCTACAAGTTCATGTTCGCCCCTTCCAACAACCTCGTCACCGTCTGGTCGGCTCCCAACTACTGCTACCGCTGCGGCAACGTCGCGAGCGTGATGCAAGTACGAGAAGGAGGCGTCGTCGATAAGGATAGCTTTCGCATCTTTGAGGCTGGTGAGCTGTCTTTCTCTCTTCTTTCTTTTGAGGCGAGCGAGGCTCATTCGCTTCTCCCTTCCCTTCCTCCCTCCTATCCGATGCCCTCCCTCTCAACCCGGCTGTTTGCTCTTCTTTCTCCCTCCCTCGTCCGACACCTCGCCTCGCTCTTCCCTCTACACGTTGTCGCAGTCCCGAATCAGGAGCGGACGGTGCCAGATCGCTCGGCGGCCTCAGTAAGCGACGACGCGGGGAGTACTAAAGACGATTGGCTGACCGCTGCGCTCAACAGTCATACTTTCTGTGAATACGATTTGTTTTCTTGACGTCTACTCTGCTACAGCAAAGGGGTTTGCGATTTCTTGCGACCTGAGGAGGAGGGAGGGGAAGCGTGAGCGAGGGCCAAAGGGGAATGAGAAGGGGAGGAGAGGGAAAGGGGGACGAGCAGGGGGACGAGGGCGACTTACCCGTCTACGGGGCTGAGTACGACCAAACTTGTGCCGCGCAGAACAGCGAGCCCGAGGGAGCGAGTTTGAGGGGGAGAAAGGGGGAGACCCGTCTCGGCGTCTGAAGTGGGGGGCGAGGCTGAGGGTCAGCAAGCAGGCTCGGAAACAGCAGCTCCAGCTCGGCTGGACAAGGCGAGGTGGATGTACCTCGGAGCACCTCCTCGAGATCGTCCATGACGAGGTTGAGGAGCTGGTCGAAGCCCTTGAGGGTGCCGGTGACTGGAGAGGCAAGATGAGCGGTCGGTCTTGAGCAGGAATGAGAAGCGAGAGATATGTACCTTCTCTTCCACCTGTGAACTTGACCCTGATCTGCTGGTCGACGTACTTGGACAAGTCGAGGATGGCCTCCCTTCGCGGCCTGTCGTCTCCCCTCGAGTGACTGCCGCCCCTGCCACCTCCTGCACCTGCACCTGCACCACCTCGACCTGAACCTGCACCTGAAGCTCCTCCACGTCCACGTCCGCGTCCCTGCAAGCCCCGTGTTGGTGGTTAGCGAGACGAGAGACGGGAGAGAGAGAGGGCGAGAGAGGGCGGGGATGAGGTGGGAACAGAAGCTGTAGATGGGTAGAGAGAGAGCTTACTCTGGTATCACTGCTCATGATCTGTAGGTGAGTCGAAAAATGAGAAGCAAGCCTGGAGAGCGAATGAGGTAGGAATGCAAGCTGTCGATTTAAAGTAAGAAACTAGCCCTTGAATTGGTTAGTCGAAGAATAATCGCGTCTCTCGTCTCATAGGCTCTTTCCCTTTCCTTTGCTTGCTTGCTCCCCTTCGCCTTCTTTCCTCTTCCTCTCCTCCTCCTCTTCCTCCTCCTTTCGGTTCTTCTGTAGCGCTATGGACGTCTCTGCGCTCTTGTCTGCTAGTCTCTCCCCTCATCAAACTGAGCGAGAAGGAGCGACTCAACAGTTGGCCCACTTCCTCTCATCCAACCCAGCTCAATACCTCACCGCCCTCTCGCGCTCATTGGCAGACGATGCTACCCCTTCTCACATTCGTAACGCTGCTGGTCTCGCCATCAAAAACTCCCTCTCCGCCAGGGAAGCAGCCAGGCAGGACGACTACGCCAACAGGTGGAAGTCACTCGACTCGCAAACCCGCGATCAGCTCAAGCAGGACGCCCTCGCCACCCTCGCTGCCACAGACAAGGGTGCTCGCAATGTATCGGGTCAAGTAGTCGCCGCCATCGCCGCCATCGAACTCCCCGCCGGCCTCTGGAACACCCTCATCCCCCAGCTTCTCGAACTTGTTGGACGAAGCGACAACTCGGGCCTCCGTCAGGCTACCCTTCAGGCCATCGGCTTCATCTGCGAGAGCATCGTTAGTTCTACCGTACACTCCTCGCTAATCACGCTCGCTCATCCGTCTTGCTCTGGTAGAAACCCGAGGTGCTGGCCGCCCAGTCCAACGAGATTCTCACCGCCGTCGTGCAGGGCGCTAGGAAGGAGGAGCCCAGGTGAGTTGCTTTTGCACGTCTCCCACATCTCTGCATCGACAGCGCTGACTTTTGGATGTTGTCTGGGTCCACAGCGTCGACGTTCAACTTGCGGCTGTCAACGCCCTCTACAACTCGCTCGAGTTCATCAAGGAGAACTTTGCCCGCGAGGTGCGTTGGTCTGCACTCGTTCGCCAGCCGGCAACTTATCAGCACGCTGACTCGTCGATTGCCTTGCAACAGGGAGAACGCAACTACATCATGCAAGTCGTTTGCGAGGCGACGCAATCGCCCTCCTCCGATGTGCAGGTCGCCGCTTTCGAGTGCCTCGTTAAGATTATGCACCTCTACTACGACTGGATGAAGTTCTACATGGAGCGCGCCCTGTTTGGTGTACGCATTTCTACTCGCGCTCCCTTCTCGCGCCTTTCGCTCGCAGTGCTGATCGCTCCCCGCTCTGGTCGCAGCTCACCGTCCTCGGCATGAAGCACGCTGACGAGCAAGTGGCGCTCCAGGCCGTCGAGTTCTGGTCGACCGTATGCGACGAGGAGATTGAGCTCGCGCTCGAAGCGGAGGAGGCTGCCGAGTTCAGCGAGGCGCCCGAGCGCGAGTCGTCGCACTTCGCCCGCGTCGCGCTCCCCGAGGTCCTTCCCGTGCTCCTGCAACTCCTCACCAAGCAGGAGGAGGATGCGACCGACGATGAATGGAACGTCTCGATGGCCGCCGGAACCTGCCTGGCGCTCCTCGCTCAGTGCGTCGGCGACGGTATCGTCACCCCCATCATCTCCTTCGTCGAGGGCAACATCAAGAACCCGGAGTGGAGGAACCGCGAGGCCGCCGTCATGGCTTTTGGCTCCATCCTCGATGGCCCCGAGGAGAAGATTCTCGCTCCCCTCGTAGCGCAGGCGCTGCCGACTCTCATCGAGATGATGCGCGACCCCTCCCTGCACGTCCGCGATACCACTGCCTGGACCCTCGGTCGCATCTCGGACGTGCTCGTCAAGACGATCAAGCTCGACATTCACCTCCCCCCTCTCGTCACGGCGCTCGTCGGCGGCCTCGACGAGTCACCTAGGATCGTCAGCAACTGCTGCTGGAGCATCATGAACCTCGCGGAGCAGCTAGGCGATTTCGAAGCCGACAGCACGCCTCTGAGCCCCTACTACGACGGCATCGTCTCTGCGTTGCTTCGCTTGGCCGAAAGGTGAGTCGTTCGGCGCTTTCGATCGCCCTTTCTCCCGCGCCCCTCGAACTCATCCATCCTCCGTCTTCGCAGGCCTACCAACGAAGCCAACTCGCGCACCTCTGCGTACGAAGCCCTATCGACGTTGACGACCCACGCTTCCGCCGACTGCCTGCCCAGCATCTCCAAGTTGGTCATCGCCGTGCTTGACCGATCGGAGGCACTTCTCGGACTTCAGGTGAGGCTCTCGAGCTTGCACTCGCACTCTTCTCGACCCCGCCGAGAGCTAGCAGCCAGCAGCCGAGCTAACCTCTTGTCGTGACCTACAGAGCCAGCTGGTCGGCTCTGATGATCGCAACAACTACAACGAGCTGCAGGTCAACATCTGTGGCGTCCTCACCGTCAGTCTCTCGTGTCTATTCGTCCACACGTCAGGATGATCGCTGATTTGTGAACGACGCTTCCCGCTCGCTTACAGGCCGTTACGCGTCGCCTCGGCCGCGAGATTCAACCTTTGTCGGACCGCATCATGACGCTTTTGCTCCAGCTCATCCAGTCGGCGGGCAAGCAATCGCCCATCCTCGAAGACGCCTTCCTCACGGTGGGCGCCGTCACCGCCGCGCTCGAGCAGGACTTCCATCCCTACCTCCAGGCGTTCCTCCCCTTCCTCATCAACGCGCTCAACTCGCACGAGGAGTACCAATTGTGCTCCATCGCCGTTGGTCTCATCGGAGACATCTGCCGAGCGCTCGGCGAGGCGAGCCTGCCGTATTGCCAGGGGTTCATGGAGGTGCTCCTCGCCGACCTCCAGAGCACCGTCTTGCACCGCAGCGTCAAGCCTCCCATCCTCAGCTGCTTCGGAGATGTCGCCCTCGCCGTGGGCCCCGGATTCGAGCCTTTCCTCGAGACGACCATCGGAGTGCTGCAGCAGGCGGGCGCGATGCGAGCGGATCCGGTGCGTAGCAAGGCGCGCGAAGGTTCGCCGAGCCCCGAGACTGACTTTCGGCGTTCTTTTCCCTTGCCCACAGAGCAACTTCGATCTCGTCGATTACATCAACGTTCTGCGCGAGGGCATCCTCGAGGCTTACACCGGCATCATCGGCGGGCTCAAAACGGGCGGCAAGACCGAGATCCTCCTCCCCTACATCAACTCCATCTTCACCTTCCTGCACCTCACCCTGACCGATCAAGATCGTACGGAGCCCATCCTCCGCACCGCCATTGGCCTGCTGGGTGATCTCGCCGAGGCGTTCCCCAATGGTCAGCTCAAGGAGGCGCTCAGCACGCCCTGGGTCGGCGAGATGCTCAAGGCGGGGCGCACCAAGCTCGGCGGCCCCGAGACGAAGAAGGTCGCCAAGTGGGCCAAGGAGGTGAGTTGCTCGACGGCGAAACGGCGGAGAAGATCAAGAGCCGCCGCTGACCTGACTCGGCTGCCCTTCCCTTCGCAGATGGTCCGTCGCGCTACTCAGTAGAAGTCCTCTTCCAGCTTCTCCGCTTCATTCGCCTTCCTTCGTTTTTTTCCCGGCCACTCCTCGTAGCGAGCCTTCGTTTTATCCCATTTCTTTTAGCATACCTTTCCTCCCCGTCTCTCTTGATCCAAAGGATCCTCATCTAGACCAGCGATCTCGTTTCCAAGCGCCATCATCGCCCACCCCTGTAGCTCTTTCTCAGCCGCTCATCCCGAATACCCTGCCTCCCGCGCTCTCTCCCCATTCTTTACACCCTTCTTGCACTCGATCTCAATTCCAAGCACTCGACCGTCGAGGCTTTGCGAATCGCGAGCGCGACGCGAGAGAGGTCACCTCTCCTTCGGAGTCGACGGCGGCACGACGTGTACCGAGCAACGAGGGCGACGGAAAGGAACAAAGTTGCAAAGAACGCTAGCCTAGCGTTGAGATGTACGGAAACGAAGAAGAGGGGCGAGACCCGAGAGAGGGCAGGCCTTCTTGAGGAACTCGTGCTGCAGGGGAAGAAGGGTCGGCGAGGCGCAAAGGAGAGTAGGCCGTGCAGCAGCTCACCTGCAGTAGCTCGTCGGCGGTGGCGCGGGATTTGACGTCGACGCACAGGCAGACGGCGAGGAAGTTCTTGAGTTCTTTGCTGAGCCGCTCGGGCTTCTTGAGGGTGGGCGTGCCGTTCGTCGCGATGAGGTAGAGAGCCTTGAGCGGCTCCTCGTCGAGGTAGGGCGGCTCATTCTCAATCATCTCGATGGCCATGATGCCGAGCGACCAAATGTCGACCTTGGCGCCGTACTCCTTCTGCTTGACGACCTCGGGCGCCATCCAGTAGGGCGTGCCGACCATGGTCGCGCGTTTCGACTTTTGATCGGTGAGCTTGGCGCAGAAGCCAAAGTCGGCTGCGAGCAAACACCGGGAGCATGTTAGCGAGTGAATCACGAGAAGAGAGAGCCGAGCGAGCCTTACTGATCTTGACGTGACCTTGCGAGTCGAGCAGCACGTTGTCGCTCTTGATGTCGCGGTGGATGATGCTCTGCGCATGGAGATGCTGCAGTCCCTTGCACGTCTGTTGAGCAGAAGCACGGTCAGCGACGGCGAGACACAGAAGCGAGCCGGCCCTGCCTCACCTCGTTGGAAATGCTGGAAATCTGATCCTCCTCGAGCGAGTTGCTGTCGATTACGTCCGTCAACGCGCCGCCTTCCATGAACTCCATCACCACCCATAACTCGGCGCCCTTGACGAGGAACGAGTCGAGGTAGTTGACGATGTTGGGATGCTGGCTCTCCTTCATGACGAGGATCTCGTTGACGATGAGCTCCTTCCGGGGTTGGTGACTGAGATCCATCTGTTTGATGGCGACTTTGGCGCCGCTCGCCAGGACCTTGGCGACGTAGACCGAGCCCGAGGCGCCTTGACCGACCTTCTTGATCTTCGAGTAGAGCGTGTTGGGGTCTTGGGGGGAGCAGACGGAGCGCAGCTTGGCCATGATCTGCGCCTCCGACATGCTGGAGATGCGGCGGTCGCCTTCGGCCTTCTCGGCCTTCTTGAGCGCCTGCACAGGCTTTGCTGCGAGGGGTACGCCTCCCGTGGAGGCCTGGCTGCCGGAGGCGGCGTTGGTGGATGGAGGAGGACGAGAAGGATCCGCCGCCTTGCCGAGTTGCAGAGGTTTTGTGCCAGTAGGAACGGTCGGATCCTTGCTTCGTGACGAGGGCGAGGGTTGGCGGCTGGAGGAGGATGAGGCCGCAGTCGAAGAGTCTTGCGTATGCGTGCGAGCGGCGGAGCTAGTGAGTAATGGCTTCAGGCCACTCGAGGGAAGCCTGGCGCCGATCGAGGCTTCCTTCGACGAGAGAGACGACGGCGAAGGGATGGAGGGAGCTGGTCGACCGGGAACGAGGTTGGGTCGAGACGGCGCTGCTCGTCCGGCACCGCTTGTCGAGGAGGGGGGTGGAGGAGCAGCGCGGATGTTCAGCTCGGGAGAATCGTGGCGAGGGTCGCGAGGAGGAGGGCCTGGTGCTGGGCGATAGTTGACTGGTGGAGGCGGCGCCGGGCGAGAGGAAGGAAGCGAAGGCGAGGAGAATGACTGGGGGAGCTGGCTCGACCCTGAGTAAGAGGTGGAAGCCGAGGAGGATCCCAAGCTGTCGCTGCGTTGTCCTGCGAATCCAGTCCCGGCGCCGAAGCGAGCCGGCGTCGCGCTGCTCGCCGAGCGCCCCTCGAGCGCCCCTCCGACATCCGTCATGCCCATACCCGTCGATCCCATCCCGAACTCATCGCGTTCGCGCTTCTGGATATCGGTGTAGAACTCGAGCACGTCGAGCACGGCTTGAGGATTCTTGGCGTAGTCCTCCTTGGTGATGGCGCTGCTCGTGAGGAGGCGAGTCCACTGCTCCGGCAATCCGGTAAAAGCGCCGCTGATGGGGTCGAATCCGACGTGGACTTGGTGGACAAAGTTGGTAGGGCTGGATACGCCCATAAGCGGCGAGCGCGAGTAGACGTCGTCCATCCACGAGTAGAGCTCCTCGTCCGATTTGAGCGCGAGGTAGAAGGTGCGGGCGGGGGTGACGAGGGCGATGCAGTAGGGTTTGAGATCCTCACGAGTGACCGAGGTGAGGTCCCGCAGCTGGATGATCTGAGAGCTGGTCGTAGTGCTGGCCTGCAAGACGCGGAGGGGGTCAGCGCGCGCTCGCCCTGCCGGCGAAGGCTGCAGGAGAGGCCACGCACCTCATTCTTGTAGAAGGATAGAGTCTGCTCTCGCAAGATCAACCATCGCTTGCTCCAGATCCAAGCGCGAAGGCCGTCCTCCTTTACAGAGACCCAGCCACGCTTGACGATGGTCTGAGCGCTGCCTGCTCCCGTTCCAGCGAGGTTGTAGGCGGACCCGGAGGCTGCTGGGGATGGTGAAGGGTCGAACGAAGGCTGAGGGGAAGAGAAGCCCGAACCAGAGGACGCTGTTGGGAGCGAAGGCGATGAGGCGCTGCTCGAGTGGTGTTGTCCGGGCACGGGAGGCGCTGGGCGACTGGGAGTGAGCGAGGGTTGTTGGGCATCCTGACCACTTGACAGCCAGGAGGGCGAGCTGCTCTGAGAAGTGTAGGCCATCAAACGATGAGAAGAGAAAGGGGAGAAGGAGATCGAAGCGAGCCGTCGACAAAGCTGGTCGCCTGCGCTGAGGCCAGAAGAAGCAGGGGTGACCGAAACGGCACAGACTGGGGATGGGATCTAGGAGCCCAAAAGGATGTCACCTATTTGCTGTCGCGCGGCCGAGCTTAGCGGAGGGTTAGCCGGGACGTCTCCCTTGTGCCGAGTCCGACGTTCGGCGCCGTCAGCGCTCGGCTTTCGCACAGGTCGCGTGAGTACSAGGGGGGTCTGTACGCTACCAGAGCTACAGCYRATAATGWAGTGGGGAGGTCTGAGGGGGCAACCGAGAGACTCCGAGCCTTGACGAGCTAGCCGAGCGATTCTGGTCGGCTCGGAGGGACTTGCACTCGGCGCCGCTACACACTTGGAAACCGTTCGAGCTCGCATTCTCGAGYCCCTTCCGCGAATCTTGGTCATCCTAGCTCCTTTACAGCAAGGCTCGGCAAGGACCAAGGGCACAACATGTTCGGCGGGGAGGGGGKATGCTACGCTGGGACGGCGCGGAGTAGAGACAGAGGGGATAAAGATATGGTGAGGCAAAGGTGGGAGGAGCTGCTSTCTCTTGACCAGTCGACTCTGTGGGAGGAGGTGCAGGGTGGTGAGCTAGCTGAGCGGATTGGGGCGAGGGCAAAGGGGGAAGCGGACTCGGAGCAGAGGATGGGAGCAACGAACCGTTTAGGCGATGG